>VFFE01006551.1:302046-379459 GCA_008921705.1 Burhinus oedicnemus
GGGGGGGGGGGGGGGGGAGCCGGTTCTCCGGCCCGGCCCGGGGGCTGCCCCCGCTGCCGGGCAGGCGCGGAGCCTCCGCCGAGCGGCGGCCGCAGGGGAGGCCCGCGCTCAAGTGGGACTCGGTCCTGCAGCCCCAAACTCTTTTGTTTGCTTGTTTGGTTGGGTTTTTTACCTAGAAAATGGCTACTAAATAAGGCAGTATCCGAGAAGGGGGGGAAACCTCCGTCCCGAGCGGCAGCCCTGCTCGGGTGCGCCTCCGCCTGCTCGGGTGTGCCCGGTCCACGCGTGGCCGTCTGTCCAGGTGTGCCCGGTCCACGCGTGTCCTCCCGGCAGGGCTCGGGTCCCGGGGAGGACGCAGGGGCAGCGCAATAATAAAGAGTCTTTACTGATTTAATTAGGTATTTCACTGCTTTTTCAACGCTTAACATTCTCCATCTAGTCACAGAATGTCTGTAATTATCTGGGACAGTGGCCAGTGACAAGTTTATTATTCCACCCTGTAACTATTTCAGTGCCTCCTTTTCTGGGTTTTCTTGTATTAAGAAGAATTCCTCAGTCTCAGCCTAATGCTCCTCAGCCGTGCCTCAGAGACCACCTGGGTCTGGAGGTTCCTCCAGAACCTAACTGTCCACACTGTAGTAGTCCGGGAGATGCTCTTAGTGAAGATACACGTGATAATTAACTGGACTGAGCTGCTGATTCATGGCAGGAGGTATGACTTAATTTCAGTGTAGTGTTTTAGCACCTAAGCCTGGGGTGACTTGTGAGGAAACCTCAGCGTTTTGAGGCCGGGTCTTAGAATCTGCAACAGATCGCTTGGTTTGGTTTTACTCTGATACTCAACAGCAGAGAGAGTAATATAACGTACTGCCAAAATCAGGAAATACTTTATAAATGGCAATAATACAGCACTTTACTCCCAATAATACCATTCTTTCGCAGGCTTGTATTAGGCTAAGAGTCGTCCTCAGCTTTTAACAATTCACTGGCGCTTTATGCAGGATTTAAAGCAGATAGAAGCGGATCCTACCAGTGACTGATGATAGGTTTTGAACTCATTTAACTACTTAGGATAAGGCTCAATGGTGCTGTCACCGTAAGCCTTCGTTTTGTCAGGTATTATCCTTGGAAATTGCATACTGAGTGCAAAGTGCCTTACCTCTAAACGTCCTGAAATTATAAACTACAGAGATGACTAAATTAATAAATGCAGTTACTTCTGTCACACAGGAAGGGTTTTAACATACAGGAACACTGCAGTTATTTAAGGCCATGACAAAAAGATTTAAGTGCGGGAAGCAGCTCTGCATCTCTCATTGAGATTTCATCAGACAATTTATGTACTCACACTTTTTACAGACGCGCAGCCGGGACTGTGGCTGATCGATGGGTTTTCCTGGGGTAGGCGCAGCATTTTTTTCTCCAGGTTTCTCAATGAGACCAAACCGGAACTGGCAATGGAGAATTCAGATGCCAGTCAAGGATAACAGGGCCTAAATCCCCCAGGTACCTGTGTAGTAAGAATCAGTTATGGCAAATTTGACACAGACAGAAGCAAACAAAATGCGAGGTGAAGTGTTAGCCATAGTTTTATGTTATCAGCCTAGCGGTGATGATTTCTTATGAATGATATTGTGGACCCCGCGTGACTTGTACACAGATTATAGTAAGTAAATAACTAGACCCACTTTTTGTGTGCACTGTGCTTCAATTTAATAAATTTTGTTTAACGTTCCTGACTTGAATATTCTGCACGTCCTTCTGCCCTGTGCAGAGTGTTGTGCAAAAAGGCATCCTAAAAGCAAGATGAACAAGACCGCCACATTAGTCAGATCAGTAACTTTACATGCCACGTACCTATTTGGACAGACCTCTACCACTTGAAGAGACGGGCAGCTTGCAGCAGCGGTTTGTGTGTGTCTGCTGCTGGGAGGGTGGTGACAAATGCTTTGATAGGTGTGGTTACGCTGGTTTTCGCTGACAGCAGAGCAGAGAGATTCTGGATTCCTGAAATGAGTCTCAAGTCCTGAGGGAAGACTCTTGACTCTTGAAATGAGCTGTAGTCGTGGGGGGGAATGAGTACAGAATAAAGTCAACGGTTCCTCTCGGGCTTGTATCTTCTGCAATGTGTGTCACATATCGTTGCTTTCCCCCATGCCCAACTCCTGCATCACTTGCCACCCTCAGCTCCTGTTGCTCTCCCCCCTCTTCCAGCTCTTTCCTTGCCTATTTCTGCTCTCCTCTTGCCTGTTACCAACCGTCTCTCCGTACTCTGATCTCTGAATGGGGATGTGAAAAGGAGCACTGAGAGATGCAGCTTTGTTTTGTTCTACGTTCACTTCAGTGCTTGGTTGCCGAGCAGTTCACAGAGAAAATGTGTCAGTCCTCCAGCCGGAGGACACCGACCAGAGAAGGGACACTGAGAAAATGCAGTTGCCGAGTTCTTTCTTGATGCAAACTGTGGGGTGATGACAGGACAAGAGGAACTCCCCTGCCTGCAAAGTTGCTGCTTTCCAGCTGAGCTGATGTCTGCTTGCGTGTTGTCACTGTGAAGAACAACTCTTTAATATGAACTCCTATAAAGGTGGTTTAGATTAGCATATTTTACTCAGCGACTGAGGAATGTACGCCGAGTCAGTTACCGCAGCTCAGCTGACAAGCCGTAACTTGAGAACGTGCTCTATATGGGGGACAAATTTGGGCAAATCTTAGAGGCTAATCAAAGGCATCTCCTGTGACAGTGAGACGATCATTCTGCAGAACTTCAAGTTCCTGCTCCAAAAGCACCAGATGTTCCCAGCAAAAAAAGCCTTGTGAGATTTGAGATAATGGAACTTACCTTTTCTGGAATATGGTTTCTGGAATGATTGACTTTTGGAAGCAGCTTTCCAAAATATTCCCGCCTAGGGCAGGCACCTGGCGTGGAAAACTCCGTCCTGAATGGTTGAAAACTTGGCAATGTTTTTAAGTGATTGAAGAAACTTATAACGAGAAGCACTGAGCAATCAACTACATGAGGCACTACCTGTTTTATCCGTAATGTTGTTTCATAACTAATTTAAAGGTAGAAAGTCATATGCTGCTTTCCTATTTTTATCCTCGGGCTTTTATGAAGTTGCTTTCTTCTGATGGCAAAATCCCTACTTAAATACTTTTCTGTATTATATGTTCTAATAAATGTTTTCCAGAGAGGTCTTTGTCATTTTTATTCTTTAATTATAAAACCCCCAAAAAAGAACATACTCTTTACAGCAGTAGTTTAATTGATATGAAAACTACTCAGACTTCTGCAGTGAAATGAGTTAGAATGACATTTGGTTTGATTGATGGTAAATGACAGTAGTGCTGTTTCAGCAAACACCTAAAGTCTTTGTCATATCATTAAAATCATTGGGAAATAAAGATATTAAAATAATTATAGGAGTTTTGTATGTCAAATATCAGTCTCAGTAAGACACTATTGCTGTCACATAAAATTAATATTTACTGCTGGCACAGTTGAATATTTTACATACCCGTTCTTCCTATAACATCATTAACCACATGTTTAACTAAGCTGCTGCCAGTGTTGAGTGTTACTCTCAGCTTTGGCACGTGCAATTATCTCGTTACAAGTACTTTTCAGCAATATCTTTTAGTCTAATCGAACAGTAATTTATTCACCTCCTTACATGCTACTAAACTCTTCAGATCTCCACATTTATCATGTGAAACTACCAGCAAAAAGTAAAAAAGTCATTCAGCCCTCTTTCTCTTTAGTAAAGATCTATACTAGTCACACAGAAGCGAAGTCTTAGAGATAAAATGGTAAGGGGAAAAATTGATTTCTAGATCTTAACATATGCTTTAATCCATGGTGATAGTAAAATGCATTTTAAAAGGGGGTAAAAATTATGCTATTTAATGTATAATAATCCTAGTGATATCCTGACCAAATGTAAATCTGGTGGTTTTATGCAAGACTTGATTCCTTAATTATTACATTTCTGTTCAGATCTCATCTCTACTTATTTTAGTAACAGATGGAAAGGGATATGAGCAAAGGGAACCAAGTACTCTCTATGGTTTCAGGGGCTCACCAGGAAGTACCAGATTAGTCTTGAAGCTGAGACAGAAAATGGAGAATAAGTAGAGTTAACCAGAAGTTAAGTAGTATTCAACGTTTTAAAAAACTTATATTAGCTGAGATTTAAACGGTAAGCAATGTTCCTGTTCAGACTTGTCGTTTCTCCAGTGGGCTGGAGAGGAAGGGAAGTGTGATACATCACAGGGATGTGAAACAGTCCTGTGGGATACCAAGCAGGTCATATCTGCGTTTCTTTGCTTTAAGTACAACTCCTCGCTCATTCATCTGATGGTCTCGTCTTTACCTAATGACATTCTTCTGTCTTAAGCAGGTGACATAAAATAAAGGGAGCCAGGTCTCAGTAGAAGCACGTGCAATGCAAAAATAAATGCTTTGCGAGAGAAGGCTAATGTGCCCTGTTTCTTCTACATAGGTCTATAGGATGGATTTACATGGAAGCATATTTGGTCCCATAACAGTATTAATTGCCACAGTTCTCTGTTTTCTGGAAATTAATATGCCTCCTGGTTTTTACAACATCAAATTGAAATCTTAATTCTCTCCTATTTCTGAATGATGTCCTAGACTCTGGCACTCCTACAGCTACTGTGTGACACCGAGAATGGATCTAACAAGGGATTCACGTTCCCTTTGACAGCATTTATCTGCAAAGGCAAACTGACTTGAATTTGGTTGAACCAAACAGGAGCTATCTGTGTTTCGCCACATCTATGCTGCAGAAGCCACAGCCCAGAAATGTTGCCATTTCTTTTCCATTTCCTGGAAGGTTACCTGTGAAACCACTTAACGGCAAACTCCCCTGTCTGAACTAAACTGCTGAGTGTCTGTAGGACAAAACCAATGTGCGTTACTACTGAGAAGCAATAGAGCTGGTGGTGGAAGGAGGCTCTTTCTAGACCTGCAGGCTTTTCACCAAAGTTTGAGATGTGCTCATCAGGGACATCTAACTGAGCTTTAAGCAACACTTAAAATCACGGCTTTTAGCTCTTCCCAAGTTATCCAAAGTCAGTTTTATTCCATGTTTCTCCTTACTCGTGGTAAACTTAAGAGGAGCCATGGGTTATATTTATGCCATATAAAAACAATGGGCAGGAGAATGGAGAGGCACAGTCCTTCCTGCAGATAAGACCCTGATGGAAGCTAATCCATGCAGAAAGGTGTGTGTTGGCCTCCTCAACTCGATGGGAACAGCCAGGGCTCACACAAGGCCCAGAACTGCAAGACGAAGAGCTGTCTCTCCTCTTTTTTTATTGTTCCTCTTGCTCCACTCATGAGGGATCCCAGTATGTCAGGAAGCACACGGTGTTTGTCTGACCTCCTCTCCTTCAGATCTTACCGTATATTTGTTGTTGATGCCTGTGCTGAGCACACATGTTCTCTCAGCTCTGACACGCAGTGCCATTTAACTCTTTGCCTTTTGTGCACGAGTGAGTACGCAATGGTTTTCCAAGTGGGTCTGATCTCAGATACCCGAACGATCTCTTCATCGTAGCTGTATGCCATGTGGTCTATTCCAGGGAGATAGAAAAGAAAGACTTTGTATTTCCTTCTATATCCATAACAATTCAAAGAACAGTCTGTCTCCTCCATACTCAGACACCATTATTTCATGCTTTTTCGGGATGAGACCACAAAATTACTCACATTTTTATTCTCCCATAGAGCTCCTGCATGACTTCTTTTATATTTAATTTACTCTTTTTGATTCTTGTTGGAATACTACTAGCTATAATTTAATTGTTTAGTGCATGAATATGGAAGACTGATTTGATACATGTTTTTTGGATAGTATAGCTCCAGTCTGACACACGTGGAGGTTTATATAGATTTTTGCTGTTTGATTGGGCTTTGGGGCCTGTTTTTTGTTGCCTGCGTTGTTGGTTTTTCTAGTCTTAGGAGCAGAACGAGAAATAAGAGGTGAAAGAGATGACATTTTTATACCTTTCTGAGAGTCTAATTTGAAAACCATATTTAAATAACGAAAAAACACAAATTCTGATCTGCCTCATTTGGTCACCTCTGATTATTAATGGACTGGAATAACATAGCAGCTCTATTTATGCATAAAAATCATGTGGTCATGTGGCAAAAAGATCTTAAAGATATTGTAAGTGTAAATAACTTTTTTTCAACAGATTTCATCTTACCAGTTCTGTTCTTGGGGATGTGAAGAATGTCAGCGATACAAAGGTTGCTCTTCCTCCTTTAAATGTGCTATAAAGATAGTTCATTCACACCTTCATATGACTCACTTCAAGTTTTTTACTGCTTGAAACAGAAGTGGAGAAAATATTTTGCATGAGAATCCACAGGTGCTCTGTTTCAAATGCTTCTACTCACACTCAGCCCAAGAGATGGGGAGAAATACATCAACTCTCCCACCAGAGAAGCCCCACAGAAGCTCAAGTTGTGTCAATCAAGGGCAAAGGTGTGGACTGTCAGGGACTCATTTTCTAGCCCACAGGTGAGGGTTGTAATGGAGCCTCCCCACAGTCAGCGGCTTTACAGCCCCTCTTAAAGTTCTCTGCATAGTCTGCTTAGTTAGGCTTTGTGCAGGGAGAGTCAAATTTCTGCCTTATTTTCTCGCCGAAAAGCTGAGAAGGAGATGATGAGGAATAACTCCAGCAGTTCCCGTGCAATTGCAAAGTTCACAATTGTGACAGTGCAGCAGGAGGAGTGTTTGCTACCATGCAGGACTGCCAGCATTTCACACAAACATCAGTAAAGAAAGTTAATAAAAACTTTTTGGTGTGATTTGGTTTAGACACATGGCAAAGAGCAGCCCCATCAGAAAGAAATGAAAAGCCATAGCAATCCAAGGGTTAAAATACCTTTTTTGACAAGAAAATTACTAAAAATCAGTAAAACAAAAATCACTCTGCGCTACTAAACCTCATCTGCCACTAAGAACTTTCATAATATACTGCTGACATCATGACTATATAAATTACATGGTACTTTCACATGTGACATAGAGATTATATTACTAGCGTATGAAAAAAACCTTTAACTTCCGATTTTTTAATTTAGGTAGAACTACTGCAGTATGTATTATAAAATTAGATACACATACCAAAACAACGACAGCAGTTTGACTTTTTATTACTTTTACCCCAACAGGTGCAAAAACATTTGTTTAATTAAAAGCTTATAGATGCACAAAACCACCTTTAGAAAGGGTATAGCTTTGCTTTCATTCTTGTAACACAGAATGCGTCATGGGTTTTATTTTAGCTGAAGCACAGAATCAGGTTTGTTGCAGTTTGATGCTGTAAATCCATGGGTAAAATCCTGGCTTCACTGAAGTCAATAGGAAAACTCCCATGGATTCAGTGGGGCCAACATTTCATCCCATGTCTGTAATCAATCATTAAAATGTAGCAGGGTCCAATGAGTGACTACATTGGAAAAAAATCACAGCAAAATACTTGGAGCAGTTTGCAAATATTTTGGAGACTTGAGACTCGGGCATTAATGCCTCTCCTAGTTACTCCTAGAAAAACATTTACAAAACTCATACTTGTACGTAGGTGAGTTCCAGATTGGATTTTCGAAGCATGTTCTATATTTGACACTAAAAAATACATCCGTTTTAACCCTTTCTCAATGATTCACTTGCTACTTTTGCAGGTTTCTTTTGCACATTTTGTTCTTTGGTTGAAAAGGAGAAACATTCAAATATCTTCACTTCCAAAATGGAGACATTCATTGATCTTAGATGATAATGCAACCAAACAAGACAGATAAATACTTGCAAGTCACGTATTTTATTTTGCTATGCATTAAGTTTGTCTCCAAACTTCAGCACAGTAGTACGAAAAAGAAGAAATGACATATGAAAGTGACAGAAAATCGAGAAGTAGGACAACAGGCACAGTACATGGCATGAACCCTGATTTCCTCTTCTCCTCCCCCTCCTCTTACGGATCAATCAACACACTATATGCTCCAAAGACAGTTATATTTGCAGTGTAATATTTAAGAGTGGCAAATTAAAAAGGCTGCCTAGGGTTTCTAAAAGACAAGGTACATGAAGTGCAGTGAAAGCTCCAAGGAGAGTTTTTTTCTTACGTTTTACACAAAGTTACAAAAAAGACACTTATTCAGACATAGCTGAACTTTAGCAAATAGCAATGCTAGCAACCAAGTTAACATGTTATGTAAATAAACAAGAAATTCCAATCCAGACTTACCTGGTACAGAATGATACAGCAAATTAATTCCTTCTTTTGAAAGTGATGTATCTCATTTGTAAGAGCAACAATAAAAGTAAATTCCGAGTATATTTATCATCATAAAGGTCTCTCAAGGCCCCATCAATATAATTACAAGGAAGCACGTATGGATGGGGTGCTCTATATGAGCAAATAACAGGGAAGCATAGAAATTAAATCTCATCCTTCTGGCTCAATAAAAGCCCACCTTAAATTCAAGGGAATTTTATCTCCATAACTGCCCTGTGAACCAGGTACAGAGTACCCACATCATCCCCACTTCTATAGCTGGAATGGACATATCAGAGCTTGAAGAGAACACAGAATGGGGAATAAAACAGCTTTTCGTATTCTGTACTGCTAGAAAAGATGAATGCATTTAAATATCCAGGATGGATTACCTAGCTCCTTTAAGCAAACAGCACCACTAAAAATCATTCAACTATAGCAAGGTTGACTAGAAATGCCTTTAAGAAATACAGGTGCATCACGGAAAAAGAGAGAACTTGTTTTTCTGAAGCTGTAATTCTAAACGGTTTCAAGTATTGTTTTAGTAGCGAAGATAAATAGCTAATGTCAGGACAGAAAACTGACACAACTCTTGCCAGAAGATCCAATGACACTCAACACAAGGTATCATGAAATAAACAGCGCTGTAAAGATCACAGGGTTAGGATGAAAATTAAATGGCCAGACAGCAATAGAGCTGGCTTTCTTTAGGAAAAATACCTGGGGAAAACACAGAAATGTGACAGCGTATTTGTGAGCAGGAGACTAGAACAAAATAACACAATTGAGACTGATTGAGACATCAATTTGTTTGTGGAAAGCCCTAAGAGATGGCAAAAAGCCTGCTGGAAACACAAGGGGAAAAAGACTTACGCTGAAATCCTAGACTCGGTGATGCTCATACAAGTTTTACTATTAATTGCTGACTCAGTGTTTACGTCCTAGTTTTTCCCCACTGGGTAGGACATACAGGACACACCAGGTAAGATGATCAGGGACAGTGAAGAAGTGCTGTGAGTTACTAAAATATACACACAGATAAATGCCGAGGCCGTCGATGACTCAGGAATGAAATTACAAAGAGAAAGTTTGTCTAGAAGTCTGTTGCTGTTAAACATTTCTAGAAGAGAAAGACTCTTGATGTTAGTAATTTTGGAACAGGGTGCTGAGCATTTCGTAAGGAGTTTAATTTCTTTTGGAAGTGTTGGACTTCAAAGTGGAGCCGAAAATAGCCAGGCAAACCATGAGATGTAGTATGTGGGGACATCTTCAGGGAATCAGAGAAGAAATACAACTGATCAGAGCGTATGGGGATATTATTAGACACTTGGCCATACCAAAGTCATCCTTCTTCGGAGATGGCGAATTCTACCATCTAATTATGGTTTTGTTTACCATATTTAGAGAGACACATGACAATTTTTCACACTTCGTCACTGAAAATTTTTTTCAGCATATATAAGCAGTAGCTTGTACTTTGGTAGAGTGTGTTTAAAAAGCAATATAAACCCCCAAATATGCTAAGTTGTTCAATCTGAGAAAAGTTCCTTGTGTTTTAAACATTATGGTAAACTGAAGGAAAGCACCTTTAATTTTTTGTTTTAAAACAGCACTTAAAAACTACTATCTCATCATGCAGATTTTTTTTTTTTTAAATGTGCAGCAGTTTTTAAAAGTATCTATAGACTGTGCCTGCACAGACATAGCCCTTATGGGGTAATGCAAACTCTGAGCCAAGCCTACTATCAGAGATATTAACACAACTGATTACACTGATGGAGTGAAGCCACTATTTTTATCTTACCTGAGATAAGGCACATAGGATATAAATTGCTGTTTGAAAGGCAAAGGATAAAATTTAAAAAAATGTAAAAAAGAAAGAAACATTTTATTTTAAAAGCACGGCAGCAGTAAAGACTACAAGGAAGAGAAAATTGTATTAGGCACATTCTCTGTCCCCACAATGGTCCAGAAAGACATCCTGGGAGGCAGACAGAGCACCTCCATCGGGGCTGCGAACTGCAGAGCCAGCTGAGGCTGTGCAGCTACACGTGGGGCTGCCTATGGCCCAGGGCACCATGGCAGAACCAGCTTCCATCTTAAAGCAATTATTAGATCCTCTTAATCCCCTTATCCTACAGTGCACTCAAGGTACATTTGCCAAAGACAACTAATAATAGCCCCCCAGCACCATTCCTGCCCTCGTGGCCGGTGCTCCAGCACCTCCAGATCCTGCACCCTGCAGGGAGGCACCACCAAAGCCTGGCAGCTATAACAGAATTAAAATTTGGGACTTGAAAGGTTTTTGACCAAAAATTGCTTTCCTTTATCTTTAGTGCCTTCCCGTGCGGCGAGCATTAGCTAACATATGTGTCCAGAGACCAAGAGACAGATCTGTTTGTTGCCTTGAATTTTTGTTACGAGGGTTGTGCTTAACCTTGACAGATCCTGCATTTTCGAGACGTATTTCTCCTCCTGTTGTTTCAGAGCTCGTGAGGCTCCAGATCAGAAACAGAGCTTGATTTCTCTACCTCTGTCATATCTGGGACTGAAAATGAAGACATGCAAAAGTTTGTCTGCCCAGCCCAACACGAAGCCGACAGGCGTTTGACTGGCATGCAACCCCTGTGATACACGGATTGCTGGGATCCCTTGCTGCTGCCAAATCTGATGTTTTAAGGCGAAGTTCTGGCTCCTCTGAAAACAGCAGTAAAATTTCTGGTGATTCGTATGGGGGTAAGATTTCACCCCTGAGCTGGATGACGGGAATACTCGCTGACCTACCTCAGCTGCTGACTTCAAGCACACAAACCTGCAGGCAACAGTCTCGTTCTCAGCTACTGATAGAGTGACATAAGGCAGACTTTTCAGCCATGAAACATTAGCTTTATTGCAGCCTTCAGAGCAAAATGTGACTCCCCGCTTTTGTATTAGCTTTCCTAAATTAATTTCTTCAAAGACGGGAAACAAAAATTAAATAAGCAGCAGCCCTTGATATAAATGTCCAACAAAGCCCCCCAAAGAAATCTGCTAGAAGTGCAGAGTAACATTGTGTCTGATTATTATGTGGTGCTGGTTTTTAACCTGCTATATGTAAATGAGCTCCCCTTTTAGTTGTTAGCCTAGTTGCAACATCTTGTTGGTGATATTTTCTGAAATTTCAGGCTAGCTTTCCGTTCTTTTAAGGACTGCTGGTTTTAAACTAAAATGTTAATAATACTTGTATCAGAGCCTCAACTACAGAAGTCAGGGTAGGTCCATTTCTTCAGCACAGTTATAACTACCACCCCTGCTTAATGTCCTAAAATCACAACATAGTTTTCATTAGATAACTTTCTAAAGTAGGTCTTACAGACTTGCCTCCATCTAGGACAGAGAACAGCGGTAAAAACTTGAGAATATAAAATGCTCGTTTTTCCTTTCCTAAATAAAATCTGCTGTGTTTTCAGCACATGCTTCATCCCAGCATTATTTCACAAACACAAGGTATTTTAGAAGGCAGTCTCTCCCCAGCTTCTCCAGTAAAGCTGTACAACATACATGATTTATCACCAGGTTGTTTGGGAATGTCTTTAATAGGTGCATCTTACCATTTTCAAGATACAGGTTAAGACTCAGGCTCTGTTTCATCTCCAGTGGTAACAAGTTCTGTAGCTCCAGGCCTTCGGTTAAGAATGCTTGTGCTGTTCCCCACCAGTTACATCACCCCGTTCATCCCAATTACATATACCGTAGCTGATGTAGTGCTTTAATAATTTGTTTTATTTGTGCACTGATTAAAAATTTCTAGATCAAACATTTAATGAAAAGCTCTCCAACCTGACAGGTTTGCTGCTGAATGCAGTCATTTACAACTCAAACCTTATAATAACCAGAGCAAGTGTTGGAAAAGCTGTTCATGCCAAATGCTCAGCAACTGACACATATAATCTTATATCTTTTCATTCAGACTTTTTTTTTTAAAAAAAAATCTGAGACCTAATTATATTGGTTGTAACTGTTCTGAAATGAATATTGGCAGGAACTAATACTTGTTTATTTTCTTTCCTGACAAGTGCTCTGAATAAAAACAGTTTCTAGACATGAGGGAATGACTTTTCCTATGACTCAGACACATTCAACGAAATAAGGTTTGAAGAAACTGGAGCTTGTTTTCTGTCTAACAATAGTAATTGAAAATACCCAGAACTTTCAAGTATTTACACCATTTAGAAATGTCAGGCTAAAAACTACATAGGGAGGCCAAAAAGTCTCCAGCAAACAAGCTCTCGCCCCATGCTTTTTCATGTGAGTGAGGTATTGCACTTACTCACTCAGGCTTATTTCAATTTAATGAATTTCTCTTTTCAGTTTGATTTTCTATTTCATTTTTAATTTACAGGTGCCACTTAAAAGTAAACAGTCGTATTTCCAATTGGCAAAATATTTAATGTTCTTCACAACTCCAGGGCAAACTGGAGTTTTAAAATATACTACTCAATAATATAGGAAAGGCACATAAAACTTCATGTTTATTTCCATGTTGCAAAGCTCTAACTAGCACACTTCTTGCAAGCTGCTTAGCTCCCAGTACTTCAGTTATTTCAGCTTTTTGAAGAGTATGCTACCTAGTTTAGCTCTGCAGTAAGTAGTTTAAAAGAAAGTAAATATCAGTAAATATTATTTCAAAATTTGGTAAAGTGTCGACTGAAAAGAAAGATGTATCTGGTAATTTAAGTACAGTAATTGCAAAGGCATGAAAACCTGCTCAGAATACAGATTTTTTTTTTAAGCTAAATTATTAAATATCTTTGTCTATGTTCTTCCCTCATGGCTAATAATACAAGCGTATTTTCTGATCCCAGGAAAGCACTCGGGCTGCCAATTGTACTCCTGCAATTGTAATTAAAGCCACTTGGCCTTTCACCTTACGTCTCGTGCTCAAAATGTGCAAGATGTATACGCCGCAACGCACACCCCGTTGTATTTCCTTGCTAACGCTACCTATGGCCCATCTGCTCTAGCACTGACATCCCACGGCCCACATTTCCGCACAAATAGCATCTCCGAGCAGCCTTTTGGAGGCGTGCACTGAAGTATCAAACTCCGGCAAAGAACTAAAGGCGTGTCGATAACCCCACTTTTGGGATGGTTAGGATGCATTGGCAGTACCGCTCCCTGGTAAATAAAGGATCATCCCGCTATGTATCTGTAGTAGGTAGGGGTGGGCTCACCGCAGGGCTCGGGCACGTTCCGTTTCTAAAAGGAGGGGAGGAAAGCCGGGTGAAACGCGCGTTTGGCGCTGCCCTGCCTCCCGGGCCATTCCTCATCGGAGGGCTCCCTCTAGAGGGGCCCGGCCCCGCTGCCGCTGCCCGCCGCTCCCCGCACACCGCGCTCCCCGCACCGCCGCTCCCCTCGCACCGCCGCCCCTGCACCTCCACTCCCCGCATCGCCGCTCCCCGCACACCGCGCTCCCCTCGCACCGCCGTTCCAGCGCACCGCTGCTCCGTGCACCTCCGCTCCCCGCATACCTCCGCTCCCCGCACCGCCGCTCCCCGCACACCACTGCTCCCCGCACCTCCGCTGCCCCCACACCACCTCTCCCACACGCCGCTGCTCCGTGCACCTCCGCTCCCCGCACACTGCCGCTCCCGCACCACCGCTCCCCGCACCTCGGCTCCCACACACCGCTGCTCCCGCACACCACCGCTCCCCGCACACCGCAGCTCCCGCACCGCCGCACACGCTGCTCCCACACCTCCGCTCCGCACACATCGCTGCTCCCGCAACACCGCTCTCCGCACCTCTGTTCCCCGCACACCCCCGCTCCCTGGCACATCTGGCCACACTCGGCCAGCGGTCACCCCTCCTCTCCTCCGCTGGGGTTGGGGCTCTGCTCCTCAGTGCAACACCAAGGGGAAAAAACCACAGCAGGTTTGATGGGGAGGCAGAAAGGAGAAGCTGAGGAAAACCAAATTCCTCCCATTGTCCACAGTGGTGTCAGCAGCACGGTTGCGCTGTTACTGAATTTACGACTGATGCCAATACCACTTGTGAAAATACCCACATCATTGGAGTTCATGCTATTTACAAAAGAGCGCTTGCAATTCATTGCCCCAAATTATTAAAATCCAGCTTGGCCTATAGGATGGGTTTTGGAATAAAAGGACACATAAAAACCACCCTAGATAAATCACCCACTGAGGTAGACTGCAAAAATCTCCTAAGTGTAGACCACAAAAATCTCTTAAGTGTAGACCGCAGCCACCTTCCTTCACACCCCTAAAATCTACCATGTTGAAGGACCCACTGCCTGCTGACATGCTTCATCACCACCACCACAGAGATCAGCAGGTGGATTTCCAAAACAGTGAAATGAGAGATGGATCTGAGGGAGGCGTTTCACAGTGACTTGGAATAAGCCCTTCTGTAGAAGTGCTAAGAAATGGTTTAAGCTCCGGCTTTCAAGGTTGAACAGGAGCAGCATCCCTGTTTCCTCACTCCACATTTGGGTGATGAAACATTGGTTTCACAAGCAAATTCCAGCCTGCTCTACAGGTGCTCGTGCTGTGCTCAGCACCGCAGTGCCTCAGCACCTGCCAGGGGAGCCTTATCCACCACCCCGACCTCTGCCGCGTGCATTTTCTCACTCATCCCAAGTGTATTCACCTATACAGAACACATATTCCTAATCACAAACCAGAACAACTTTAGATTGTTTCTTTGGTTCTACATTCATACTCAGTATGGCAGTACTTAAAATATTGTTTGTACCTGAAATATACCAAGGCCTGATGTCAAAACAGCGTGTAAAGTAATGACAAAGCATGTCATACCTACAATACTTGAGGCATTTTCAAGTAACTAAAAAACCGTTCTGTAATAGCAACACAAAACAGCATAGGTGTCTATTACTCGTATGGTAATTCATCCTCTGGAAGAGCACCACTCCCTCCACCAACTACAGAGAGGTCCAGATAAATAGCATAGATGAGCTTCATGTAGATTGCAGACATACAGGATAGTGGAGACAAATCTCACCTGTAGTTTATATAATGCTTGCAATTAACTAATCTGCTTCTTAAAGTCTGATCTCTCTATACCAATAGACTTCCATCTGTACTTGTCCACTCTTACGTCCAAGTAAGAATGCAACATGACTTACCATGTGTCTCCCCTGTGCAATGGAAAGGCACACGGCGGGCAAATCCAGCTCGCATTAAATAAGCTGGTATGTCTGCAGAGAGGGGTACAGATCCTAGCTCTGTCTTGAAACCACATGTAAGCTGTGACTGCTTACTAGGATGTATTGGCTCAGGTAGAATGTAACGCTGACATGACTACATTGCCTCTGACTTTGGTAATCATTGGCCCAAGCATCTGCACCGTACCTGTAGCTGGTCTAAAACAGAGATAGAGATTTGGACCAAAATTGCTACCTTGAGTTTATCAGCTGACTAACTTGGATCAGTGCACAGGTGATCCTGTATATTAGGTAACACCGCAGAAAGCCACAGATGGAGGTACTCCAAAGACCATTTCAATAGCATGGTTGAAAGAAAAAAACAAAGCCTCAAAAATAAGCTTAAGTGGTCCTAACTTAGTTTCTTATCTGTGTTCAATTAAACAAGTGCAGTTATTTTCTCTTTATTTATAGACGACATTTTTGTTATGCCAGAGTTTTATTATATGTTGTCCAGCTTCCAGAGAACAAAGGACCGTGTTTATAGAGCTCTTACTTATAATTAGTGTCACCCAGTTAAACAAGGCACCTCTGTTTTATAACTGCCAAAGCTGTCACGCTTTTTTTCAGAATGAATTTCAGTGATGGACTACTTGAGCCACAGTTTCTTTAAAAAGTAGCATAAAAATGTGTTACTACTCTAGACCTGCTATTCTAACCAACCATATCAGGTGGCAGGCTCTGCCACAGTGCCAGAGCTCAGAAAATGCTTCCTCTATTATATTTCCACTTAATTATACTTGTACTTTTCAATAACTTTGTGTCATAAAATCATGGCATATAGTCAATTTGGATTAGCTTTATCCTACCAGGTTATGACAGACTTTCAGCCTAGTCATTAATCTGTCGTCATAAGTTTTGGAATCGTATAGATGTGGGAGTCAGCCATATTTAAATTGGGAAGGTATACTTTTTTATGAGTCTATATTTAATTAGAATTCCAATAAAAGTGACACATCCATTTGAGGCAGGCTTAATATGCTGAGTTTTAACTTTTCTTCGAAACACCTTTCTCTTAAAGAGAAACGTCTGCAAAGAAAAGCAGTATTTTCTCCAGACATAACAATCTTCTTGGCCTTTCCCAAGGAAATACAGGCCCCAGGGTGAAGGCTCCAACTGATACGGCAGCTCAAGAGGAGACTGGGAGGTTGTTAACTACTCGGCTTGAGTCTATCGCTTCTTCTTGCTCGTTTACTCACGTGCTGTTGCATTAGCAGTGTACAAGGTGAATCAAGTTTCACAGGGATGAGCGTGGCTGAGCTGCGTTGAGCATATGAGCTGGTGACAGATTTCTCCATGACCCACATGTCCTCTTCTCTACTCTATATACCTCTCCTCCCTGCTTCACATGAATCTCGGGGAACCCCTGGCTGATGCTGCAGCATCACCTGCTGCCCAGGCTGCTCCCTGCAGATGAAAGAGCAGGGAGAAGGTGATGAGGATGAGTTTGGATGGCAGAGGGCACAGGCAGAAGAGGCAAGACACAGTCACAGAAATGATGTACGGGTAGGCTCTGCACCTACCTGCTTCCACAAGCCACCAGAACTCTCACAAGACATTTCCTTGTTCTTTAAATGAAGACATTGGTTGGTTTCCAACCTGGTCAACCACACCCTGCCGAGAAGATAGGATTCTGATCCCCCCTGGGAGTCAAGGAAACAGCCTCTGCTTTTCATGGCCATTCTATCAGCTCCCACAACACTTTACTGTTCTCCTGGCCGAGGCAACAAATGGCCTCTCTGTGTAAAGACTTCAACTCTATCAGTCTCCACGCTTTAAACACCCACAACAAACTCACCATCTAACTACCAGACCTTTAGTCCCTTGGGCGGAAGGACACAGGCTATCGGCATCACCAGCCTCAGCCAGCCGGATAAATTTTAATTTACACAAGCCAAAATAACCTATAAAACTGATGCATTTTTAAACAATTCTAACAGGATGGATAACATTTGCTGCTTTATAGCAGCTAGTATTTTTTCCTATTTAAACATACTTTTATTTAAAAAAAAATAGGCCTGCTTAAAGTTACATTTAATTTTATAACACACTACATTAAGGCCAAGATTTAATACCTGAAAAATGTTTACATACACTTTAAAAATATTCTGAATCAATGAGCTCTCCTTAAACTCCAATGAGATAAAAGGTGCTATTCTTTAGTTATATGTAGTTAAGGAAACTTTTGAGGTCAGCTCACCTTATAAATATGTTGCAAAGTCGTGCACTACATTAAATATTTACATTATTTTCAGTCTTTGCAATTGAGCAAGTTCTGATATTTACATTTCTCCTGACTGAAAGCACTTTCAGACTCTGTTGTACATTTAAAAAAAAGTTTGCCTGAATTTGCACTGAGCATTTAAGTTAGCTCACAGGAGCAGGAAGAATCTTTACTTCATTTGCACTGCTGAGAAATGCGTGAGACAGTTGAAAAAAAAAGCAAGAAAATTGATTTCCCTGTTGAAATCATTGAACAGAGTATATATGTCATCAGGATCAGTTCTTGGAGAAAAGGCACTCGCTCTTCAAAGTCATGAGAAGACACAGAGGTTCCAGAGGGTGTGATTCACATTGACTTCATCCCTCACTGGTTACTATGGAAGTGGCTGGGCACTGAGCTGGCTGAGCACTTCCAGAAATCCTTCCAAGGACAGAGATTACCTTACACGACTCTCAGATACCATGCCTGTGGTGCACAGGCCTAGTGTGGGATATCATTATGGCTTCTTTCATAAAGCCATTAGCTTTATTAATTTTACATGCAAAAGAATGATTTTGTAAGTTATTTTCTTTAGTCCATACTTTCTGACAAGTAAATTACTAAAATTATGTTAGCTTTTGACCATTAACAGTCAAATTACAGTTTCCACCTAAATGCAGCTTGATAAAATCCCCAGTAAAAATTACAATTCAGTAAATAAGAAATGCTTTATTTGCCATTTCTTAAGATGAGGAAATGTAAACATTGAGAATCTGGATAAACATTAAACTATTTAATTGCTTAAATAAGTATTACTAGATGTGTCCTTTTTGGCTAATAAAAACCCCAAGTACCAAATTGAGCATGAAGTGTTCATTTGTTTTAATTACTTTTCTAACCAATGAAAATAAATCTTTTATAGGAAAAGCAGTATGAAAAAAAAAAGCAGCACAAGTTTAAGCATCACTATTTTATAAATAGAAGCTTACTGCTTATATCCTTGTTAAAACTGGTGATTCAAATTACCAAGTATGGGATTCCTCTGATCAACTCTGATATGTATCTACATCTGAGTTTAAAGGGCACTAACTTTCACTGGGAATAAAGAGGCATTTTTAGGGTACAATTCCTTTAATCTGAAAGTAGACATCTTCAATCAGATGAGATGTACAGCATTAGATATAGAATAGAATAGTTGAGTTGGAAGGGACCTACAATGATCATCTAGTCCAACTGCCTGACCCCTTCAGAGCTGACCAAAAGTTGAAGCATGCTGTTAAGGGCATTGTCCAAATGCCTCTTGAACACTGACAAGCTCAGGGCATCGACCACCTGTTCCAGTGTTTGATCAACCTCTCAGTAAAGAAATGCTTCCTAATGTCCAGTCTAAACCTCCCCTGGCGCAGCTTTGAACCATTCCCACACATCCTATCCCTGGATAGGGAGAAGAGATCAGCAGCTCCCTCTCCACTGCCCCTCCTCAGGAAGCTGTAGAGAACAATGCTGTCACCCCTCTGCCTCCTTCTCACCAAACCAGATGAACACAGTGTCCTCAGCTGCTCCTTATAGGACAAGCCTTCCAGCCCTTTCACCAGCTTTGTTGCCCTCCTCTGGATGCATTCAAGGACCTTCACAACCTTCTTAAATTGTAAGGCCCAGAACTGCACACAGTACTCCAGGTGAGGCCACACCAGCGCTGAACACAGTGGGATAATCACCTCTTTTGACCGTTTAGTTATGCTGTGTTTTGTGCACCCCAGGATGTGGTTTGCCCTCTTGGCTGCGAGGGCACACTGCTGATTCATATTGTGCCAGCTGTCAACCAGTGCCCCCAGATCCATTTCTGCAGGGCTGTTCTCCAGCCCCTCCTCTCCCAATTTATACTTCTGCCCAACCTTACGCCATCCCAGGTGCAGAATTCAGCATTTGGTCTTGTTCAATTTCATGCCATTGATGATTGACCAACACTCCAATCTACCTAGATCCCTCTGCAAGGCCTCTTATCCCTCAGAAGAGTCAATAGCAGCTCCCAGTTTGGTATCATCGGCAAAATTGTTACTGGTGCACTCAACTCCTGCAACCAGATCATTGATAAAAAGATTGAACAGAACTGGCCCTAGAATTGAGCCCTGAGGAGCACCACTGGTGACCAGTCACCAGCCAGATGTAGCCCCATTCACTGCAACTCTTTGAGCTCTGCCCTTCAGCCAGTTCTTCACCCAGCACATGATGAACCTGCTGACCCCACAGTTAGACAACATGTCCAGAAGGATGCTGTGAAGGGCAGTACCAAAAGCCTTACTAAAATCCAGAAAAGCTACAGCTACTGCCTTCCCTTCATCCACTGATGCCTGAGCTGTTTCCCTTGGAAAAAGATAATAAAAGGGCATGAGAACAGCAATACTCCATCAGACTGAAGGTCCATATAGCCCAACACTCTGTCTCCAAAGTGGCCAACCATAAATGTCTAAAGGAGAGTATATGAGCAGTGCAGGTCTACTTCTGTCAGGGTTCTGGGGGTGTTCATAGGCCTCAATGGCTGGGACCGGCCTCCCCTGGGACCCCCACCCCCACCGTCTCCCGCCAAGGCCCTGGGGACATGTCTCAGCTCAGCATGGGGCCTTCAGTCCCTGCCTGAGCAATGTTGTAGTTGTGCCCATCTCTGACCATGTCTCCTGGATGGGCCCAGGGCCTGCACTGCAGATAGCCGCTGTCCTGGGTGGGCCCCTGGATGGACCTAGGTCATAGCTTGTCATGCATAACACTAGGCATAACATCGCATAATTATCCTACTCTACTCTACTCTACTCTACTCTACTCTACTCTACGCTACTCTACTCTACTCTACTCTACTCTATTCCCTGCACTCACAATGGAGTTGAATAACAATGAGATTGTTATTTGCTTGAAATGCCTGGGGTTTTTCAGCTCCAAAAACACTTTCAAGGACACAAATCAGAAAGGTAGCAGGATTTTATTTTATTTTCTGAATCTGTTTCAGAGCCAATGCTCGCAAGGGTTAACACAATGAACACATGTAGCCAGCAGCAGGCTGATGTTTAGCTTCAGTCTAGCTTGAAAAAAAGTCCCTTTCAGTCTGGCAAAGGCAAGCCACAGAGCTACAGAAGGCAGCAGCAGGAATACAGGCCGAGCAGCCCCTGTTTCCTGAAGAGTGAGAATTTGAAGAATGAGGATCGGTACTGATCAGACACAAAAGAAGTGTGTGGTACTATGCAGTATTTTCAAAAGTATTACACTTTATGATGACCATCATACTTTTTTGCCTTCAAAAAATTCCTCCGCTGTGCTTCTTGGCCAGCAACGCATGAAAAGTGCTCTTGTGCCTGCCTTGTGCTTGTACCGCACCCAGGGACAGCTGGAAAGTGGCAGCTCCTGATGGTGCAGCAAACCTGGAGCCCTTTTGCACAAGCCAGAACCCCTGGGAAAATGTAGCCAAGGAAGAGCAGAGCTTGCTCCCGCTTGCAATGGGAATGAGCCAGAGAGAGCCAGGGCACAACTGGTGCCTTGGTGGTGCAAGAGCAGCAGGCAAGAACCTCGCCAAAATGGCCCCGAGGAGCCCTGGCAAGGGGCTGTGCTCAATGCTACAGAGGACAAGAAACAACCCCCAGGGGCACTCTTGGGGCCCACCCTGGGAGTCCAGAAATCTTCCACCCCACAAATGCAGGGCATGAGGACCACCTTTGTGGAGCATAAGCAGCAGACACCTAGCCAAAATGGACCAAAGGAGCCCTGACATGCTCAATGCTGCAGAGGAAGGCAAAAAACCCACAGGGACCACTGCTAATCTGCCCCAGGGGAAAATTCCTTCCTGATCCCAGTGCTGGCAATTGGCTATTCCCTGAGCATGTGAGCAAGACCTGACGACTCATCCCACAGGCTGGTCACGCCTCCCAGGAGACGCTAGCACTGGCCATCCGCTTTCCTCTCTCAACCTGGAGCCATTTCAGGGGCTTCCAAGACTAGCAAAATGCCCCCAGCCTGATCAGCCTTGGGGGCAAGAATCCTTCCGATGCCTGACAGTACACCAGTGGGAGCTCCAAAGCACTGGGGGAGGGTGCTGGGACATTTGTGCATTCCATTTCTCGGCTGCTGCCCCTGGCTCCGCAGGGGATGAGGATGGCAAGCTCTGCAGTGCTCCTCAAGTGCCAAAAATGCATTCCTGTGGTCCTGCCACTGCTATCCAGCTGAAAAACCTTGAGAGCCTTGGGCACCTCTAGGGCTTAGTGGTTCTTCTCGTCTCCTGAGGAGCTTGCCTCTGTTCCCCAAAGGCGGAAGCAGGATTTCAGTCCATCAGATGAGCTTTGAATGTGGCCCTACCAGGAGCTGTAATTACAATGGAGAACCTCCAGCAGCCTCATCCAACCTCAAGCCTTCCTCCCTCAGCCCACTTCAAGTAATTCCACCAGCTCCTCAAGGAGTTCCTCTTGGATGTCTTCAGGCTGCCCCCAGGCCAGTTCTGTCCTGGTGGTGAAGACAGGCAGGCTGGCAGTGGGACACAGGAGGATGCCCCCTTTATTCTGCCCTGGGGCATCGTGACCGCTGCGTTGCTGTGTGGTAGCACTGTGACATGGGGGTGATGGGGCCCCCTGCAGCCCCACCCACCACCCCTCTGTCCAGCATCCCTCAGAGGAAAGCCGTGGGCCAATGGGCCATGTTTATATGGGACACAAAACGTGCTTCAGCCATGGGGTAAAAGTTTCACAGCTCATTGGTGACTTTTAACCTTTCTGAGAGATATTTGCCTACCTAATTTTCTGGGAAGTTGTTCAGATCTTACCTAAAACCCTGGCAAATCTTTTTTTTCATTTAGGATTTAATATTTTTAGTAATGAAAGTGTAAGGAAGGTGCTATTCTTGTCATTTTGTATGGTTTAATCATACTTTCCTGGGCCAAAATGTTCAGTGTCCTTTGATTTAGCCCGAATAAAAAAATAAATAAATAAATCTTTTGGTTTTAAACACAAATATTCCCCAGGGGTTTTTTGTTCTTTCACTGCACTGAACTGATGTCTATCAAAGCCAACTCTACCACCAACTTCTTAAAGATATTCTAGCAGACATGCTGATTTTAGGCTGGTCTTCGCCATTTGCAGTAATTACTGAGTAACCTTCAAAAGCCCACCTGAACCCATGCGAGAGCTGCTGGTTAATCAGCAGCATGCTGGGAGGAAGATTTCTCAAAACCATCTCTGCTAAAGAGCTACGTAGAAACACAGAAGATTGCACAGTCTCAATCACCCAACAGATAGACATGTAATCAAAGAAACAGAATGAGGTCAGGAAAATACAACTCTGGAGGAACTGTGGGGAGGTAATGACATGCTCTTGGCACTAAAGAGAGTAGCTTTTATCAGCATTATCAGGCAAAAGTGTTACAGCCCAAACTGCAACTTGGATTCTGACTTTCACTCCCAAACAAGTAAGAGTATGACCTCAAACAGCTTCAAAACCATGGGTTATGAGACTACCACACGCTGCAATGAAAACACCTAGGAACGCTTTAATACTTCACGGGCAAACCCAGAAAACCTTCCTCGTCTGCCCCGCACACAAACATTTACCTTCCAATACTATACTATTCCTATATGTATCTGTCTCTTTCTGCAGCCCGACCCAATGGCCTTAAATGTCCATTTTTGTTTGGAACTGAATGTTCTTCTAATGTCATTTGTGTTATTTGTGTGTGACTTCATTGCTTGCAAAATGTAAGTCTTCTCAACAGGGTGTAGGAACTTTTGACTCGTCAGGATGCTTTCCCTCTGGCATAAAACCTCAAGTGAGTCGTGCAGCTCTGCCCAGACCTCACAGGCCATGGCAATAAGGCTCTCTGTCTCTCCAAAAGCTTTATTGAGCGTCACACTTTAGACACTCTTAGCCCAGGGCTGTTAACTGAAGGAAATGGCTGGTCCTACATAAATAAACCCCACTTGAGGAAGAGCGGCACAGAGGAGCTTTGACAAAAGGAGGAAAGGGACAAGGTCTGTCCACAGCTCACCCACAGCATCTCTGTCTATTCCACCACACGGTGCCTTAGCTCATTACACAGGAGGTTTCATCCCAAGTGATTAGGCAGCAGTGACACCTAATGCACAAGCCGGTAATTCCTTTTAATACAAAAATACTGAAGGCCCCTCCGCCTGCTCATTTCTGGAATCAGGATGTACCCTCACGGACAGTTTGCAAGTTTTAATGAGTATCCAAGTGGCTGGTGGACACAAGCCCATCAGCACAATTTCTGAGCACTTGCTTATTATCAAAGTCAACAAAAGTTTTTGAAAAAATAGCAAACATGCTTCTGCCATATAAGTCTGGTTTTTATTTAGTGGTCTCCTTTTAAAATTTTAACTGCTTAATTTGAAATTATGGTCATCTACTTATCTCTTTTAAATTCAGATTTTTTAAATTATTTTAAAAATAATCATAATAAATAAATACATACTTGCTGCTGAAGCTTTTTTTAAACAGATACCAAGTTCTGAGTTGGAGGAGTCTTTTCCTTACCCGGTGGAAACAGAGTATGTTAAGGGATAAAATCACAACCGATATAGGCTCGTTTACAGCTCCAGAGAAAACATCCCTCTCCTTTCTATTTATTCGGTTTTGCCAAGTCAATAATGAGTTCATTCAAACCAAGAAACTGATTTGGATTTGAATAGTAGGAAAATTTGTTTTCCTTTTCCAAGCTATGAATAAAAAGTCTGAGGGGCTTGGTCATGCTGGTTCTAAAATTCTGAAGGACTGAATAACCAGAAATAATAAGTTGACCATTTATTGGTAAAATTTCTTTAAAAGAAATCAGTTTTAAATGAATCATATTTTTTCTATGCATCCAGCACATTCCACATACTGGTTTGTTTGGGGTTCTTTTGGAAGATCAGATTGTTTTCAGAAAGCTAGTTTTCTGAACTGTTACTTGAATTTCTCTCTCTATCCAAAGGCATTTCTACCCAACAGTGAATACAAGTATTCCAATAAATAAGAAATATCCATTAATATAACAACATTTAGGAATTTTCCTTAAGTTTTAAAAGGCATGTTCTGTTTTCACTTATATATGAAAATAAAGCATGCAGCTGGTTAGCAAAAAGAAATATTAGATGAAGCATAAAAGCAATCTTTAATTGTTAATCAATATATATGAATATTTACCTATCAAAACCCTAACTTTCTTAGGAAAAGAACTAAATTATACAAAGGCGAAACAGGATGAATGTTGCTTATTAAAATTGTGGTCTTCTGAAGGTTAAAATCTTTTATTGAAAACAATGAGGTCTGCTTATTACAGCTGAGCTCCTTGGGAATAAAGGTATTTCTCTGGGCATTGCTATATCCGTTTCTGTGGTTCTTTATACTTCAGCTTGGAATTTTGAAGGCTGGTGGTGATTTTGAAGGTTGATCATGATACAAAGTTTTCCTCCATTATGAACTATTATGTAAACCTAGCTTGAATAAGCTACATAATTTTGCCAAATGATTCCTGAACCTTAGCCAATAATCTGATTAAAGAGAGCAAGAACTCACTTTTTATATTTAAAAAGTGTGTTTGGAGAAATTCCACTGGTCATTCAGATTTCATTAACCTCCAAGTTAATAATTCACATTCTGTCCATTATATTACATTCTGTCTTCAGGACAAATTCACCCCTGGTATGTTCAAACTTGGGAAAAAGTCACTCAGCATTACTCTATTTGCTCAGAAACAAGTAAAACTAGAACAAAAAGAAAGAAAACACATTACATTGCAGGTCCCTTCCTTAAACTGCTACAAACACACTCTGCTGCTGTGAGTCTCCTCTAGAAGGTAACATAGCAGCAGCTCTCAGATAAGAAGAATAATGTAAGACTGAATTTAAAAACTAAGGCACATAAGACAGCAGCGCAGAGCGGGAACTGTAAAAAATAGCTTTCTTACCTAATATGTACCCAAAGCATTACCAGCTATGCTGAACTGAATTCTGCACACTGTTAGGGGAGCAATGATGATTCATAGAAAGATAATACACTGAGCTATCTCTGACGGAGTTCGTAGCAGATCTTAACAGATGGGACAGATCTCCCAGCGTGCTCCCCTGCCAGCATCCATTACCTCTCTTGTAAATACGGAGCCAAAACATTACTCAGTGCGTGACCTGTCCATTCACAGAAGTCATATGCTCCTTTGAGAAGACCCAGGGAGTAGATGCAGGAGGGAAGGCAGATTTTACGTAAGTATTTTTTTTTTTAATGCTGTCTACAGTTTCCTCTGTCCTGAATCCCAAAATGCGTTGCTTCCATGTTCCACTTCTTCACAGTGCAAGAAGTATGTGGCTTTAAAAACATGCTGAGCCTTTTGCAGAAGAACAGATTCACTTATGCTGAGCTACCTGTATGAATAAAAGTCCAACGGGCCAAAAGATTATTTTGGAGAAAAATCTAAATATTTATATGTACCTCAAAGCCTCAGACTGGAATATCATGCCTTATCCCCAAGGTTTCCTTGTTCTTACCTATTCCCATCAGCAATGCTTCATACTGAAAGTCCTCGAAAGAGGGAACAGAGCCAGTTTATCTGTTCTAATTCACTTGTGTCAAGAGCAGGCCAATTCTCTCCCTCTCTCCCTCCCTGTCTTTGAGCTTCATCAGTAGATACATTACAGTAGAAAGCAAACCAATACTGTCTTGATTTTTCTAAGGCAAGATGACTGACATCTACATGATAGACAGATCCTACACACTTCTTTGAATGATTCTTAGAAATATGGTAGTCCCTACCACCTAAAAAAATGCAGTTCCTTGCTTATTTTTGTTGATTAGATCAAAAAAATCCAAGACGCTATTTCCATGGAGAAAAGAAACCAAGTAACCTTTGGCCACCGTTTCTGAGAGCAGGCTAGACATGAAATGGATAATATACAGTTTGAGTCTTGTGATTTTTTTCACTTGTCCACTCCCTGCCCAAACACTCAAAGTCAAATGCATCTATATAATCTAGTTATAAATGTTTCCAGACTTCCAGACAATGCAAAATGATATTCATACCCAGCTCTGACAGACTTTTCAGTGACATTGCAGTACATTGTCCAAAATGTGCTGAGCTCCAGACACTTTTCATATTCAAATCTAAGCAATTTCACATCAAATATTTCTTGCAGGTCTAATTTTAGAAAAATTCCTGAAGACTATTATAGTGTAACAAAATCTAAAGTGAATTAATATGACCCAGCAAAGTGAAGTACAAAAAGCCTGTACTGTTATTCAAAAGCCTGGATAGTCAATTCTTAGAGATCTTGCTTCCCATCAGCTTTTGCGATGATTTAAAAAATTAGATAAGATCAATAGCCAAAAATTAGAAGGTGTTCTTTGTGAAAAAATTAATAGAAGCCTGATACACCTGGATGAATTATTCCTACACATGGCTGCCTTATGTTTCTGAGAAAGTGCTGCTCTCATGGAAGTCTGTTCTATGGCATTTTGGTATGTGGCTATTGACAAGTCTTAGTATCAGGGCAAGTCTGATTTACGTTTTTGTTGCCAAAGACCTTAAGAAACCATATATGTAAACAAAGTAGTGTTTGATGTCACACAAAGTAGTATGTTTGATATCTACCAACCATAAGAAATTTGTGTTGTGCTGCCTTTTTTCCCATGAAGGATGCAGTGTAATGTAGCACTCACAAGAGTAAACCATCAAGGATATTGTTTCATTAGGAATTTTTACTAGAAGTTATCTGATTTGGATCTAACAACATGATTATAAATACAAAAGGATGATGACTTGAGAACATCGTAAGACCATTGACAGAAACCAGCAAGTCAGTCATTAGCAGTTTTCAAAGATATTCCCCATCCTTTCTTTTAAAATTCCTGATTATGGTATAGATACTACCAAAAAAAAAAAAAAATTAAGTCCAAGATCACCTCTACATTGCTGTCAAAGTAAGCAGACAGTGTTTCATTGGAAATTATTTTATTATGGAAAGGCATACATATTTTGCAATAACTGTGTTTTAGAAAGAGCTGAATAGTGGTCCTTTCTTCAATAAACAACTGACAGATCTTTTACTATGAAAAGTCAGGGAAATATTCCTGGAGGGGGAAAAGGACTTCACAAACATGGGCATCTCTGAAAAAATTGCTTTTTCAAGGAAGCAGGTGAAGGTGCCTCACATCCTTTCAGACTCATGTAGTTGACCCAGAATATCTTTTCTCAGAATACAGAGATGCAAAGCGCAAACAAAAATAAATAAAAAAAAATAAAAAGGGAAAAGCAAGGAAAAACATCAGAGCTGCACAGCAGCCCTGCTGAGTCAATTCTCATGGGCTGGAAACAGGACCCGATGTGCTAAATGAGAATTGACAGAATACCTGCTAATTAGATGAGAATTTAGAGCGATGGTGGATTTGGAGATCAATTCACAATAAAAGAGTTGGTGCACATCACCAAAGCTGCGGGTGCCCATGTGGCTGGGATTATCAGCCTCTGAGTGGATTAGCACGTGCAGAGCGCTGATGTGCAACTCATGCTCCTGTTGGGCAGGGACTAGAAATTACAGTACAAAACGTTGTTGGGCACTCTAGCCAGACTGCTATTGGCATTCAGAACATGTGTAGGTCTTCCTAGTTCCTGGTTTTATACTTTGAACGCAAGATTCCTTCAGCTACTTTTTCAACATCTGGACTGTGCGCCTTTTGAAAGGGATGGGTGGATTTGTCTTGGCATATGTTGATACGATTGATTATTTTAGCCAATCTCAGGAGAAGGAAAAGCCTAACACTGAAGAACTGTTCAAATGCAGGGCTGATTTAATGGACGAAGAACAATAAAACAACAGAAGCAGATTATCCCAATAATGGAATGGAAAAAAATCAACACTAAACTAGAAATTTAAAAAAGCCCTTTCATTTAGCAATATGTGCAGGTACTATCAAAAACTGTGTACTAATATATTATCTCTTTGACTGCATGCACCCCGCAACAAAAAGTGCAAGAATAATATACTAGATGTAGTAAGGGGACCCCACTAAGTGGTAAAGCTTTCATAAGACCTGACAGAAGCTCTGAGGGTTCTGTTAAACCTAGAGAAACATTTTCCCATGACAAAAGTCATATGAAGACTGCAGAAGATACCCTAACTAGGGATGAAGAACCAGGAATTCCCTAAAGAACCAACCCTGCTCTGTTCTTTTCTCTGCAGAAAGAGAAAGGGAAGAAGGAAAAGGAGATAACTGAGGAATAAAGGAATTCTCTCCACTAGTTTATAATGAATATTCGAACAATACCTTATTACTCACCCGCTTGCCTACATGGAGCTATATCAGAAAGTGTCACTATGAGAAGAAAATAGGAGACAAAGCCATGCACGGCTGAGAGATCGTATGTTCAGTAAGAAACACAATGATACTTAGGAACAGCAGGAAAAAATATTTATTGGAAAATATTCTCTTCATATACCATCCGTATGTCTTAGTCCTAAGACAATGCCCTAATTGGTGCATTAAATAAATAAAAAAGCCTAGAGAAGAAAGAAGGATGTGGGGAAAAAGCTAACAACCACTGAGATAACGTTTGCTAGACAGAAGGGACCGTATATGAGCCAAGTAGAATTCACCAGCCTTTACAATGAAAAAAAAGATTTATTAAGAATCAGTTGGTTTTGCCTTCTTTTTCTGCAGATATCTATAGATGGATAAATAATAGTTTGTTGTGAAGAGATGACCACACGTTAACAGACTATATCTAAGGCTTCTAAGTAAAGAGGACTTCCGGTGTCACACCCATGTGGGATGGTTGTAATGACTGGGAAATGGGAAGATTGCTGTTCAGTGACCCAGTCCTGTGACAAAGAGGAGGAAGACACATAGGAGTCCTCTATCACATTGAGGTCCACGCCTGTTACCTGGGAGCTGAACTCCTGATGGAAAAAAAGCTTAGTCTATAATTATGGCATGCATCACGGATCAAGCAAGTGTCCCAGATATGACCCATCCACTTTGAAAGCTTTGGTGCAGCTAACACATCACAGTCATTCAGTAACATCTTCTATAGACTGTATTTCCAGCATAATCCTGTGTTTTCTTAACTTTTTGAAACCTTTGCATTTTGGGCTAATGCCCATTCTGGGGAGTAGTACTGGTGGAAAAAAAAAAAAAAAAAGAAAGCAGAATGGCTGTGAAAACTTTCAAAATGAAAAAAAAGAGTTTCTCCATAGGACTGTATAGAACAGTCATGTTTTTAAATTTGGTAGTTGGAGTGATGTGGGCACTAGTGCATTGCTGGTTTGAAGAAAAGATTAGATTTTTTTTACATATAATGTGGCTATTGAATGATTACATACCAACCACACTCAATAAAAAGACTAAAATCAAAGAGTCCACAGGATCACCTAGAAAGAGAGAGACGCTGGATAGGTACACACAGCAAGGAAAGCGTGCACTAGTCTGTATTGGTATGAGGGGACTTTAAAATATCACGGGGCAAACTGGCTACCTTTATCTCAGCTAAGTGTGAATGCGGATAACTAGATCTATGGCAGAGAAACAGAACGATTCCAACTGAATCAATGATTTCAACAACTGAAATGAACGTGTGTGTAGGCCTGGAGGAGGAACAGGTTTAATGTGCATACTGTTACCTCTAGTACCTGTAACCACTTCAAATTTCAGGAGTCTCTTGGAATTTACCTTGTATCACAGAAAATTATTAACAGATAGATTAAACGAGCATATATATGTATGGAGATATATATTTATATATCCATATGTATCAACCACAGTCTACCTGTCTCATACATATTATGCTTCATAGAAGTGTTTCTTGCTTATGATCCACAGATCTCTGAGGTTTGCAAAAGCTTCTGAAGGAAATCAGTACTGCAATTGTACAGAGGTCTCCATGTTTGAATCTCCAGGTTGAATTCACCACGGCGTAACTGTTTCATTTTTATCTTTTTCCCTTTGTTGTTCTTTCCAGAGAATAAATCAGAACATTTAAATGACATTAGTCAGAAGAAAATGGGTACTCAAAAAAGAAAAAAAGTAGCCCAGCTTAGTCACAGAGCTCCAACTCCAATCCATTATTGACAATACCCTAGGTTCAGAATAAAACTTTGCCAAGACTGACCTTGATAGGATTTGGGCTAATGGGGAGAAAGGGACCTGCAGTTACAATACAGGACACAGCGAAGACTGGGGTTTGTACTGCACAGAAATGTAGAGGATGTTTGCTCAATATTTATGCTCACAAAAAATGGTAACATCCTCTCTCCAGTACAGAAATCAGTTAATCATGACAAGATAAATTGATCAAAGGTCTGCAGATCTGAGTCACTGGGAGCAGCTGGTATTTAGCAGCCTATGTGTGAGATACCAAGGAAACCTTAAAAACAGGAAATATCAAATGCAACTCAAGAGAGTAGAACTGCTGTGAATTTGTACTTTTCTGATTCATTCAATGATTTGCAGATGTCCTCCAGAACCTATGGCCAAGTTACAAGAAGCTGGACAAGCTTAGTCTTTAAGTGAAGCTGACCCATCAGTCACTAATAGCAGACCCAAGCTAAAATGCTACAGATTTTTTTCTGCCAGATAAGACGAATGAGTTTCTAAGAAGTTTCAAATTATTTTGTTCTTAAAGAAATCTGCATCCCAAAATCTATTGGTTAAAGAAGTGGTAAAGCATCTGTTATTATTTTTAGAATTTCAGTAACTAATTACATTACAGCACATCAGCCAAATTCAGACCTGCAGCCAAAATCTGCTCTGCTACATTGTTGTGGATCTGAAATAGCTGACCTGCTTTCGGGGAAAATTTAAACTGATTTCACTGAGATCAGAATTTGGCCCCTAAAATCAGCAAGCACAACTCTTCATCAGCCCAGTTTGATCTCATGCTGTTGGAAAGGTTACTCTGCCTTCAGGAATTGTACAATGATGTTGAACAATTCGAAGGGCATCGCCAAACACCACTGGTATCAGGAAAAGTCTTGCCATTAGCACTGAGGAGGGTTGTTAATTCTTAGAGGAACTGAGTAAACACATACATAACAAAGGAGCTTGTTCTTTTCCCCCAAAAAAATGTTACTGACAAAATTCCTGCCTTAGGAGAGGGAATTGGTGTGTTATTCCAATATTAAGCATTGGGAATAGAAATTCCCTCCAGGAATGCAATTTATTTACTGTGCTTTCAGCTGGACAGAATGTGTTTACCTCATATTCTGGGAAAAAAATTTAAAAATACTTTTTCTGTTCTATTTTAATTAGAGATATGTGAGCACACATGAAGACCTGCAAATCCAGGTCTTTTCTTCTTCCCCTCCCCCCACTGCAAGCAAACTTTTTTTAAAAAAAAAAATCATTTTGTAATTAACTACACAGGAAAGAAATAACCTCAGTGTTTTACTTCGCAAATGAGTTATTGCTGACCTAAAACAACCTTTATTTAAAGTCTGAGAGAATAGTATACTGAATTAGAGCCGAGTACAGCACTACCACCCTCATACATAACACTGTTAGAAAACTTCTTAACCTACAGAGAATAAAACATTCTTCCTCTCTCTGGAGTAAGTTCTTCCCACCAGCTCAGGAGGTTTATTGACTAGTTGTTGTGAGAAACATGAAAACTATTATGAAGCCTCTTAAGCAGTAAATAAAAGAACAATCAAGGAATTTTTGGAAGAGAGCCCACTATCCGTGGGTAGACAGATTTAAAAATAATTCCCTAAAGACTACTGGGTTCTAAATTGACAGTTTTATTTAAAGAGAGGGACCCAGACACTGCCCTGGACAGCCAAGTCACTTCAATGCCCAGATAAAGTCAAAAAAAGCAAACAAAAGGTAAGAGGCCACAAAAAAGGGGGGTGGGGGGGTAGGGTGAGAAATGTTGCCAGATGAATGATGCCATTATTTATATCAGGAGTTCATGCTCCTGTGCAAATACAGTCGGTACTATGAATGCTATCTCAATAAAGATACTGCAAAATTAGATGGAATTAAGAACTGGAAGTGAAAAAGGACATGAAGAAAGAGCGCATAGAAAGAGAACTTGAAAATGTTGGAGTTGTCCACTTCAAAGAGAAAACTGACTACAAGTCATCATAAGAAAATACCAGTCATCTAGAAAAAAAAAAGAATATAGACATTAATTTACGTTATACATAACTAAGTAGGCAATCAGTGAAAAAACAAAAGGTAGTAAACATGAAACTGCTGAAATGGACTTTCCCCATGCACAATTCATCTGCAGAACCTTCTGAAGCCAAAAATTCAGGAAGGAAATGGCAAGACAAATGCAAGACAAAAAAATTTATAGAAATATTTTAAAGCACAAATGCTTCATTGATACTCCAAAGAACACAGTACAAGTCGGGATTCAAAACTTTCTGAAGTCAGTGGAATGTTTTTCCATTTGTCTTGAACTTAGATGAGCCTATTGTTATGAATTTCCATGATTTGTGAGAGAGGATATAAATCCCAACTTTAAAAGAACACAAATGTAGTTTCTGTGTTATTATTATTTTAAAAGTACTTGTCTTGGTTTCTCCCTTGGGATAGATAATGGAAATGGTATAAAAAGACACATAATGAAAATGAAATTTGGAAATAAAATTTACCAGAAAAAGAAGCAATATCAAATAACAGCACTCCCAAAATTGAATACAGTTATGGAAAGCTGCCATCTGAAGAGCTGACTTGTTCACATCCATTACTCAGAAATCACTTCGAAGATGGCAGATGCCTAAATGTGTGATACTTAGTACTTCATAGAAATCTACAGCAGACGCAGATACATGTAAGAAGTATTTCAGCTGTTTAAACAATCTCTTTTGCACAGAAAAGCTTTTGATCTTTTGGCTGGTAGTTTTCATGAAATATGGGGAAAGAACTTAAATGTAATAACACCATTAGTGACAACAGTACTTGGAGGCACCTGAAACAAAAAGAGATTGGTAAAATTAACACACACACACAGAGGAAAATCTGGACTAGAAAATAAAATAAATGTAATTATGCAGCTCAATTCACACAGCAACTGGACCAAAACCTTCATTATTTCAGATATTTGCAGCATTGTCCCCCAGTGAGGTGGAAGTGTGAAAACTGTCTTCATGAGAACTGGAATCTATTTGTACCTCAGTGACTAATAACAAAATCAATGCTCCTTTGTACTTGTAGCAAGCATCATGTGGGCCTTTATCTCTAGCGCTGATCAGCCAGGAGAGCAAGATGGAGAAAGTCAGCAGGTGGAACAAAGGAGCAAACAGCACAAGAAATAGGAAATGGAAGAAAGTGAGAAGAAATGAAGGAGACAGCAACATAAGCAAAAGACATTAAAAAAGAGAAACTAATATAATATCTACAGGTGAAGTGACATTTCATCTTAAACTCAATTTTTTGAAGTCAGAGAGGGATTTCCATGGCCCATTGACCTTGTGCTCACCTTTCCCAAAGGGATGTTTCATTCAAGGTGCTCTACAGCTACGGGGACTCTGAAGTTTGCTCAACAAATTTTTGCAACAATGCTAATTACTTTGCAACTTTTTCATCAAGTACTGAAACCATTTTTGCTACAGGAGTTGTTCCCCACCCTTATTTCTTTTCCTAACATACTATTGACAGAAAAAAAAAAAAAGAGATAACCAGAGAACACTGTTCAAAAATACAAATTAAAAATATTTACAGAAGAATGAAGACACATACACACACTCAATGAAAACTAGGTGAACAGAAATAAATTATGGGAAGCAAAGAAGTCTTGAATAGAAAGCAAAATACGGAAAAAAGACACAAAGTGCTGTGGAAACAAAAAGAAAAATAAACTATGACACAAGAAAAACTGTAAGGCAACAATGGCTGATTTCATGAGTGTTTAGAAATATGATAAATATTATAGCTACTGAAATCTGACATAATCCTGAATCTAAGATGATTCCATCAATTTCCCATCTTGATTTAGGAAAATGCTTTTAAATGGATTTGTAGGCATTTAAAAAACATTTTTAATCAATGCAAGGCGTACAATCTTGAGTTACAGAGGGATAAGAACAAGCAGCCCGAGTGGTAAGTTACTGCAGCTTGGTTATTCCCATCCCACTGCTCCAGCAAGGAGCAGGGGAGCTGGGGGACAGCCCCAGCCCCGGTCATGGGGCACCTCCCTGGGGATGGGAATGGGCTGAGGCTGGACCAGGATGTCCATCCACAGGTAGGGGTCGGGATCAGGGGAGTCTGTGGCCCGGCAGGGGTCACAGGGCTTTTCAAGGCCCTCAGTAATGGCTTAAAAAACAAGACTTGCTTCCCCTTAGGGTCTTTCCTGGCCTTCTTCCCATCCCAGCGAAGAAATGGTTGCATGTGTAGGGTGGGCTCGGAGCAGGTGACTGCATTAGAAGAGAGAAGAGATGGTCCATGATCCTCACAGAAGATAGACTAAAGAGGAGGAGTCTCCATGTTCATAAAACAAAACTGAAAGGGAGTCCCCGAAGTTGAGATGGAAAGAGAAAATTTCTTGTAAACCCCCAAATCTGGCAGCTCTCTAATGGACTCCTCCACTCAAAACGTTACTAACTCCACCCAGTCCATTCCCTCAGCAAAATCACAATGCAAAATTTTGTAGCCCCTCCATGAACAGCACTGTGAAAACCCTAATAACTGTTCCCAGTCCTCCTTCCCTTCCCCACTCTCCTTTACCTGCTCCAATATTTCTCAGCCACCACTGCAAGACTGAGTCATTATGCTGCTGAGAAACTTTGAGCCAGCTCTGGGACCGGGTCCAGCAGCAGCGCAGCTGCTCTCACACGATGCTGAACCTGAATCATTAAGCTCTGCCAGATATGAACCACAAGGGTATCTCGGCACACAGATCCCCAGTGCTCCCACTTGTCAGAGAGTTTATTAGCCCAGGCAACATGCCAGACCTTGGCAGACCCATGGGTCTGTGGGGTGCAAAGCTTCAAGGTGTGGGAGCACTTCATGCTTTTCCAGGTTTTCCATTAATTGAGGTTAAACTGAATTTGCCAAAGGGCTGACTTGAGCTATTTTTCCTTTTTGGTTATTTTCTCTATAAACAAGTTGACTTAACTCAGCACCTATTATAATTCTTTCCGTAATAGGTTAGAATACAGAATTCATGGATTATCACTGAAAAGTTTTGTGTCAATCTTTCCACCTGCTGTTCTGGTACCTGGTTTAGTCATGCTTTTGGTCAAACTGGTAGCCTAGCTGGCATCTCCACTTCAAACCGCTGCACCTACGTGAGCAATTCAGTTGTTCGAAGATAATCTTGAGACCTCCAAAGCAATCCATGTAATGGATCCAGTGCACAGATCTCCTCCTGTCAACCTGGTGATCACAGGCCCAGTGTCCACTCTCCAACTACACTCTAAAAAGAGGAGCCTGGGGCAGGTTAATGACTTGTACGGGTATGATATACCAAATACTAGCAAGTACTTGGGTCACTGAGCTGTGCTGGTCCTCAACCCTTTCATTTCAAGTTCTGTATCAGCTCAGTTGTGTATTATTTGGAATAATTTGCATGTAACATACCCAGATCCAAGGGAAAACAGTATAATCATCAGAGAATGAGTTGTCAGCATGCTTTCAGAGGTTAGTAGGAAAGAAGTCTTTAAATTCAGAGGATAAACACAAAAGATGTTTTGCTTCCTCCAACAGATAAGATATTCCTCCAAATAGAACCTGAAGTTACATAAATAATAAATGTAACAGAAGTTACATACTTTTGTGTTATGTCAGAGGAAGAGTATATGAGAAGCAGTGAGCCATTAACCCTTGGAAAGACTAAGGAAACTATGTATTTTGTTGATTTTACAAATTAGGCTTAATTAGACAGAATGTGGCTTGCCTAGGATTTCACTATGGATTCACAGATTTTGCTTTACCTCAAGTGTCAGAGGCTAAACTGACATATCTTTGGAAAAGGGAGGCAATGAGGCAGCATGTCCACCTGGTGAAAGAATGAAAATCTACTGGATAACAGGGTTCATGTTTTGAAATTACTCCTGCAGTCACAAAATACACGTCATTATCATTTCTAGAGCTTCCCCTTTGTGTTCCCACCAAAAGCATATAGTTGAAAGTAACTAGCATTACCATCATAGAAATAGAATTCCCCCATTCTCAATGTGGAAGGCATTTTAGTAAGATTACTTAATCATAATGGTAATGATTGTTGTGAGATTCACAGTACATTAACTTGGTCTAGAAAAGTGACTTTACCACCCCTGTGTATAGAAATCTATTACAATTTCTTTTGTTGGTACCTTAAACCGCACCCCCAACCCTTAACTTTTAGAAACTTAGCACTGTTTCTTTCGCTGAAGTGTTATATTACATTTATCACCATGGTATCCAAACACTAAAGGGTTTTAAAATCTCTCTATAGGAGCTTTCAGTGTTCTGCAGAGAACAAAACGGATGCCTTGTGAGTAGAGGAAGGGTAAGAACTACGATGCTATTGACGGCACCAGGGAAAGGTGGGATTTCAGGGCAGTGTGTCAGAAGACAGACCCCGCCGTGTGCCAGTTTTTCCACCTGCATAAAGAGCTTATAAAGCACAACCATGTTTCTAGAGTGCTTTGAGCTTTACAGAGAAGAATTATTATGAAAACAGAGAAATTATTACCCTACCGACAACAAGACAATGATGGGAAAAGGGCGTAAGAGCCCTTCTTTGTTGAGCTTGACTGAGTTTCAAGTTTTCATAGTGCTGCTCATGCTGAATCTCCAGGTATCTATTTGAAGATGGTATACCAGCCTTCTCAACCTACTCTCCCTTTCTCATTGTTACTGTTTAAATTGAAATAACTGCTGCTGGCTGTACTTTATATCAGACAAAACAACAAATCAGACTAACTTTTCTATCTCAGGTTTTTCCTAAGCATTATACTTTGGATGACTACTGACTCTCGGGTACAGAACAGAGTTCCAAATTTTTCACTGACCACCTTACATTCGCTGGCTCGCTCCCTAACAACTGTCTTCCCCAAAACCAATATCACGCTGCAAGACAGTCCAGAAGGCAGACTTTCCCAAACACTTCAGGGAAAGCATATTAAAAAGCTTTTGCTTGCCAGGGGAAAAAAAAAGTGTTATAAATAAAAAAGGAGGAAATGTGACTACTGGAAAATGTGCTGGAACTTGTCTCTCTCAAAGTAACTCTTGTGGCATCCTTACATTTGCTATTATAATCCAAATATCCACTTTTCAGTGGCATTATGCCATCTTATGTGAAGTCATAAGTGGGAGCATGTTTTAAGCTATATAAATAGTGGGCTCTTGGAACATATGAGGACATCATTACACAGAATTATCATTAAATAAAATGATCCTACTCTTTTAAGTTAGGACATAACTAAGCTAACACCCAATATTGTCAGAAAGCTAAGGAACATAGCAGACTGGACAAAAATGTTATTTCTTTCTGGAAAGGAGGAAAGAAGATAAAAATAAGCAGGTAAGTGAATGGGTGCATTTTGTTTATCCTCTCTAGGAGGATTTCCATCTACCTTTGTCTAGTTAGCTGGAGAATTCTGGCAGTTTCTTATTCTCTTATTCAGCAATCATGAAGACAGATCTGTTTTCTTTTCAACTCAGATTATCTAAGAGACATTCCTGCTCTGATTGACTACCAGTTGCCACGTACAGTCACAAAGCAGCAGCATACAAGCTCTCTTAACAACACTATCCCAAAACTGTTCCACAACAGTGACTTTCAAGAGAAAGAGAGGGTGTAATTCTAGTCTTCTGTCTTTGCTGAGACTTGTAAAAGAGCAATTACTGAATGGAACAGCTGCCAGCTGAGAAATGGAACTACAGAAGCATATGATACGCTATCCATACAGACAGCAATCGTTTTATTCCAGAGATTAATTCAAATTAAGACATGGTTCCCAGGACAGACATGAACTGGTCATCTAAAGGTGAAAAGCTGTGGACCTTATAGAAATGATGCGCTTTTTTGCTGCACAAGTAATAAACTATACATTGGAGATGTCGCTGACTTCTGGAGGAAGGACAAAAAGCTTAGCAGTGTGTTCTGAACAAATACAAAATGCAGCTAACAGAAATACACGATTCATCCCTCTGTTGTAGGTCAGAGCTTACAAGCATTTCAGGGTAATTCTCTCTGTATTCAATGGAATCAAAGGAAGCATAACTCTTCCTGGGAAACCAGAGATCTCATTCTATTAGTTTGGTTTTTTGCTAAGCACATACTCCTGTCATCTGATATTTTGTTATTAGCAGATTCCAGAGTTGTCCTGAAAAGGTAATTGCAAATCCTTCAAACTATTTTTTTTTTAATAAGTAAGGGTTGATTTGTTGCAATTTGCTAAAGAAAACAGTCATTAAAAAAATCTAAACTTTTTTCCTTACTGATTCTGCTTTATAGCTGAAATGATTCAACAAATATATTATCCCTCTATATCACAGTTGTTGCTTTTCACACAATTTGCAGTCCAGTCTCTGAGATTTTGCAGTTGTCTTCTTGCAGGCGACGTCTGCAAAAACTATATGTTACTATAACTCTGCATAAAATCAAATTCAATGATAAAATGGAAAGTAGAGAGGGAGGAGGAAGGAATGAGAGCAGATCAAGCCTGCTAAACCATTGATTTATTAGCATATAATACTGAAAACCTTCTTTAAAAAAAATGGCCCACAAGGTCTGTTTTTGATAATTTTGCCTAGAAAAGAAAATTGACATACAGGGATACATTTTCAAAGCACTGCACAAAGTTTTAACAACATGATTCCCATTGACATTAATGAGTCACATGGCTGAAATCCTGCACAGTGCTTTGAAAATATACCCTACAGCCTTTTAAGCCTGCTTTTGGGAAACCAGAGCACTTGCCTCCTAAGTAACCTTTTGGTCGCAAGTCCAGAGTGCAACTACGGGCTCCGTTCTTCACCCACCAGAGAAAGCTTCCTCCCATGTTGTGTGAAGATGGACGCAGCAGAAGTGTTTTGTGGGTGTGCATGGAGCTGCTCCAGTGACAACCCCGCTCCTCTGTGACCAGGAGGGGGTGTGGGTAGGGAGAGGAATGTGGTCCGATGGCAGCTGCCATAATAGGAAACAGCTTCCAAAATGGTTTTAATTATGATGAGATTTGGCCTGGCATCTACTCTAGCCAGAATCAAGATTGCCCAGCCCTCTGTCTTGAGCTATGCTCTCCCTGTTGTAGTGCAAGATCTTCAGATACGTCAACAGGCTCAAGAATTGTGATTTTTTTTCCCTTTTCGCTACTAAATGGTGCTACAAAAGGAAACAAACAGGGAAGCTTGCACAGAAATGTGGTAATTGTATTATACCACCTGCTAACTTACCCCTTCACACAATCTGCCTGCTTTATATCCTTAGTCCCTCATAGCAATAACTTCACTTCCTCACTACTTTCTCACCAATAAAATGAACATTTGAATTGAAACAATTCCTCCCTAGTAAAAAACAGGAAGAAGTTTCTCCTCTCCTGAAAAAAATGGATAAATTTATTTTGGAAAGTTTAACATCTTGAAATTAAGAGATGGAGAAAGCCAGTAACAGAACAAATCTATTTGCAACATGCCTTTGCTGATGTTAATTAAACTGAATGGTATTTATATCCTCTAAGACATAAGGAGAGGATCTTGCAAACCTTTGAAATGTTAGACCTGGACAATCCATAGACACTACAGAGAAGTGTGGGTTTTGTTAAGCCTGAAAACATTTGGTCATGCAAAAACTGTAAATACTTCAGACATATATCAAAAGATGACGTAGTTAATGACTAAAAAGGATGCAGACTTTGGCTACGTTCCATGGCTGAAGTACAGAGCATTTTTGGTGAGCTGCTTAGTGAGATGCCTTAGCAGACCAGCTATGCAGAGAAGCAATACTGTCTCTGCGTGGGACATGGGCACCTTTCAACGGCTGTCCCAGAATTACTTCCTGTGAAAGGCATGGGATGGGTTAAGGCAAGAAACACAAATGGAAGTTTGGATTTTTGCTGTATCCTCTTTCCAGCAGATGGCTGACCAGTGCTGTTCAGGTATTAGAAACTGATTTTCTTTATTAAAAATAATAATGTTAAGCTTGCACAGTTAGTCATAGAAAAAAATACTACAGAATCAGTAGGCAACACTGATGCCACCGTTCTGTATGTGAACTATAAAATTTATACTTTGAAGACAGATTAATGTTGATGTAGTTATGTTATACAGTTATGCATACATAGTTTAAAAGTGGAGCATTTATCTTCCTAAATACACACAACAAAACAAGTAATTCAAGCTCACTCCTAGTCCACAGCCAATGTAGCATAATGCAATTTAGCTCAGTTCTCAATAGGCATATTACCTTGCATCTGCTGGGGACTTCTAGTACACACGAGGACAATCACTCAGACTCAGCTGGGGCTTGGTAACAGGTTACCTTGGTCATACATTTGAGAAATTGGAGAATAAATAGCAAGGTATGTGCACAATAGAGTAGAGGTTAGTAACAAGCATTCAATCCTACTTCTTTGTCTTTCAGGGTAATCTGCACAGGTAAAGTAATGATACATACAGGGCAGTGGCATTTGCTTGCGTTGCAAGTGTTAACTCTTCTGTGTGAACTTGTTTCAATAAACTGCAACAAACACCAAGTAGTAATGTACAAATTAAAGCACTACTTTCCTCTACAAGAGTATTTTTCCTTTTTTTTTCAATTTTTGCATGAGTCTGGTTTTGTTTGTTCAATACACTCACCGGCATATGTCATGACATACAAGAAGACAATATGAAGGGTTGCATGGTTACCAGGACCCTGTTTTAAAAACACAAAAAGAGGGCCCACTTTATTTATTTTTTTTCCAGAAAAGGTTCTGTAATGTAATAGCCAGACTATTTCTTAGTTTACATGTTGGCAACACCATTTTCTCCAGCAGGCTGTGGTCAGCAAAATGCAAGGCAGACTAGGAGACCTGTGACATGACTTGGAACAATGTATGAAGTTACTCCATTTATTTACCTTTAATTACTGCCTTTCAGCAGAAGGTTACTGCTTCCTGAGACACAGGACCTGGCAGCATGAATGCTCAGTCTTCTCAGTGGAGAGTAAAACAGGTTGATTTGGATCATCATCAGTGGAGGAGACCACGCAATTCCTACAAGTTCTGTTTCTGCTTTGCAGATAAGCTTCATCTAAGGTAACAGTGCCTGTCAGTTTTAATAGCAACTTTATAGCAGTACAGTGTTTAAGAGTGATATGGCACAGGTACATTTAATAAATAAACAAGTAATAATTTTTCTGGGATAATATTTTATTTAAAATTTATCTGAAATTTTTCATGTTTTGACAAAACCTGAATGTGAAATACTTCCTTCTATTTTAAGATTTTTTTATTTGTGTTCTAGGTTGAGTTTCAGGAACAAACAAAGGAAAAAAGGAAAGACAGAAAAAAATGTACTGCTGGCTTCAGACCTGTAAATGCAAGCACAAACAAAGTAGAAGAATTTGCTACTTCTCTTTACACAGAGGACACCACCACAAAACAGATTTTGCAAATCATTTGTTTCAATATTTTAAGGAGAGTCAGGACTTGGCCCAAAGTCATAATTTTGTAACAATTCTATAGCCTTGTGTAACAAAATGTTTCATAGAATCATAGAATGGTTTAGTTTGGAAAGGACCTTAAAGATCATCTAGTTCCAACCCCCTTGCCATGGGCAAGGACACCTCCCACTAGACCAGGTTGCTCAAAGCCCCATCCAGCCTGGCCTTGAACACATCCAGGGATGGGGTATCCACAGCTTCCCTGGGCAACCTGTTCCAGTGCCCCACCATGCTCATAGTGAAAAATTTCTTCCTAATATCTAGTCTAAATCTACCCTCTTAAAGTTTGAAGCCATTACCCCTCGTCCTATCACTACATGCCTTTGTAAAAGGTCCCTCTCCAGCTTTCTTGTAGGCCCCTTTCAGATACTGGAAGGCTGCTATAAGGTCTCCCTGGACTCTTCTCTTCTCCAGGCTGAACAACCCCAACTCTCTTAGCCTGTCCTCATAGCAGAGCTGCTCTAACCCTCTGATCATCTTCATGGCCCTCCTCTGGACCCACTCCAACAGGTCAATGTCCTTCTTATGTTGGGGGCTCCAGAGCTGGACACAATATTCCAGATGGGGTCTCACGAGAGTGGAGCAGAGGGGCAGAATCACCTTCCTTGACCTGCTAGCCACGCTTCCTTTGATGCAGCCCAGGATACGGTTGGCCTTCTGGGCTGCAAGCGCACATTGCCGGCTCATGTTGAGCTTCTCATCTACCAACACCCCTAAGTCCCACGCCTTAGGGCTGCTCTCGATCCATTCTCCACCCAGCCTGTATTTCTGCATGGGATTGCCTCGACCCATGTGCAGGACCTTGCCCTTGGCCCTACTGAACTTCATGAGGCTGGCACAGGCCCACCTCTCAAGCCTGTCCAGGTCCCTCTGGATGGCATCCCTTCCCTCCAGCGTGTCAACCGTTCCGCACAGCTTGGTGTCATCAGCAAACTTGCTGAGGGTGCACTCAGTCCTAACATCCACGTCACCAACAAAGATGTTAAATAATAATGTTCCCAGTACCAACCCCTGAGGAACACCTCTCGTCACTGCTCACCACTTGGACATCGACCTGTTGACCGCAACTCTTTGAGTGCAGCCATCCAGCCAGTTCCTTATCCACCAAATGGACCATCCATCAAATCCATGTCTCTCCAATTTAGAGACCAGGATGTCATGCGCGACAGTGTCAAATGCCTTGCACCAGTCCAGGTAGATGACATCTTTTGCTCTCTCCTTATGCACCAATGTTGTGACCTCATTGTAGAAGGCCACCAAATTTATCAGGCACGATTTGCCCTTAGTGAAGCCATGTTGGCTGCCACCAATGACCTCCTTATTTTCAATGTGTCTTAGCAGTTTAATTTAGATATTTTAAGTACAGGAAAAAAAATACTCAAAATGATGGATGTTCCTAAGATCCATTCATTCTGCCTATTTTGAAATAGCATAACAAACTTAATAAGCTGTTAAGAGTAATATGGACATCACATTAAGTAGCTGAGAAAGTAGAGAGAACACAGCAAGCTCAGACTTTATCATCTGAAGGGAGTTGCAACACATTCCTGGTGAGCAATCTTCATGCCTCTTTCCAGCAGCATTAACATATTACGGTGTAATCTTCTCATTTCTAGAGTCCCTTTAAACAAACAACAGTAGATGCGATCAAGAGAACTGGCCATTGAGTAAGGCCTCCCATTCTAGAATTTCATTAAAAATATTATGCCCAAGGATTAATACAAGGATGGTGTTACTGAATCTGTCACTGCAAATAAAGTTACAGAACTAATAATAGTTGAAAGTAATAGCACAAAGCAAACAAAGAAAATTCATCCAACTCTAGAGATGGCCAGTCCTGAGCTTTATCTTGCTCTTCTAAAATCCTCAGAAATAAAAACTATGTTGTTTTGTCTGCAAGATACCGACTTGGACTAATCTGCAGTCCAAGCACTGGTTCATAGATTCCTTACAAATTCTTGGGAAAAGGAAATCCCTCTGAGTAACTAACACCATCTCTGTGCAAAATGAATGTCCAGCCTATTACATGCACAGAGCAACTACAGTAAGCAAGCATAGGCTGACACTGATACCAACAGCTGTACTGACTCTAGATATCCACGTCCTTGCACACATCCTAAATCTATGCATGGGCTGGAGTTTTTTCATGAAGCTGAAATGCGTTTTACCTGGCAAATTTGCCACTGCTTTGGAGAGTAGCTTCATCTGAAACATTTTATTAAACGTCTGTGCTCACCAGTCCTTCTAACAAAAGGTGCAGCCATGGGTGGACACTAGCTCATTCAGTTTGACACAAGCCTGCCCAACTCTGAGTCTGCTCTAAATCATTTGCAATACAAATGATCTGCTGTAAAGTCAGACCTTTTGTCATTGCCCATCTACCATAACCTGTGGCCCACCCAGATTTCTGTTCCTATCTAGGCAACTGTTTCCAATGGCAAAGTTACAACATCATAATGCACTGAATAACACATTTCACTTGTCTCACGTGATTTATGACACTAATACTTTTGAATCTCTCTTCTCATAAATAGTGGAAACTTTTTACTTTATTTTTCTTTTCTATGAGAGTTAACAACACTAGTATGTATGAAAAATATCTGAACTGGTAAATAACTAGGACCTATTCAGAACAGCATGCATCTTTTGTTCGGACTATAAATCTTTTCCTTTTACTTAAAATACAAAGCAGGTGGTTAACTGTGTAGGTCCTCTCTGATTAAATGCAGATATCACTCATTGATTATGATAAAACAAGGGCTATGTTATGAGAGGTTGGATACAGAAGACTGGTCATTATCCACTGAGCGTAGTTTCAAGGAGATGCAAACTATTAATTTTTCCTGGAACATCAAATATAAACAGAGCAACATTCTTTGCCATGTTAAATGTATATCTGAATGCCTTTCCCTACAGTCCAGAGCATTGCTTCAGAGCTATGCAAAAGAGAAGAGAATGAGAAAGAGCACACAAGTAACCTGAGAAACCTGAAGATGTTTCCCCTTTGGCTGGATCCCCTCCACGCAAAAGGGAGTTCAGCAATATGTCTGTCGTGGAAGAGACTTAAGAGTTTAGAAGGAACTAAACTACTTTAATGAAATATTAATAATAAAATAATAAAAAGAAAATAATGAAATATATACAAAACCGTATCAAGCTCCTAGGATGACAATCATGTCACCAGCAGGCACTGGGGAAGTCCCAGACTGGACTCAGTGATGGACAGGAACTGGATTCCGGATCTGGATTCAGGATCGGGATCAAAGGCAGACACAGAGACAGAGTCCTCCTCGGACGCTGGCTATTGAAGAAAGAGGGCTGACCCTTCGATCCCTCAGCTTTTATACTGAGCATGAGGCAGATGGGATGGAATACCCTGTGGGTCAGTTTTGGGTCACCTGTCCTGTCCACTCCTCCCCACAGGTGTGACCCTTCTACGCTTTTCTACTTCCAACCCTCTAATAGGGCAAGAAACAAAATTGGCTGGCCTTGGTTGTTAGAGCAAGAAGTATAAGCAAGAGCCTCTCTGCATCCCATCCCTTGGCATCAACTATAAACATCGGTCTTATCACTTTGAGAGCGAACAGCTTTCTGCACAACATACTATTAATTTCAGCAGTTAGAAGAGGTCTAGCTAAAAGGTAAAGTTACTGAACAAAATTGGTCCTGTTTTACCTCAAACCAGGACAACGTCCCATCGAAAGCTTCATGCAACACTCATGAAACAACATACTACCAGATATAGACAAGAGGTGGCTCCACAACTTCAATAACTGTTCCAAATAATGATGAAGATCCAAGCCTTATTTGCTGTATAAACATAAAATAAAGACATGTCCCACCCCAAAGAGGTCACCATTTCACTAGACAAGACAGATGAAAGCTTGGGCAAGGATAATATTTATGTTTCCCTAACATAGTTGGTAACTGCAGCATTAACTGATGGAATCCATTGTAGTTCTAAAATACTCTTCACATTACAAACTACATCAGGTCAAAACTTTCAAGTAGCTTGTTTGGGTTATGGTGCACAATACTTAAATATTGTGGTGCACAACACTTAAACTATTAATGTTACCTATTGAATGTCTGTTCATAGACCCAAAGGGATTATGGCAGTGCACTGCAGTTCATGTTGCCATTCTCAACAGTTATGACTGATTGAGCTAATTTAAAGTTAGCCCACATAAGTAAATCCAAGCTGAAATTACACCTCCAGATAGAAATATACCTATTCTCAGTGACTCACCCAGTGTACGAAATAAAAAGACTGCAATAAAGCTAAGATCTGAACAAGGATATTTGAGTCCTGATCCAGTGTCTCACAAACCTACCCTTACTCTCTAGGGTCTTTTTAGATGCAAAAGTTCATTCCTATATCTGTAAAATTCAGCCTGCACTAATATTTCTGACTGTGGTATATGAGATTTAGGAAGCACATGAACTCAACAGCAGGAGAAACTCTTTTCCTTCCCTCAACGCTCAAGACAGAAACTGTTTCACTGCCAAGAAAGCCATATAACACACGTATGAATATCTGTATAATTTGGATGCCTTGTCCCACATTAGACCTGGCTCTGGATTTATATAGCATTGAAACAGGAGGAGGGGAAGGACAACACAAATTAACTTATGCTGTCAGTGATTGTTTTGGGCTTGGGCACTTGTACTCTTTATAGTTCAGTGTTACTTCTAGATACATTTTTTAATTTAATACACTCCATAAAAAGGCATGCCTTCTTAAAATAAGCTTCCTCTAAAAGAAATTAAATCTCATGGCAGCTTGTTGATTAAACCTTTAGCTTTGTGGAACACCTGAGCAAACAATAGCAGCAAATTTCTGACACTAATATAGGTAACTTTCTCCAGAATAGCTGCTGAACTATATCGGGTGATAAATTCTGTCTCTCCAGTGATGGCAACGAAGGCATTTTCCTGCATACAAGGTGTGCCACCCGGTGGTACTCTTTTGGTGTGACTCAAGGTCCCTGACCTCCTCCCTACCGGCACTGGAGCAGGAAACATGCGTCGTCTGAAATTTTGTTCTAAGGTAGCTCACCAATAGCCAGCAAGAGCCATCTTGCAGAAATATTGTCAGCTTTAATTATTTATACCACAGCCATTTAGTTGCAACTTTTTTTTTCCCAGCAGGGGATGAGGGGTCAGTATCTCCCATCAGTATTTTGACAGTTTGTGACATGTGAATATAGGTGGATGACATGTTACAATTCTGCAGACCTATGTGAAGGGAAGGAATTTTACATTTTACATTCAGGCACTTCACACTGGTGACCAACGGATTAAAAGATAGATCAAATTCTGGTAAAGAATGAAAATACTTTTTTCAAATCTTCCCATCTTTGGATTTTAGCAAATTCAAATTCTGGTTTTCTTCTCTACTTTTCCTAAAGTAAAATATTCATTTTTAAAATCATACTTAGATGATTTCTTAAATCATTAGATTTTCTTAAATTATGTAAGATGAACTTTTTAAAGATATCCACAGCTCTCTAACTTCAGTTAATTTCTTTCTAATATCCCATTGAGGTAAGCCACTAACAAAGCTTTACTCTTTCAGTCACACTTTTGTCAAAATCCTGAACAGGAGACAGATCATCTACTCAACATGTGGTTCAAAGAACTCAACATGGATATCTTCAGTTATATAAAAAAATGTTCTCCCAGAGGGAAGAGCCATCTTATTCCTTCTCTCCTCGCCCAGAGAGCTCTGGTGGAGAGGTCTTCAACCACTCTTACAAAGCAACTCTCGAAGGATAGGCATTAGGCACCTGCATCTGAACTTCTTTCCAGAGCCACTTCTGATCTGCCATCCAAGTGAGCTGCATACTGTCTGCTCAGTTTCCCTGCACATGGTGCCTCATGAATATTATTCTACATGCATTCCTCACACCTTCCACCTCTTTGCTCTCATTTCTTATCACAATGTCAAGTGCTGGGATGCTTTTCCACCACAGAGAGCAAGTGGCTCCAGCAGGCTTGGCTATACGCCTCATGTATGCTCTCCTGTTCACTAGGAATGGCAAAATTCACCAAGGCTGAACATTTGCCTGTCCTTTCAGGGACACTGGGGCATATTCATTTTAGGATGTACCTGTGACAGCCAAGAAAAATACTGTCCATGTTTCTGGATGGAACTGCACCTGGACAGCAGGGAGGGCAACAAGTGGACCTGGAGGCACATGGGCTGTGTTGTGTCCTCTCTCCATCTTTCCACAGGCACGTGAATCATAGCAATGGCTTATATTACAAAGAATCCTGCCAATTGTAGTAGAAATCTTCTTTCAGACATTTTTACAGGGAGGGGGGAAGTGCCAAGTCTAGTTGAACTGAGACTAATTCAGGTGACAGACTCAGGTCATTTAAAATCACAACTATATTTGATATTCAAGACCAGTCCACAGACTGGCTTTATTGAAGCAGCAGCAATTGCAGCTGGAGGTATGACAAATAGTGACCAGGCTATTGAAGATTTCCATGCTTAGTTTTGAAGGCTATTATCCTTTGGGCATATTGCATAGTCTGACTCAAATGATTGGTAGTACACACATACAATCAAGACATCTGCATTGATTTTGCAAAGCTGTTAAAAAGCACTAGAATCTCTTTTTTCTAGAAACACATTGTTAAGGTGAAGTGATTTAATTATTAGCAGTAACCTCAGGTAAACATGCTGCTGAGCGTCTTGGATCCCACTTGCATTCAGCCAGGAGCCATGCACACCGTTTTAGCTTGCAAAGTCTCCTGTGAAAGGGGAGAGTAGATATTCAACTGTCCCTGGTGTAGGAGGACAGAAGATAAATACAGTAAAACCAAAGAGTTTTCAGGTAGAATTTCCTTCAGTGGCTTCCAAATAGTGGCCAATGATGCTCTTGTGCCTGGAACATCCGCCTGTACTTCAGTGTTTCTGAGTACAACTGAAGGAAAAGAGCAACTGGGAACTATCCCTGTTTAGATATGCAATTGCAGTGACTTGAAGCTTATGGTGCTTCACCTGAGAGGTAGTATGGTGTCCTCGCTCCTCCCATTTGAATGACTCATACTGAAGCAAGATCTTCATTCAGATGTGATCCTCTACAGCCTCTACACTATTCTACGGATTTGTCAAAATCTGTTCCTTTCTATAATGAAACAATGCTGTGTGTGGATGCAGCATTCATGAGTGATGTTTGAAGTTCAACCATACCTCTTGCAGTGGAAGAAAAGCTGTCCTGTAAGAGCCGATGAATAAGGTATGCAACACTGTACTGGGATGTTTACTATTTGACCACACTGAAGCACATGTGAGCAGGTTTAGGAAATCAGTATGGTGAATTAGTTAAATAGCACTGAGTTGCTGGCATGTTCCTTAAAGAAACTGAGGTGTGCCTATACAAGCATATCCACACCCAGCCCAACCTGTCTGAAGTGATTAGGCTGCTCAGGGATCACAGGAGTCCTAGGAGAAGACAAGGGGGAGGAAGCTAGTGGCTGTAAGACAGACATAGGTAGTGTAAACTGTTGTGTCAGAATGGGCTCCTTCACCCAGGTTGCCCTTTCTTCTTGCTTAGCACTGAATTTGGTCCCAAGATGGCCTTCTGCTGACTGACTTTACTACGGGGCTAAGACTGGCCAAGGGACACCTATAGGAGTGAGAACTCAGTCTCAGATCTTAGGAAGTGTGAAAAATAATTTGGAGTCAGCCTAAGTGAAAGAGGTGTATCAGTCTTCTCCATTGGACGTGGTGTCACAATATCAAATACAGAATGGGTGCATGTTTATAAAAATCAGGACATTTTGATGTAGCTAGTCCAGTCGTCATTACACTACTTGACTTTATCTATTCAAAATTGTGGCATTTACAGTGGTAAACGTTAAAAATACAATACTCAATAGTGACCAATGTTTGTGCCCCATAGTATTCAGAGAGGACAGAAGCTCCTTCAGAGGGTCTGATGATTGGCAGCAATAACGGTTCCATTTATACTGCTTCTTTATGTGAATGTAGCAGCTGGAGAAAGTCTTTGACTGGTGTTCTTGAGACTACAGACTCCACAAGAGAAAAGCACAGTCATATAAGGAGGTTTGTTTTGCTGCACTGCCAATATGACCACGTTTTACTACAAGAATTAAAATTGTTAGCAGAAAAAGAAATGCCATTCTCGTTCCTTTGCATGAGGCAGATGTGTGCTCCTACTCCTCTCTCTGAAGGCAAGGCTTTCCAGTGGTTCTTTTTGGGCTGGCACAAGGGAAACTCTCCCTTTGTTTTCTACCTACTTTAGCCACAACCTGGCCTCAAACTGTAATGAGAGAACAGTGTTTTTATGAGACCCATTCCATGTTTGATTTCTCTACTGAAATTGCTAGCAGCCATGCTCCCCTTCAGGATGGCTTTTCCAAGGACACCTCTACACCCTAGAATTTACGGGACTAGTGTTCTCTGCTATCCTTTAGTTTGCTCTTGCTTGTTTGGTTGTTTTAGACTTTTCTTGGGGTCTTATCAACTTAGTCAAGTTAACCTGATGTAGCAAAGCTGTATCAGCCTGTAACTTAGGTGACCTTAAACAAGGCTGGAAAGTAAAAGGAATGTGGTAGAGGTTATGTTGCCTATGCATTTGAGACATGGATCTTTGAACAGCGCTGGCAATGCATTTGGGGAAGGTTATAGAGACAGGACCTGCTTTGCTGGTTTATGTCACTAGGACCACAAGTGTTATTGCCAAAGGGGCTGCACCCAGCCTAACCTGTGAGGTTAGGGTGTAAGGGGATGTTTTTCATATTTCTCTTTAATATTCTGACCACTTGAAAAGAACAAACTAGCAACACTGTAACAGCTATGCTTTACTTAGCACTGAGGATGTTATTTCTCAATTGGACAAGAAGGTTTGATAATGCCATTTTAATGGGTTTACCTACATTTTCAATGCACTCGCAAGAAGCCCTACTGTCAACCTTTTAAATCTCTGAATAGAAAGGGAAAAACAAAACACTACAGTGGTAGCAAAAAGAGCTACTGGAGAAACGCAGTTCCACTAACTTTGCTGTTACATACCTGTGCATCTTCAAACAATGAAATTTAAAAATCACCTTCATGAAAATAATAGGTTTCAATACACCATTTGTTCTAAAACTTATTGAGAACAGACTAAGTATAATTTAACTATTCCATTGCCAATCTTCTGGAGTTGTTCCAGGATCATCTGAATAGGTATCACAGAGCTGAGCTGAAAATACTGAAGATCCTAATAATTCGATCAGCCCATCCAGTATGGGTCTAGAAAGTCCTGCTTTGTCCCTCAGCCTCAGAACGAGGAAGGAATGAGTCATTTAGGAGAACTGAAAGTTTTCTAGGAGTTGGGATGCAAGAATGAGCTTCTGAGAAGTACTGGGAGTTAGAAAGTGTCTCAAAGAAATGGAAGAGGAAAAGGTGATATATGGGAATTTTTTTGTTTTTATTAAAGGCCTTCATATGCAGTAATATTTGCATCAGCCTCACTGCAAGATGAACTCAAACCACAAGCAGAAGGCCCAACTGGTTGCCGCACTAGGTATACAGTTTTGTCCCTGTTAGTTACCAAAGTTATTTTTTATACTATTGGAAATGACACAAAACTCTCAAAAAGAAAATACACTTTGTTTTTAAGCTATCTGTCTTTTGATCATTTTCTTCAAGGTGTTTTTTAATCTCAATAAGCAAAAAAACCCACAAAAACACAGCTTATACCCTTCTCCTGTTAGTATCAGCTATTTTTTAATTTCCATCTGTTATTAAAAAAATGTGTAAAACTACACTGAACATGACCACTGATGTTGTCCAGTTCCTCCTAAAAACAACAGGAGTTTTCAACATTTGGTTAGCTTACAATTTCACGTGAGTGGGTTTAAAGACAAGTACTTGACATAGATTATATGCCAGATAAACTTACAGGTCTTCTGATGTAAATTATTGCAGTCCTGCCAAAGTCAGCAATACCAATCTAGGCTATCAGATGACAGAGTCTTTAACATTCTTAATAGTGCAAGCTGATGAAAACTTCCCTACAGTTACCTGGTTTAAATTTTGCCATTCTAAAATCACTCTAATTTCACTCTGATATGCATAATATGAATGAGATGGGTCCTGACAGTATCACACTCAGCTGCTTCTTGGGGTACCAATGAATTGTCCCCACTGCTGCTGGTTAGTCTGTTTATGGTTTTCTTACCTCAAGGTCAGCTAAACCTTACAAGGGCAAGGCTTCTGCTATTAGCAGATATTATTTCTGTAATCTTATGATTCTGCTCTATCAGTATTTGAAAAACCTAATAATGAGTAATGACACTGGTGCGCATTAACTGAACATGGCCACTTCTGTACACCCCAATCATCAACTGTATCAGCAGCCAGAGAAGCAGCAGAAATACAACTCTAATCTATCATGAACTAGGATATTATGATGTCATAAGATTTCTGACATCATTTATAAGTATAATAAGGAACACAAGAGAAGCATTTGCCACTTGCATTTTGTTAATAAAGATTACTCCTGCTTAAACTCAGAAATATTGCAGTTGAAAACCAAACCCATACTATAAATAGCCTTTAATTTTTCATACACAGTCCCAAGCACAATGCAGAACAATAAATTGCCCTGCTTTATCATACTTCTTTTTTTTCCTCAGGCATTTCTTAAAAGAACACAGCCTATACCTCTTATCCTGGTTTATTCATCTGCAATGACTCAGGAAAACTAACGTTTCAGTAACTAAATTCAAGTGTTGTTATACAATCCACATAACCACAGGCCTAGCCAACAGACTGCCATAAAACAAATTAAATGTTACTAGAATTCACTTTTGCTTAGAAAAAAAGTGTTATGTTTCACAGAAGCCAAACGAAGATTGTTGTTTAAAAAAAAAAAAAAATTATAGATTTTCACAGTACTAACAACTGGTGAGTTTTCACAGAAGTTGCTAGAACTTTGCCAATTACTTCAACACAGAATTTAGCCCAGAATTCTAATTATTATGGTAACTTTTGGGTAGCATTAAGTAAGTCTTGCTGACCAAATTTATTCTTGTGCATGCTGAAACCTCTGCAGGCTTCTAATATTCTGGTGAAGTATAAAATTTCATTATTACTAAAAGTTTAGAATAACAACCATTGTCATATTTTGGAGGCAAGAGCTGGGACATAAAACTGGAGTTTTGTCCTAAAATGAACAGGAAAATCTACTACTTCTTTCTAAAATTAAGTTACACAGGCTTTCAGAACAGATTGAAAAAATGAAATTACTTTCTTTTGGTACCCTCTACACCCTAACTTCTGAGGGAAACAATGAAGCTTTTTGATAAAAGAGCAAAAACAATTAACTTCTGAGAGTCTGCAGGATAGGATTTTGTTTTGTTTTTGTTTGCTTGTTCCACAGATAGTATACTTCTTTCCCTACACCTACGCAATTCGAGCATCTGTCCATAGAAAGAATTGGCTGCACTTTATAGCTCACGTCAGAGGAGCTCCATTTAGAAGGGCGTATCACCCTGATGCCATAAGTTTATTTTTGCTTTGTGGAAGAAGGGCAAGAGTAATAATTATGTGCTTTCCTTCTGGGTCTCAATATACATGTCCTCATCCTGAACAATAAACAATCACAGATAGCAGACACCTATGATTTACTAAAGTTAAACTAAATTTGAGGGCAGGCTTGAGGCTTTAAGGCTTGCAAGGCCAGGCACTGTCTTTTGGGCAATTGTTTTTTGTTTGGTTGACAAGAATTTTACTTTATTAATAGAGCAAGGGATAAATACAAATACAATACAATTATTTATTTATTATTTCTCTGTTTTCAGAAGTTCTTCTGTGTTAAATCACAACTCAACACTCAAATATCCTGGTGAGTGAGAAACCCTGCAGTAAGTAAACTTCCTATTCAAATGAAAAAGAGATCCTACCCTTCTGTTATCAGACATACCATTTGAGATACGTTTAGTGAAGCCAGAGTGGTTTTCAGCATGCAAGCAATCAGCAGTGAAGAGGTCTGGCAGTTTCGCTCTCTGTCGCAGTCTTAAGTAAGTCTGAATTATATTTTTACTGCATTTACTACAAATTCTGAGAAGGAAAGAAAGGCTTTGGATTTGTGATACAGCAACAAATGGTGAGAATTTAGTTTTCAGTGGCTGTGAGAGGAGCAACTTGAGTGGAGGAACTTCTGAAAGGAAACAATTCTCTCTTGACACAAGAGCCTGTTGGCCCACAAGCAGACAACATGCTAGCTGAAGCCCAGGACCGTGCTAAAATAGCTGTACCTGGCCCTTGTTCACAGCTGGCTTGCAGCCAGTAAACTTGAGTGTGGGATGAGCACCCTCCGTCTGTCTGCAGCTCTCTCTATAGATGTACCCTGAGGCTTCCTGGAAGCAGCTTCCAGCTTCCTCAATTTTCAGAGTTCATATAGGCTTAGAAATGTCTATGGGGTACTTTTAGCGATGATATTTAGTCATTCTCTCCAAGCTAAGGTGTATCAAAATGCAGCAGCAGTCCATTCTTGTTTCTCTCACTTTCTATGCTCCGTCCCGGGAACCTTTGACAAACACTTTACTTTGTCAGCGCTGCACTTCCCATACACACACTTAATGAGCCTCATTAAGTGAGATACAGGGTCACTTTGCTTCCCTGCGAATCTCAAAGGAGCCGTAAAGAATGGGAGGGGCTCATGGCATTGTGCATGCTTTTTGTGGAACAGGGGGTTCAGAAGTAGATCACAAAAAAACACTCCTGGAAACTAAAATATGAAGAACATAGGCTATAGTGCTCATCAGGCTGAAAATAATGCAGGCTAAGAGATTGTTACATCTAGTTCTTAGTTAAAGGCTCTTTTTCCAATAAAAGGTGTTAGGACTGCTGTGCATCTGCCGTGCATCTTTCTCTACTTCCACTGTTTCACCTCTCTTGGAACTGCACCCCTCGAAACTCATTTGCCATCCCCCAAAAGAGACAAGTCAGCTGAGAAACACCTTAAAAATCCACTTTGACCAGAGAACTTCTAGAATTTGGAGAAAGGACTTTCTCCTCAGACTGTTAGATCAACCAGGAAAACTCCTAAGAACTGACCATATAGTTCATGACACTGGATGTCTTTCCAGGGCTGCAACTAATTCCCAGCCTCATCTAACACTAAAAATGGATTTCAGAATTACTCAGACTAGGAAAATACATTGTGAGGTGAAACCTGATTCATGAGCTCATCCCACATTTCGAGAACAGGAAATATAAAATAGTCAAGAAGTCTCTGAAAAATGCAAAGTAAAAGTGGAAAGATCAAAAAGGAAACCACAAGAGGGCAGATGGACTACATAATGGATGATGAAATGATTAAACACAGAAGGAAAAAGGGAAGGTGTCCTATCTCTTAAGAGAAACCTCATCTGGGGAAACAAGTATTTTATGCAAAAGATGACAAGTTTGGAGCATGAAGAGAATCCTACTTTTTCCACCTAAAGACTGTGGAATTTTTAGTAGCTGAATAGTGTTATATCAACGGCTATGGAGATTTGGAGGTCCTCCAGTTATCCATGGGAACAACTGACATATACACCTTTGCTCCCACACACCTTAGCCTCTCTGGAGGGACTGGCAAGCAAAGTGACAATTAAATCCTTGGTCTTGTGACAGAGACTTTTAAATGCTCACCAGTGATGAAATCAGAGCTGAAATGATAGGCCAAGTCTTTATTCACATAGAAAGTCACAGGAACCTAACCATTTGGAAGGAGACTAGTTAGGAAAGGCATTACTTGCAGGAATAAGACATGGCTGGGACCATATGCTTACAGAGCCTTTCTTCACTTACAGACAACACCGTGGTCTTCTTGAAGTCCATGTTAAAGCGCTCCCTGACTTCCGTGGGGTAGGATTCACCTGTATTTACTTCACTCCTAGAGGGCTAGTCAACCACTGTACAGGAAGTTTTTTAGCATTTTTTTGCTTTCCTTAATGAGCTTCAGCTCTGGACCAGGCCCTTTCACATTTTTAATCCTCTAGGGGACACTCAGCTTTGGGGCACCCTGCAGCAGGGATTGTGCCAGTTGCCACCAGCACTTTGCTCAGGGGAATACGCTGCACCTGCAGCTTTCCTGCTAAGGCAATCTGGCAATCCTGAAGCTTTCTTAAAAAGGGTACAAGCAACGTTGCCAAATTGGGTGGTACTATGATGTGGAGAAAAAAGAGAAGGCTCAATTTATAACTTCAAAGATGTACATTAGATGCCTGCTTAGCTATTTCCAGGGTCCTTGACTAGAAAAGCCTAAAACCACCAGCTGCCACTTCTACCAAATGCAGACTGTTCATCTTTCATTAAGCGTGGCTATGTTCTCTACATTAAAACATTACAAAAACCTCTGTCACATTTCCTATCTGCTATGTAGCTTATTGTAAATGTATTTGAGTAATCTGTAAAACTTCTGATTTCAAAGGTTCCTTTTTTTTTCACGTTCACTCTACTGTCATTTTTATTCTTATACTTATCCCCTTTTAATCTTAAAGACATACAATAAAAAAGAAACACATGCCTATGCTAAAGCTTCAGTCCAAGTTCTGCTTTAATTCACAAGAGTTTTCCGCTGACTTCAGAGGGAAGGGATCCGATTCCAAAAGAGAAAACAATGTTTTAGATAAAAACCTGTTTAGTCAGATTAAACCTCACATTTCTTGACATCAGTTCACATTGCTACACAGATGATAATGTGAAGGTCATGTGCTCTGAACTATACAAATATTCTCAGCATGGCACAGTTTATGGCAGCAACTGTGCTAACATCAAAATCTGCAGACAAATTATTTGGAACAGCTTGTACCAGGTGTAAAACGGGAAGTATCCTCATCAGGAATGCGTGGGGTCTGTTTTATATATATAGATTTAAAAATGTGATTGCAAACACTGTAGGAGCAGAAGGCTGGATTCTTCCCTGGTTTATAATGTTTTAAATCAACAGCTTTCATTTCATTAGGTATATACTGGCTTAATTAAGAGTTGACTTTGACAGAGAAGATTTCAGAATGTAATGCAGCTTAGTCCTTTATAAAAAGATGCTTATACAATGTATTCCAAATGTCACATACAAAAACACAGCAAACAGTGGAATAAAGGCTTTATGGTGTTGGGACCTGAGACACTTTGGCTCTCGGCTGCTTGTTCCAATCCAGCCTAGGTAAGTATGATCAAACCACTTACTAGTCCACAACTATCTCATGATCTCTGTAAAAAGAGCTTGTTCTTAGCTCAGCTGCTAGTGGATATCTGACAAAAATGCCCCCACACCTTAAGTTCTTATTGTTAAGTTTCAGGTTAGCACTTCTAAATGGATAACCTTAGAGATAGCTTCCTCAGGTAAGATTTGAGATATATTAATGGGGAAACATAGAAAACCCCGGACTGCTGATTTCCACATTCGTACAATCCATGCCAGATGATCTGAAATTTCAGGGGCTATCACAGTGGCATGTGTGATGGAACTGATGGAAAAAGGTAGGTTAAATAATCATATATATTCCAGGGTAATGGAGGAGCTAAGGAATCTCAGATAGTTGAACTTGCCTAAATGTTAGCAGAACAAAAGCAAGAGCTCCTTGGGATGTTGTTCCTCATATTTTGCCGACACATAATCTTTCCACAAGGTAGCAGAGCCCTCAGGAATCCCAGCCACCATGCTCTACTCCCATGCAAAGCACTTCCTAAGTGGGAAGGATCCACAGAGATATCTCCCTCTCAAGCAGTACAGAAAAACTATCATAACTGCTGATCCTCTGTCCAAAGCTGAGGGAAAAGGAAAGCTGGGGAGAAGACTGGCATGTGGTCACTTCTTAGCTGATCATACATGATCTAGTTCAGGAAACGAACTAAGATTTGAATCCATTCCAAGCTATGGGGTATCGGTTGGGTGGTAAATGTAATTTACTAACCGAACAGCTACATCAGGTACCTTTTTCTTTCTTTTTTTCTTGTAGGGTTGTGACAAACAAGTTTATACATGACTCTAATACTCTATTTCAAATTTCTGCTTTCAGTTGTTCATAATTTAGCTGCAGTCAAAACAATGTTAATTAAGTTAAGTTGCCTGTGAAATAAATACTAAAAATGTCAGAATTAACTCTGACTCTCTATGTATAGCAGAAAACAGGCTATCACATAAACTTTTTTTCTGTAACTCATTTACTGCATTGGACAAACAGTAAGCTCCTCTTTCGAAGGCACTGGACTGGTTCCAGGAGATCTGTTTCTCTCCCTGATTCTGCCACAAAGATGTTATACGGAATGTCATCATGACGGTGCTTTTCTATGTTGTAGCCAAAGGACCACCTAAGCTTCCTGAAAAAATCCATCCATAGCACCATCTTTTGCAGCACTTCCATGATTGTTTCATCTAAGTAAATAGCTAAACACTCAAAGTTTGGGTTTGGCCATTTTGCTTGCTTTGTTGTATGTATAGAAATATGGTTGAACAGTTTTTGCAAGCCTTATAATTCATCATTAGTTCACAGACCGCAAGTTAAAAAGCATGGTACTTCAGGATTGACTTAAGCTTGTTGTAGCCTTAATTTTGACATTTACAGAATGAGGCAAACTTGATTTTGAAAGCTTAACATTTCAATGTTTTCTATGTTTTGCCTACAAGGTTTGTAGATGGCTGGGCTTGACCCCAAGACACTGTCTCTTTAGCTGCTTCACCTCTGAAGCAATCAGGACAGCCACTTCCCCCAAATTCTTATGTATAGATAGAATAAGTTTAGCTTTGTGCAGTATGCTAGCTATTTGTAGAGAGTATCTTCAAAGAAAAAAAAAGAAATACTGATGCTTTCCTATTGTTTCCTATCATTTTCTGTATTCCTATCATTTGCTTTCTTTTTTTGTACCTGATACAACTAGAGAAGATTTTTTTTTCCCAAGCAGAGGTAAGATAAGAATGAATCACTGTGATTCCACACTGTCTCTGACTTCAAGACTCCTTGAAGTCCCTCTTTCATGAGGTGAAGAAATCTTGCTCTAGGGGGTAGATTGTATCCCTTGACCCACTGATCACAGAAAACGCTTCCATCTCAGGGAGTTTTCTTAGTACAGAGGAAGCATCCGCAAGATCCTGCTGAGAAAATCATTGTTATGCAATTTATAGTGCAACCACTTATCCACGTACACCTCGAGGTCCATACAACTTACACACAAAAGCCCTCAGGTAATGGTCATGGGACACACCACCTTGTCCCTCACCACCCATGAATTTTAATTCTCATTCCCCTGTGAACTAAGGCAAGTATTTTGCCTGTAGGAATCCAATCTTATATTTAACATACAAAGCTATGGCAAATTACTGTGTGACTATCAGAAGACTAATTTATCTCAGATTGAAAGTATAACTTGTAACAATTTATAACAACCTTACCCAGAGTGTCAAAAATAGTCTTTTTCTATCACATCTCTTCTGGAAGAGTATCTTCAGGAAATAAAAAAATCCTACAAAACATATCAAGCTTGTTTAAAAGTTCATGAATTATTACTTACATTAAGTTATGAAACAAACTGAAAATTGGAATTGAAGTGCATGATCTCTCATGTCAGACAGTTTATATTCTTGATGTGTGAATAAAAGGAAAAATAAGATGATGCAGTGTTTTCCTACAATTCTAAAGGAGATTCCAGCAGAGCTAGAGTCAGCACTGAATTAAATTTAATTCTGTCATTATACTGCTTGAGTGTACCTAGGTTAGCAATTTTTCCTTGGAAACTTGATGTTTAGATTTCTATTTTTTGGTTAGATTTCTATTTTTTATGTAATTTTCCTTTTTGAAATTAGAGTGAAGTATATACTGAATAATTTATGAATAATACTGAATATACTATCTAGCTGATCTTATAATTTTACTGTAAGTAATTTCATATCACATATATGCAATCCATCCCTTTAAGAATAACATGGGACACCTGATTATACAAACCATTTACAGAAGACAATTATTTTAGGTCTTGGTTGTGTATCCATGAGGTGGATTTTGTAAACACAAATAAAAAAGCAAAGCTTGTTTTAATAAACCTGTATTTCAGGAAAGCAATGCAGAGAGAATAAAGTTAGCATTTACTTTTGGGTGTTATGTGTTAGGTACTGTAAGTGAGGTATAATTTACTAATCCGAGTCAAGCCAGAACAACAAGCCTACTTTATTCATTTGGTGCTTTTTGTTCCATCTAGGAGATATGATAGTTGGGAGAAGCCAAAACAGAGACTTAACACACAAAGTTTTGAACTGATACATTCAGCAGAGAGGCCAAAGTTCTGCAGAGATTAAACTGTTCCCATAAAAGGTTCAGGCAAGCTGTCAAAGCAGCCAGTATAGGAAGTTTAGTGCAATAGCTGTACTGTAAATAAATAGAGGACAGTATCTTCCCGGGATTTGATATCTTCACCAACACTTGGTAAGATGGACTTACGCCCACAGAAAAGCAGTCCTCTGAAACACTGAAATTTTTTTTGCTCTGGGCCACATGTATTTATTCACCCACACAAGTTTGAGTTTGCAGTACCCCCTGCTGTCTTTGAGAAATCCACTGAATAATGATTGTTCCTGTATTATCTGCTGTTGCCCCTCCAACATTGAAAATGCTTAAGTTGTCTCACATGCATAGGTGACATCAGTCCATTTTCCTGATCTATTCTTTTCAACTATCTTGCAGCAAAAATGGACTATCTTCTTCAGCAGTAAAGCTGCAGTCTTTTTAAAGTGAAGAATGAATTTGCTACATGCAGCTTATTTGCAAATCCACCAAACGGCAGTGAAATGGTTCACAGAAAAACGTATGTATCAACAGTTATCTGCAAAATGTCAGGCGCTAAAATGGTGCCACATTTAAGCCCCAGAAAAAAAAAAAAAAGCAAGGTCAAAAACTTAAGACGCTAAGAATCTAAAATGTATCCTATCACAGGGGCTCAAAGTTCCCATGCACCTTGAATGCTCTGAAAAATTTATATAGCTTATTTACAGTAAATTAAAGTTTTTGCTTCAGTCATATTGTCATTCCTAGAAGAAGAAATGAGAGAGGTAAAAGGTACTGGTCTATGAAATCCAGCATAGCCATTTGGCAAACACTTAAGATCAGTAGGGCCTTACTCAATACATTTATAGTCCAGTTTCTGTATTACAGAAGCTCATTCAAAGATACACATGACACAAGAAATAGTCTTAACTGCTTTAGAAAACTTGTCAGGATTTTAGTTTTAACTGGTACTTGCAGTGAAAATATAAAAGGCAAGAATCTATGCTTACAAAATGTTCGAACTGATATTCTTAGGCCATATTGCAATCCAAACTCCCATGGTTTCCAGGGGCTACAAGCACGAAAAACACTTAAGCAATGTGAAGTATACTGAATGTACTATTTCAGCAGACATCTCAAATAAAATTCCATAGGCCAGCTTTTCCATTGGAAGGAAAAGAAGATTTTTCTGAAGGAAAATAGTACTTTGTGAAAGAACCCTCGCCCAGATAACTTAAAGGATGCCATCACCTGTCTCAGTAACAGACGGATAAAAGTCACTTTAGCAGCTGCAACTCATAACAGGGCTTTTAAAAATAATAACCAGACTTTTAAAAATAATAACCCCACGCTGTACATTGTAAACTATTGTTTGTAATTTTTCCTGGGTCATCTTTACTGGACAGAGAAGAATCATAATCTTCTTTGCAGTTTTTGAGATTTTTAAAAACTTTTCAGGAAGAGAGGAAGTGGGTAGGACTGCCTAATTATTCAGACTTAGAATTTGCTTAAAGCAATATGTCATGCATCATTAAAACCACAAAATCACAGAATAATTTAGATCAGAAGGGATCTCTGCCTAGCCCAATGCCCTCCTGGGAGCAGGCTTCTCGGAGCCTTGTCCAGCCAAGGTCAGGCTCTCTCCAAGGACAGAGATTGCACACCCTCTCTGGGCACGCATTCCAATGTTTGACCACACTCGTGGTGAAATAGATTTTCCTAATATCTAACCAGCATCTCCCACGATCCAATTTGTGTCTGTTGTCACTCTTCCTGTCACTGTACATCTCTGAGAAAGGTCTGTCTCTGTCTTCTTTGAACCCTCCCTTTAGGTGGGTTGTGAGAGTAATAAGATCCCCTCTTAGCTTTCTCTTCTGCACGCTGAAGAAAGTCTCTCCCTGTACGTCATGTGCACCAGTCCCTGATCGTCTTGGTTGCCCTCCACTGGACCCACTACAGTATGTCAGTGTCCTTATACTGGAGAGTTCAAAACTCACGAATAACAAGTAAAGGCTATTATATATTCTATACCGTACACGTACTACATATGCATACATATATAAGCAGAGAGAGAGAGAGGAAAGGCAAAAATACTTTGCATTCCAGAGTAGTATTGTCTTTTGATTAGACTTTCATTTTTAGGTCCTCATTACTTTTATTCAATTATTTTCACTGTAAATTTCAATTTAATTACATTTAATTTTCATTTAAATAATTGACTTTATCTGAGAAAAAAAGTCAATACCCATGGGTCTTAAACTGCAGGCACATTTAATTCTGGGTGAAAAATCATACATGCTGTATTTGCTTTTCCCTGTTGAAGGCAGAAAGGTAGAAACCAAACTCTGAAAACGCTCAAATTATTTAAAAAACAATTAAATGCTTGGGAAATTAGCATTAACCACACCATTATTCCAGAACACACACAGTGAATGTTCATACAGTCACCACACACAACAAACGAAACCAAAAAACCGCCAATGTTCAGTAATGTGGGCTGGCAGTGACAAGCCAGAGCATTCCCCTGTGGAGAGAAGGCCCTTTCTGAAGTTTACTTCTTTCTAAGATAGGATGGCTTCTCGCCTCTGCAGACTGCGGATGAGGTCTGTCCAAAGAGCTTGCTTTCAATTTTGTGGTTAATATACTTTCAAGAATTATTATCCCAACTATGAGGGGGAACTCTTTTCTTAAGTGATATAAAATACCTTGTGCAAAAACTGGTGAGGACAGTTTTATCCTGGTCCAGGCTGGGCTGCCCAGGTAGCCAAGAAGGCCAACGGCATCTTGGCCTGTATCAAGAACAGTGTGGCCAGCAGGAGCAGGGAAGTGATTGTGCCCCTGTACTCGGCGCTGGCAAGGCCGCAGCTTGAGTACTGTGTTCAGTTTTGGGCACCACAGTATAGGAGGGACATTGAGGTGCTGCAGCGTGTCCAGAGAAGGGCAACAAAGCTGGTGAGGGGTCTGGAGAACATGTCTTATGAGGAGCGGCTGAAGGAATTGGGACTGTTTAGTCTGGAGAAGAGAAGATTGAGGGGAGACCTTATTGCTCTCTACAACTACCTAAAAGGAGGTTGTAGTGAGATGGGAGCTGATCTCTTCTCCCAAGTAACAAGCAATAGGACAAGAGGAAACGGGTTCAAGTTGCGCCACGGGAGGTTTAGGCTGGACATTAGGAAAAAAATTTTCACTGAAAGAGTTATCAAACATTGGAACAGGCTGCCCAGGGAGGTGGTTGAGTCACCATCCCTAGATGTATTTAAAAGTCGTGTAGATGTGGTGCTGAGAGACATGGTTTAGTGGCAGACCTGATAGAGTAGGGTCAATAGTTGGACTAGATGATCTTAAAGGTCTTTCCCAACCTAAACGATTCTATGATTCTATTTCCATTTATGTTACATCAATTGCTTTAACCAAATGAAGACCAAGCCATTTCTAAACCAAATAAAGTGCCTTTGTAGAGGTTTGCAACTGCATAACCTAAGCAGAGCAGTTTGGGGTGGATATAATACAGCTGGCTAAACCTTGTAAAATTTTACATGGTCAAATAAAAATAGAAATGGTTGGGGGGAGGGGGGAGTTGCATTATGGAGTAAATCACTATTTCACTCCACAAAATTTTTTTATATTATCATTCAACATATCAACAAATCAGGATACTCTTGACACTGCCTTTTTGAGAAAGTCACGAAGCTTCCAGAGATTTTATTTGAAGAGACATCAGTGTTCATTTTTGTTTATCATCCATGCACCACTTTCAGTGATTTAAATGGGGCCAGAATAATATTGCAGGCATTTGCAGAGGTGCTTGAGATAGTACTATAAGCATTTTCTATAGGCAAATTCTGGCTTCTACATATGTTCATTATTTTACTTCCCTAATGCCTTTTTCTGATCACACCAGTAATCTAGCCTCTGTTCATTTTAGAAGGAAAAGACTTCTAAAGGCTATTTCACCTTGTCTGGGTACTTATTAATGCCCGTTCTTGTTCAGTGATTATACAAAGATTGTTTGTACAAAGAAGTTGCATTGGCTTGAGTTAAATGTTTTTTTTTTTAAAAAAACCCACAATGTATTTAGGTCAGTACAAATTCCTGGTTGGAAACTTCTAGATAATCTTAAATCTTTAGCTATATAAACTTCAAATACTTTACTGAAAAAAAGCAGTGTCAACACAAAAACTTGTCATAGAATAACAAAAGTTAATTTTAAGAAACCCAGTTGCATTTCTGAGTAAATCAGGCTGGGCAAATTCCCCCCACCTAGTTTTATTTTCAAAGAAGGAAGCGTCATATTTGGAAGGAAGCACCTCTTCTCACTACTAAAGTTGTACAGCTGTAACCAATTGCTTCATAAGCGTGCAACCTGATTGCTTTTCTTTTGTTTGAGATGGAGTTGAAAGGAACAACTTCAGCTGTAGGTGAACTAAATTCCTGTTTGCAGAGATTTAGTGATTTTTGCTTCTTGTTCAATGCTTTGGGATCTTGCTGAAGGAATTTTTTAATTACTAAAAGAAAAAAATAGGTTCTCAGAGAGACAATGACTAAGGTGTGTTTCATCTGTATTAGGCAACATATAAACCTAACTCAGTAAAGGACATTTGTAGTATTTTACACAGATTTGTTAATAATTACCTATTTTATAAGTTTTACCCCTACGTTTTTTGCTGTATAGAACCACTGCATCTTTTTTTTTTTTTTCAAGTTCTCCTAGCCTCTGGCATTACTGAGGCCTTCTAATAGGATTATTTCTTGACTCTCTAGTTAGTGCTGTGAGAAGGAGCAAGGCACTGTTCTGCAGTCCAGAATTACAAAATATGATCCCCTCTCCCTGTTAGGTTAAATGGCAGTTTCATCCTTGGAACACCATGCTGTCAGAAAACACAGGCACTCAACTAAACAAATAAGCAGACCTATCAAAACCCTATCACAAATAATGTAAGCATACACATGTGTGTGTGCATATTTTTACATATATATACGTATATATGTGTGTGTGTGTGTGCAAAAAAACAATATTAAAAAACCTGACTTTGTGAACAATTCCCAGAACCACAAACCTCAAATCCCTGCTCAAGCAACACTCAGCTTTGACAAGCAAGTGAGAAGAGGTAGTCCTGAAATACTATAACCTTGGTCTACTACAAACCAAGGAAAGAAGATCCAACGGTCCAGTGCCCTACAGAAGACTGGCTTGTCACAACTCTTTCCATAGACCATTCACTCTCAACCTACTTTAAATTTAGGGATGCCAGAGAATTTTTGTGCTGTTTCTGATGAGTCCAAAGAAAAAACAAGGCCTTTGTCTGTGCCTCTGTTAAAAAAGCTTTAAAGGATCTGCAAACACTAAACAATGATGGGTTTTCAAGCCAGGCACCTCAGCTGGCCTCAGGTGCATTAGTATATCATACGGTTGGAGTAAATATCTCAGCCAAGTAGAACTCTGGTCATTTATGGTTTTACAGATCACAACCAACAGCTAAAAATGAGTCCAGAAAGCAGAAGGCAGACAATGGAGACCATAAGGAAGACTCATAATGTAGCTGGGAAAGAGATGCTGCTTAATAAGCAAACCACTGATTTTTTCTGCAGTGGCTCCAATTTGTTTAAGATTAAGTTTTCTAATGGAGTAGTCTACAGGAAAATGACCAGCGTGTATAACAGATTACAGAACTGCACTGTCCTACTGATTGATGACACCCTTGCAATCTTCTCTGTACTAGTTGTCTGCTCCCCTTTGCACCGGGTCCTCTGTCCCATGGGCTCATGTCTCAAGATGGAATGAGACTGATCACCCAAAAAAAAAAAGTACAGCCTTGCCATCCTTGAACAGCTTCTATCACTGCTGACAAGAGAGGAAAGAATGAGCAGCTAGGTGTCTAACAGGGGAGTCCAAACCTCCTGAAATCACTGAGACAGAAACCATCGTTATCTCTCCTAGTTGTTGTACCATCTTGCTCTTGCCTTGACTAAGTAACAACTGCTCGTCCTTACCCATCCTGACCACTTTCTCGTGCTACTAGTACAGCCAGCTTGGTCGCCAAGTGTGGAAATGGAGTACAAAAGATACTTAAAGTGTACTCCCAAATGACCACTTATATGCATTGGATGAGGGGAAACAACCAGGTACTGTATGGTACTCACTGAGGCGACAATCTTTGGCCACTGGAAATGCTCAGCAAGGTGAGAATACCACCATCCAAAAGGTACCTCTTCCATTTTCAGTAGCACATAAGACAAAACCATTTTGTGATCCAAGGCAGTGAGAGTTTTAATACTGTCAGCACAGATCTTAATCCATCTCCAGGAGGAGATGCCAGTGTGTCCCTATTCTGTTCACCACTCAGCAAACAAAATGACGTAAGTCAGGCAGCACTGTGGCCAAAAGACAGTATGTCTACTGTCCCCATACAGCCTCAAAACTGAAATGGAGAAACATAGGCAGCATTTGTTAGTAAGAAGAGTATTGGGTAATAATTAGCAACAGATAATCACTAGACAGTAATGAAACTGTGTGCTTCTTCAGGTCGAGAGTTTATGGTCCTTAAAGAACCACTGACAACCCTCACTATGGGACCCAACACTTCCCCATACACTTCCAGAAGCAAAAAGGAGACAAGTCTCAAGCATCAGAGGCAATTAGAAGTGCTCCCAAAACTTTTATTATTCCAGTGAAAAATGCTGGCAATGAGAATGTGGCCGTCTTTGCACTTCTATTCCTCCCCTGTAAATGAACAGTTCTGACAGAATTGAGCAGAATCACTCACAAAGTAGGAGGCAGTTTTCTTGCAGTGAAAGATATTCAAACAATTTGGATGAGCAATGCTGGTCTGGACTTACTTAACCTGCCCAGCAAAATCAAATCTGCTGATTATGATTATGCAGATGCTGTGGTGACAGCATTAACTTCCCCATTTCTTGAGCGTGAGAAGTCTGGCCTGATGACTCCAGAAATAGATTTAGCCTGGAACTTTCTACAAAATAGACCTCTCGCCTGAAAATAGCCTGCAAAAGCACAAGACTACTTAGTAAAATGAAGAGAGGCACTGGAAACAAGCTTAAATCAACAATAATGGCCATTTTCAGGGATAAATAATCCTTATACTCACCGAGGTACTTAAAACTCGCTACCGTGTCAAATGCTCCCACCTGGAACTTAAACAGTAGTGAGCAAAATAAAGGTCATTTTCTTCCACTTGACCAAACTCTCTACATCCCTCGCAGACCAATCAACTGCGCTTCATTCTGGTTTTGATTTGTCCTGGCCTATTGAAGGGACACACTTACAGCAGTTAGAGAAATACTGTCACCGACACTAGCCTCCTGTGGTCCTCCAGAGATCATGCCTTTTTCTCTTATCAAAGGCGCAAAAGACAGCCACTGCAGAATTGAGGATATTGCCTGAGTACTAATAGTCCTTTTAATATGTTTATCAAAGAAACCAACATCCCAGAGGAAGGAGGAAAAAGTATTTGGCTCCTGCTTTCCCAGACAGCAGAAACAAAAGAAAATCAGAACAAAACCAAAATGAAGTGAATCATAAATTCCTCACTGCCAGTCTTGTTAGTTTGACACTGCAGATCAGACAGAAGAACTCTACTCAGAAAACATTAATGCTGCAAAGCAGCTGTGAACTGCATGTAAAGCCATGTAGGTGTGGAACCCCTCCGACTTCAGCTGGGGTTAGTTAACGGACAGGGGAAAGGAATCCATCTGCTTTCTGTGACCAGGGCCTAAATCAGTGGTGGAAAACCTGTGGTGTGGAGGCTAGGGTATGGCCAGAGTTCCACATCACACAGTCTGATCTCTTCTTTCCTCTGAAATCCTGCCCCGAATGAAAGCTCCGACAACTTTTAGAGATCTATGAGAGTTTACTTCAGCTGAACGAGTTTTTCTAATCTACATAATACACTAAGTTTACAGATGTAATTGTTCTTTTATCCACATAAAAATTATTGGGATAATGCTCAAAAGACAAAGCAATTACCAAAAAAAGGCCAAACATAACAACATCTGACTACTAATACAGCAAGGAGATAGAAAGACAATACTGTTACATATTAAGAGTTTTTAATTAAATGATAATTTTTCTATGTTTCTACACCAAAGAATCATTTCGGTTTAAAATTTAAGAGGCAATATTTGTGTGTATTCCCAAGACAACAGAATGTGAACATGCAGTTTCTCAAACTACAGCTAAGCTGGAAACGTGCCACACAAACCAGCTGAAGGCAAAGCGTGAACCTGTCAATGCTTTTGAGCACGTTTTTACTATCATCACAAGGAGTCACATCTGTTAAACATGTAAGAAGCCTCTAACTGTATTTTTCCATGGATTCACACATCTGTACACCCAAAACTATACAAAATGAAGTATTAAAAGTTGACGTGGCACACACAAAAAAAAAAATCACATGTATGCAATGGCGAACCTCTTTCAGTGAAAAGCTAAGAAAGTTTTTTGTTTATTAAGCTCCCCAAGTCTTTTCTTCTGGTACAATTCTGGGTGTTCAAATTATATGCTGGGAGATAGATTGGTACAAAGAATTAAGCACAAATAATCTGAATATAAAACCAGCAAAAAGAAGCAAGTGAGCTCTTGCAAATAATACCTGTTCTGTTTGGTCCATGTACAGGAGAAAAGCAGGGATAAAGATTCTTATTTCACTATGCCCTTTGATACTTCTGTGGGGCTGGCTATGGTCTAGTTACAATATAAACATACAGAAGTGGGAAAAATAACTTAAGATGTTGGGATTGTTATCTGTAGATATACACAGACACTATTACAAAGATGTATTTCTATTAAGAGTTTTGTAAGAAAGAAACTGAAAATGAGTAGGGCTTAGGATATGCCTTGTTTTCCGTCTGTAAGATTAAGTATCTCTAGGCCCATGGAACATTGTTTCTTGTTTTTCATATTGTAGTTTGAAAAAGTTGTTGTTGGATAGTCAGTAATTTGTTTAGGTTGAAATATGGTGAATTTGCAGGATACAGATATAAAAGCTGGAAATAAGATGTGAGACACTTCAGCATTCTGCCAGTGCTTCATAATACCTTATTAAAACACCACAAATCTATCTTCTTTTATTTCGCGCCTTCCCTCACTAGGAGCTCCTGGCATCTAATGTACAAGCATATTAGCTTCTTTTGTTTCATGTGAGATAACTAAATCAGGAGACATTCCGAAGAGTGAGTAATGTCCAAGTTTGTTTCCAAATACTGCATTATGCATAGGCATTTTTGTTTGTTTGTTTATAAAGCAGACCCATGACTTTCTAAGACTATGATGAGTAGTTTTTTGTTTATGTAAAGCAGAAGCTTCCGCAGCTGTTTACAGATGAAATTCTGCAAAGTGCTGAATACCTAAAATCACAATGAAGACGGTGGGTATACACAAGCCAGAATATACACAAAATGGGTGGGGGTTTAATGTCATTAAGTGTCTTGTTGCTTCCAGCCCTTATACATTGTTATGCAGATGAGGAAAAGGATAAATTTTGTGGAAACTTGCCAACTGTTTTTTTAGCTTATGATTTATGATGTAATAGACACTGAAAGGTATCAGAGGAATGCTTGAAGCCTTCACAACTATGCATTCCTCTGAAGGAAATGAGAGGATCTTTGGGTTGTCTTGGCATTTACCTTCAATGGGCATTCACATTTTCAATGATACAGAGTTGCAGCCCTTGCCTAGGATGGCAAACAGCAAATTCTGTTTTTGTGGAAGTGTTAGATCCCCATCCTTGATCATGTTTCCCATGTCGCTCTCAGATAACTGTTCACGTAGTTTCTCCTCAGCCCTTTTTATTTTTTCTTAGTACGGTACTATTCATCTGGGAGTTTCCTCATCTTGGGTTTTTGCATGGCACCATTTTAATATTCCATTTTAGTATTCCAGAGATTTTTCTTTTTTAATTCCTGTTCAATATCTACTTCCAATGATGCAGTGTATTTGTGGATTTGAACAAGTGATTCCAAATAAACCATGTGTAGCAATCTGCTCAGTGGAGGGGAGAACCTCTTCAGAGGTCCTCAACTGCTACTGGAGAACTACAGAAATTTTCACTAGTTGATGTTGTTCTGTTCTTTTGTTCAGAATTTTAGTGGCCATATTCAGTCCTCACGATCCGTGTGATAGTAACAGGCATGTTATTTGTACCTCCGATTTAAGCTGTCACAAGAAATACACGTTTACTTGACAAACCACCCTCGGTGGTGATTGCAAGTGATTTGCAATATTCTTGCAGCTGAGCTTCTGACAGTTCATTCGCCACACATCATTTGAGAGGTTTACTAAGCTGGGGGTTTCTTTCATTTAAAAACAGATCTTATTCTGAACTGTGGATCTCCTTTCCACTGATGTCAGGCTCCACAGGCAATGATTGCCAAGCCTCCTGTTAACAAAGTTACCTGATTTCCTTTTCTTAGAGACTGCAAACCACCCCTAGTGCTATAAGTTAAATTTATGCCAAAGCCTTCTCCCTAACCCAGCTTAAGAATGTGAGAAAGCCATGTCTTTTAAGAACAGGAAGAATTCCCTGTGTAATTGCCTGCTTGAACACGGGGGGATTCTCCCACCCTACCTACAATTTAGCAAGTGGATTTTTGCTGGCATCCATGCCTCAGTGGAGAATTCTCCCTGTCACCGGTATTCTTGGCTCAGTGAAGAATTTTTTAAATGGGAAATTCTCAGGCTAAACAGAAGAGAGACTGTTCTGAACTTGCAGGCTCTAAAATACACAGCTCCCTGTGAGTGGGAGATCCAGAAACGAAGGACCTGGATTTTCCTAGGTAAATTTTGCCTTGGGGCAGAGGAATAGGTGAATAGGAAGGAAAACATGAGATGGTACTAAACCACGTGATACTTGTGTCCCATGTTTTTGCACTCCAGACCACTGATGTAAGTTAGAGCTGCCTTAGCATTGCTTTAAATCATCCTGTAACTATAGTATCCTAAACCATCTTCAGGGTCAGAGGATAAGAGAGTTTGACATTCTGTCCATTGTGATGACACTTCTACTCCAAACAAAGAAAACTAGGAAGTGCTTGTTCTAATTTAGGATTTATTTTTGGGAAAATGATACTATAATCTCAATACATTTTGGAGTGAATTTGCCTTTTTTAATTGACTTCATGAATTACTGTGTCAGTAGATGCCAGGAAATCCAGTTACAAGTTGGGTACTTGATTTAGGAAGCGAAAGTGGAAAAGGCAAAAATTTCAGAATTATAGACTTCTGCATTTTTGAGATGCTGTAAAAGCTATTAAACTGGAAGTTTATACTATTAACCTTCATTAAAGAACAAGTTTACCTTTCACTGAGATAAACTTAGAAAATTGTGTTATTTTTCTAGCCAGTTATTTAAAAAAGTGTATGTTAATTATCTCCGATTGTCTGAGTGAAACAACATAAAAGGTTTTAGTAAAGCATTCCACTACAACCCATAGTAAGAATAGAGTAGGTTATTCAATACCTATGTAATTGCGGGTTCTTACAAGAGACCATTGAACTAGCTTGCATTTTATAATTCCAAGGCAGACTAACACTGTAACAGTGGTTTATGCTATAACATCACGTTAGCTCCAAACTTCCTGAAGTAACAAGACAAGAAAATTCCTTTTTTCTAGGTTACAGGTAACTGGAAATACAGAGGCAGCTTTGATCTCCTGTTTATCTGAAGCTTTGTCCTTCTGAAAATGTGGAAGTCTCTCAGAAAGTTCAGCTAAGCAGGATTTCTATCTATTGTTTTGGGGCATCTGGAACTAGTGGGGAACACAGTGCTTTCCCAGCTTAACATTTTGTTTTTCCATTGCACCCTGAAGCTACACAGTGCACTGCCAAGAGAAAACTAATTCAGCAGTATAAATTAAAAATAGGATTCTTGTGACACAAACTGCATAAATATGTTGTACTTGTATAATGATTTTGCAGCAGTCATACGTCTCTGTTATGAAATCTTCCCAAACTCTGAGACATTTCTTATATGGCCAGTACGCAGAGGCAAGCAGAAATAACATGATTAAAATTGCTATTGAAAATGAATCAGTAATTTTTTTAGGGGAAGGTGTTGCCAACCATTTCTTTGTAATATCCAATTATCCTTGGTTTATTTTTTCTTTAGAACAAACAAGTATTTTCAAGTATGACTTCAATAGTGTAAAAATCAGAATTGTAATAAGACTGTAATTTTAAAAAGTTTCACTGATTCACATCATCCTTAAGTCTTAAGAATCTTCTCAGTAACGCTCCACTATTATAAATGCAGCTGAAAACAAGTACTTAACAGTACTTAAACTATGCTTTATATACGGCTCTGAAGCAAGTATTAGCTTTTCCTTACTATTTGGCAGAGGGGTGGTGTCTTCAGTAAAAGTCTTATCACCGTCAAAGCACCAAGGGCAGCAACTACCAAGTTTTTCAAATTCAGACCTTTAGCCTTCCAGAGAGCATCAGGACAGAATAATCAGCTTTTGGGAATCCAGAATGGTATGGGTGACTGGTAGCAATCTATCCTCGGATAAGGCCCAGCAGTTGCAGCAGTTAATTACACAATATAACTACTAAGTTATTAGTAAAAACTGGTTTTTAGAAAGACCAGCAGTCAAAAGTCATTGAAAAAGGTCTAAGAGCCAGACCATCTAAGGAGATAAGGGATCCAAGACCATAAACCAGCAGTTTAAGGAAGAAATGAATTAAAATAACTCTGAACAAGTTTCTTGCATTATCAAAATGGACTTAAAATGAGGCACAAAGATAAGAAGTTAGCGAAGAAAAGTTGTAGTCCTAATGTATGCATTTATAAGCAGATAATCAGATGATCTAGAAATCTACTCAGTTAATCAGCCCTCAGCCTTGTACGGAGGGCTGAATAGCAGCACATCCTTCTTCTCACAGGCACTCCTGATCTCAGTTATGCCTAAGAGTCTACCTAAGCTGAAACGATTGTTAAACTAAAGGTCTTAGGGGCCTTCAAAACAGCTTCTTCAAAAACAAATAAAATAGGGCCTACCAGCCATTTGAGGTTTTTCTCAGCTCCATTTATTTGAAGTATCCTTTAAGATCACTATTATCACATCTGAAATGGATCTACTCAGCACTTCGCCCTGGTTTGACAAATCACTTGGGTCCAATTTCTATTTATTTCTCCCACAGAACCAAATGACAGGGGGCAACTCCTGAGCACCTTCTCTTAGTTTGCCAGTTTGTCATATGGATACCCTAGTTCTCTATCCTAGTAAAGCTTGATCATTCATAATAAAGAACCTTAAAATATATTAGATCGAGTAAACTACTGATAAGAAGTTTGATAAAACTACTCTGTCTCCCAGATACTTAAGGAAAGAACAAGTACATGGAGAAGAGTACATGTTCTTTCTACAAACATCACTTATTGTCAGGACGTAATGTATTTTGTCTGTAATCCACAGATGGTAATATCACAACAATGGCGAATCAGGGATGAGAAGAGTTAAGTTCAGGGCATTCTTCCCTGGGTTTGTTCATGCCTGTCTGTCATGAGCCTGGTCCCTTGTCCTGACACTGAAACCAGCGGCAGAAGGCCCTTAACTATCATAGAAGGGTTTAGGTTGGAAGGGACATGAAAGATCATCTAGTGCCAACCCCCTGCCACGGGCAAGGGCACCTCCCACTAGACCAGGTTGCTCAAAGCCCCATCCAACCTGGCCTTGAACACTTCAAGAGATAGGGCCTCCACAACTTCACTGGGCAACCTGTTCCAGTGCCCCACCACACTCATAGTGAAAAATTTCTTCCTAATATCTAATCTAGATCTACCCTCTTCCAGTTTGAAGCCATTACCCCTTGTCCTATCACTAAGTGCCCTCGTAAAAAGTCCCTCTCCAGCTTTCTTGTAGGCCCCCTTCAGATACGGGAAAGCTCCTGTAAGGTCTCCCTGGACTCTTCTCCAGGCTGAACTATGCTGGGAAGAAAACCCTCCTGACTCTAAGGAAATAAAAACCAAACAGAGAGACAGTTCCAAGTGCTTAAATCATAGGGAAAAAAAATATGACAGGGTTTAACTATCCTAACTTCTAGTGAAGCCACTAAAGCTGAGTATCTACAAATTCAGGCCCTACAGAGTAGGAGGAGTACTCACATAAAAAGATACTGACCTGAACCCTTACCCTATGGGATACTGAGTAACTCCTGACTTTTCTAGCTCTTCTCCACTGCTGCAAGAGTTAAGTGCTCTCCCTAGCTCAAGAGGTCTCAAAAATCCAGAGAATTTAGCAAACAATGAATGAAAAGAGACCTGCAGCTAACTGAACAAGTTCACACATCAGAAAGCAATCATTACATTGTCTATTACTAGCAGGTGGTTAACCATGGGTGTTTATCACTTGCCAGCTACAAAGCTACTTTGATTTCTTTGTAGGTGACCAGTGTTCTTTGTTAATAGCTGTTAAAGGTTATTGATACGAACCCAATGTCCATCACAGTTTTGTTTCATAACAAATAGACTAAAACATGTATCTGTTGACTTTGATAGATCAGCCACATGAAATTCTTATATTTCATATTCATTCCGATTAATCTTAGTTTGCTGCCTTAGAAATTTTTTTTTAATTATGCTGGTGATTGACACTGAGAGTGCCTACTCATATGCAAACAAAAATGTAAAATCTACAGTCCTGATATTGTTAACAGTGCTCAGGATTCACACTTACCAAAACCACTGTATTTTGAAACAGGCCTATGTGTTTGACTGTACAAATTAGTCTCCAGAACTGCAACTTATTAGGGAGGATGCTTATCTTACCATTTTACTCCTCCATGCACTATTTATTGCTTTATGTCTTGATGCACACGGGCACTTGCACGTACCTATTTTGTAGCATTATTCATGACAGCAGCCTGTCTGGCATGAGTTTCCAGGATCATGGTCTTAAAGCAGGAACAACTCCTCATTCACTGACGCAACTCACAGTGAGCAATTTCCTTCGATAAGATCAGAGAGAAATTAGAAAGAATTTAGAAGTCAGAAGAATAGTAACCTGTGAAGTAGCTATGCTCGAAACAGGCGGATCAAATGACAGATGTCTGATACCAAAACCTGCTGTATTATTCAAAAGAATTACACATTTTCACGAAATGCCTAACAGCAGTAATTCCCCAACCCTCTAGACTACATGTTGACCACAGTCAACCCTGAAAACATACTGTGGACTACCCTGTGTCCATGTTACCTTTTTTTTTAAAGTGTAAAATCTACAATATTGTTATAGTTCTGTGGTTCAGCATCTCATTGCTATGCAAACTCTATTTACACACTCTAGGTCTATGTGTTGAAGTAAGAGAAGGCTTCTTCACGTGGTATTTTCCTGGAAAGTAGGGTTTGTGCTTGCTTTGTTTTCTTCAATATAAACTAAATGGAATGGATTCATACATCAAGAAAAATACAATTGGATGAAGGTAAAACATCAGAAAAGTACTGAAGTGAATGCGTAAGAAAATGACTAAAACAACCTGCAAGATAAAGCTGGTTTCCTCACCACATACAGTTAAGCTCTCTGATAGACAGGACACCAGGCACTAGCTCTAAGATTTTTCATGCTTTAAGCAAATGGGCAAATACTCATCTTCCCATTCACCAACCATTCTACCACATTTTCAGGCTTTACTCCTCTTTGGCTCCTGCAGCAATGCTAGGTACATCCCCACCTACAATACAGTTAATAAAACAGGCAAGGGCTCTGCTTATTCTTATGCACACGCTTAATTTTACAGAGATGAGAACAGTCTGGGACTGCTACCCATTAGCGGGATCAGCAGAACCACGTCTGTACAATTAAGAGAGCCTTATGCAGATTTTGAGGCTTTTTTTAGTCACACTTTTGCTCAAAATCATTAATAACATTGTAGAACCGTATAAATACAGAAAAAAGAGATTATTATAAAACAGAAGTGGGGGAATAAAAAAAGAGCCTTTCTGACAACCAATCTCTCACTCTTTTTTTTTTTTCTTTCCCTCTTTTAGTTTTAAATAAAGCTGTCTGCGAATTTGAGCCTAGGGAGACCTTCATTAAAATCAATTAATCAGTCAGCCTCTCTGCTGAATAGCTTTCTGGAGACAAAAAGTCAAAATAGGGTTTGGGAGCGAGGTGGGCACGACTTCTGCCAACTCTTCCCGCCCCCCCAGGGCCGCAGCCTCACACCGCGGCCCCGCCTGAGCGGGCACCGTTGGCGGCCGCCGGGCGAGGGCGGGAAGGATCCGGCCCGCGGGCTGTAACCGGCTGCTCGGGGAGGCCCCAGACCCCGCTGCCCCCGAGGCCTGGCCGGCCGCAGGTCGCGCAGGTGCCCCGGGCTCCCGGCTCGTCGCCGGGCAGGTGAGGGCTGGGTCTGGCGGCCTCGGGTAAAGGAGCGACCGCCCCCTCGGTTTAGCGACCTCGGCGAGGGCTGCTTGCTTCCCCCCCCTCCCCCCCGATGCAGTGGAGGTGACGGTTGCGTTAGGAGCCAACTCCTGGCGGCCGGGAGAGCCACCGGGGTGGGCGCCACCTTCCCAGCCCCAGCACCTACCCCAGGAGCAGCCCCCCGGCCCGCCCGCCGCCTGCGAGAGGCTGAAGGGGGAAAGTTAGCGGCGGGGCGCGCCCTCCTCCCCTCACCCGCCCCCGCTCGGTGCCGGACGGCAGCTTCCGCCGCCCCCGCGGCGAGGAGGCGCGGGTGTCCCCCGGCGGCGGAGGGCGGCCCGGGTGCCCTGCTCCTCTCACCGCCGCCGCCGGGGCAGCACAGCTGTTACAGAGCCGCGCTGGTCCCTCCTCCCAGCTGCGGCTGCCTCATCTCCCCCCACCCAGCCCGTCCCTCCCC
>VFFE01006551.1:379479-422275 GCA_008921705.1 Burhinus oedicnemus
GCCCAGGCCAGGCCGGCCGCGGAGGGCGGGCCGGGCAGCGCCGCGCTGGATCATCACCTGTGGGCTGCCCCCTTCCCCCAGCGCCGCGAAACGGCCACTGCCCGGTCGGCCGCCGCCCCCCGCTCCTCTCGGCCGCCCGTCCCGCCGGGGGCGGGGACGCCTGCGGGCGGCGGGGCGATGACTCGTCAGTGCCTTCCCGGCGAGGGCGCCTCATGGGCGGCGGGCGGGAGCGTGCGCAGGGGCCGCCGGGGCCGCCCCTCGGCAGGGCGGGCGGCGCCCGGGGGAGGAGGGGGCGGCGCGGGCTCCCGGCCGGCCACGGGCGCCAACTTTCCCTCTTCCCCCCCCGCCCCTCCGGCGGGACCGGCCTGCCCGCAGCCGACCGGGCCTGAGGCGGGCCGGCGGTGGAGGGTCTGCCCGTCCCTCCCGCCTGCCCCGGCTTCCTAGCCAAGCATCTCGTCCCCACGCCGTCCTCGGCCGGGCACGGCGCTGCCGCCGCCCCGCACCTCCACTCTTCTGCCTCGGCAGGTGTGCTGCCTTGGCTTACAGGCTACTTCCCCTCTGAAAGTTGTTGACTTTCTCTTTTTGCTAATAAAATACAGCGCTTAAACTGTCAAAAGCTGAGCTAATTCTTTGAAGCAGACCAAGTTTTAAAATCTGAGGAGAATACAGAAGTTTTAAGTACCTGCAGACCAGAGATTCCCATATTTCACTAGAAGTGTGAGGAAACAGTGTGCTGTTACCAAACGATGAACCTACCGTGCATTTCACTTTATTAAGTTTTAATAGGCAGGCCTGAATACCTGAAAAAAAAAATCACTCCAGTTTGAATTGCGAGTGTAACGTTACATTAATGTAATGTTATAGGTCAGCGAGATGAAAGGTGTGGTTCTCATAATTATCACAATGCCTAGTATGAGGTAACAAAACCACATACCACAAAACTGTGTAATTTATGACTCGACGTGGTGCAAGCATACTGTTGTGATATTGTTGGGGTTTGGGGTTTTTTTTGAATCTCAGATTCTTAGCTTTTCCTACACCTTGCATCGCATTACACCAGGAAAGCTTAGGGGAAACTGTTTCCCAAAATGGAAGTTTCGAAGTCGTCTTATGTGTTCCTCAAGTGGATTATCAGCCCCTGGGTGCCACAGCCCCCAGGGTGTCAGAAAAGATACAGTCAAGCCCATGTGGTCTGTGCGTTTCTCTTTAATCCCCAATCGCTATGTCTTAGACTTCTCCACAGAGAGGAGAACTATAAGCTGAAATACTGTAATTTCTTAACAACTGTATATTTAATTCTGTAGCCAGTATTCATTACTTTTTTCCTATCTCAAAATTAAGAAAGTATTACAGATTCAGCACACACGTACATGTAATTGAGCATGTCATTTGCCAATGCTTGCAGGACTCGGAACTGAAACTTTGCACATGCGATGCCACACATGCAACTGATTGAACACAGAGCGGTGGAGAATGATGTAAAGTTGCACGTGCTTCATCTTTAGTGCTTCACCTCGTAGTGATGGCAAGTTAAACTTGACCTGCTTGTGAATACAAGATGGGGGTATGTTATGTTACTCACCTGTATCAAACCACTGGAAAAATCAGGAGGGAGTTGCACTGGTGACATTGCGTACGGATCCCAGATCTCACGTGGAGGCTCAGCCGTATGGTTTGGTGCTTGTGAGGGGCTCCTGGCACAGCCTGAAAGAAGAGAATCTGTGAAAACTCACCAGATAAGCGCTCAGCCAAAAAGTGATTAACCTTTCTGGAGGCAGCTGGGAAATAAAGGAATAAATGTCTGAATAGGAGCTTATGTTGGAATTACTTTCTCAGTAAGTCTGATGCAAAGTGTTCAATGTTTGCTGTCATACAGGTCTAGAAATGTGCACTGAAATTTGTCGTGTTAAAAATTGTAGTTTTTGGCATATAGAGCAGAGAGTAACCGTGCTGTATAAAACATACATTGCTTTGGACATTCAGCGTGTGCTGCAGGAATAAAGAAAACTTGATTATTTTCCATTATTAGTTTAAACTGAAGTGGGCGATTGCTGGGCAGACGGTGTTACAGCGCAGATAACAAACTTCATGCTTCAAACAGCTCTGCGCGGGGAGGCGTGTATGGCACGGGCTCGTGGTGGTCTGGCTGCTGTGGTGCTGCTGCTCTGCCACGTTTCACAGGGTGGGTTAATAATCGTTCACATTACCAGTGGAGGGCTGGTAAGAATTTGGTTGTTATTCAGAGCTGTATTGTGTCTCTGAAAAAGTGGGGACGAATACATACCAAGGGGTCTTTCTTTGGTCAATCTTGCAAATAAAAATTTAGTATAAGGAAACACTGCTGTGGCATTCTGGGGACAAAATATATTTGGTTTCTGAGGGCTTATGTAGTTGGTTTCCTTACTTGTAACGTAATATAAATGAATAACCACATGGTAATGAAATAATTCAGTGTACAGTGGTTTGGGTTTTTTTCTCCTATGTCTTACTGGCCACCTGATAAATGGCCAATTACTTGAAGAAGTATCACTGCAGATAACCTGGAACAGTTGTGCCCGTTGGATGAAATAATCAACTCTGAGATGGCGCTACGTGTCCATCAGCATACCAGCTGCTTTCTGGGTTTTGCGTTTATGTATTGAAGAATTCTGAAGAATTGGGCTAGCTCGGGAGCACTGCTCTGGGGTCTTTTGGAAGGCCCTACCACTGTCCTCTGCAATGATGTCACGTTTTGCAGGAGGATCTCTCTAAGTCTGTAGCAATACTATCAAACAGACTGTATTCACGTTTTCTGTGGCTCACAGCTGAAAATAGATATTGATTTAAAACTGCTGATTAGTAAATGCTTCTCTCTGAGCTTTTTCTACCAGAATGTTGTCCAAGCAACCTGAAGTGCTGTTAACCTTCTCTGCAAGTGTGCCGAGAAGGGGGGCTCTTGAGCCTGTCTTGCTAGGCCGTCTCCCTGCCTCTTGGCGTTGGCTGCTCCGATCCCTTACAGGTAGTTTGGTTGACTTTTCTGATGTCTCTAGTCTGGGAGCAAAAGGCCTAATTTACTGCTATTTGCCAGATTCACACTGTAGAATGGAATAGACTTAATCCAGTCAATTCCTTAGAGTACTGTGAAGAGAGGAGCCAAAAGAAAACCCAAAACCAACCCCAAATGGCTGAGTATTCAGCTGTGGCAACATGGCAAATTTTATTGCATTTCTGCAGTGCTGGTAGTGTCTTTGGCTTTGATGTTAGGAATGGCACCTCTGGTTCCATTACATTTAAGTCTTAACTTCATATAAGTTCATATAAGTAATCATCTGGGGCGTTTTTAGCTGTGCATAGAAGTCCAGAGGGTCACGCACTTTGGTTTCTGGTTTTTTATTTGAGGGGTTCTCCCCACTGTGATTTGATTCTTCCTCAATCTACCCATAGCCGAACTGTATCCTTTAGAGTGGGTGGTCAAATAGCTCCTTAAATATAGTTGTTAATATAAAGTTTGATGCTGAAGAGCTGACATTTAAACTGAATCTCTTAATCAGATTTTGACAATATAAATTTATTTATTTTAATTTTTACTTTGTATTTGTAGTCAAAGATCATTTTTAATCACGTGTGCAGATGAGGTTGTTGCTTGCATGAGCCACTATGTGTTCCCTTGGCTCATGATGAGTACCCACATGCCGTATGCACCTGTGTAGCTGTATGGCTTATTTGAGCTGTCCTGTTTCTCTGTGACTCATCGAGCATTGAGGAAAATGGATGTGAATGAAATGAGTGTCTGAATGTACAGTGGTGGACCCAAAGAGATGGAGAAGTGGATAGGAAGAGATACAAAAGATAAATCTGAAGACACTCAGTATAGTGGAAGTAGAGTTTGTTAATTACATTGCACTGAAACTGCTAAAAGAATTTGAAGAAAAAAAAAAGACCATCTGCTTATACAGTAATTAAATAAACTAAGATGATCTACTGACACTGAATGTTTCATCGTATCTTTGTAAGAAGTCCTGGTCCTGGATATCTTCCAGTGAGTGTGTAGTACTGCTGTTGGAACTGGGAGATATGATGCTTCTCATCAAAGTTGACCGATTCCCAAATATTAGGACGGGACCTGTAACAGAATAGTACTTGCAGTAGGAGCAGAGGCAGCTGCTTTCCTAAGTGGTAGGATTAGCAGGAAAAATAAAACTTCTTCAATAAAAGAATAGTTGCAGAAGACAGAGCAAAATCTTCTATGTAAAATACTACCCATCTGGAAAGTTCAGGTCATACAGAGGGGGAAAGAGGCTTCTGAAATTCTGTGTCTGGTGGTAACCTTGGCATCTGCTACCTTTAGTGACTTGAATTCTTATTTAATATTGGGCATTCAAGGGGCCAAATTCCACAGCAAGGAGGTTGAGTGGTTTAATACTCCATTGGCTGAATGTATGCAGCTTGCTTAAAGGAGGCCGTTTGAATATTTTTTCAGAAATGCTAATAAAGGTTGGGCTGTGTCCTCACTTCTGTAGTAAAAGGTGTTGGATTACAAGCTGGCTGTGAGCATGTGCAAAAATGGCATTTAGTATTGCTAAAATGCTTGCTTCGCTACCTCATTTGTGTTGCCCAAACTTCCACCAGCATACTGGGTAAAGTGCAGTATGACATAGATGACAGCTTCTATCTTGCACCTCACAGTATGTCATGTAAAACAAGCATAAAAAGATGTAACTGTTTTGTGTTGCTAGTGAGGAGGACAAGGGGCTACACACTTCAGCATTTATAGGAGGCCGAGCAAACTTAAAGTCTGTATGAAAGATTTAATTCGCTTAAAGCTGAGCTCTTCAGAAGAGTGTGAACATCATCTAAGTGGTTACTGTCATGTAGCTCTTTTTCAGCATTTTGCTCAATGTGGAAATTAACGTTTGGAGTTGAGATGGGCTGTTTTGAAGAGGTGGTAGATCTTGACCCAAGGGTTTTTACAGTGATGTGACAACTAGGTATACGGGGTGCTCTGCTCAGTGTCTGGAAATCAGAGGACAGACCTATGCTTAGATACCGCTATGTAATCCATGTAAATCCGTGGCCTTGAAAAATAAATGAACGATTACATGTATTTACCTCAGCAGTAGTCCTAATTATTGTTCATGGGAAGCAACTAGAAAAAACGAATTGTGGCCATGTTGATTTTAAATTCATCCTCTGCCCAGTACTTCTACAGCTGTAATTCTTGTTTTTTATGGAAAATGCATTTCACAGTGATATGGAAGGATGTACGTTCCAAGGATGTTGCTCATTCACTTTGCAAGTTGGTGTGGTGAGGAAAGCTCTTCTACTTCAGGAAGGCTTTTCTATCAAATAGAATCTTTTTTGACTAGCGGTTCTGAGTAGCACTTTTTTCTCTTACTCATAATCTTGAGCAGAGCAGGGGTTTGGTTTATTTTCCAGTTCCAGGTCTGGTTTCCTTTGCTCTTTGGGTTTGAATTTAAATAGTGATAAAATGTAGTTGCAACATTTGTAAAAAAGGCTAGGTTATATTAATCATATGGAGGTAAATGGAATTGCCATCAAACTTTAACTAAAATGTGATTTTTAATACTTCTGCGACATGAAATATGTTCTTGTTCTGAGGTTATCCAGGAAGAAAGGACTGAAAACAAACATCTGTGAACATGCTGCAAACTGATTTTTCCTTTCTAAGATTGAAGGCCGAACATAAAGCCAAGAGGGATCTTGCCTTTTTCGTCTGTCTGCTTGAGTGGCTTTGGGTGAGGCCCTTTGCAGGGCTACGTCCCTACCGTCGGCAGGGATTGCTCCTCTTGTACGCTAGCAGACCTAAACAAATATGAGTCAGAAAATGAAAAACTGAAGAAACATCAGGTAACTTATAGCAGTTGTGTTATACTTCACTTGTGTAGGGCATACTTTGGGCGAAAATTTGTAGTGATTATCATGTCTACTCTTCAGGGCGTGAGAGAATGTTTTCGTAGCTAACCTGCAATCCTTTCAAGAAAAGTAAAATAATCAGGTGGCTGCCAGTCAAATTATCTTTTTATCACTTCATCATTTCTTGGAGAATGTGAAAAGACTAGGAATTGTATAATTAAAAAAAAAAATGAGGAAGAGGTGATGCTAGAAGGTGAAGAAACATATCTGTTCAATCTGGAGACAATCTTACCTACCATTCCTTCCTCCTATATAATATAATGCAAATACAAACAAGTGATCAGAAGTATTTTGTGTCAAGCTGCAGAATACTTCACTGGAAAAGAAATAAGCGCTGGAGGCCAGCTGCTTCCAGTATACTCTTTATGTTGCTCCTGAATGTGCTTTTTTTTTTTTCCATTTATAATTCTGTTTCGTGAATAGGCTGTGTTTCACTGAGAATTAATTTATTTGTCTTTAGTAAGCACCAATAATTCAAAATTTAGATGATAAACATCTAAGTAGCAGCTATATACACTTTGAGAAAAGCAGAGACAAAGATTTTAATGTTAATTTGAAATGGTGACAATTAGAGAATTGGTTTGATAAATCAGCTGTATTTAACAAAAAATAGTCCTTGGTTTTAGAGGAATGTCTCTATGAATAATTTCACAATTGAAATTAAACGACTGATTCCTGTTAGTCAGTGTCTAATTCTATCCTGAGACTTTTGCAAATACTTTGGGGGTGTACATCATGGTTTATTAAACTTAGCTTTAGTTACAAGAGGCTGGAGCAATATTCTGGTCTGTAGAATAGAAAAAATACCTGGTTTATGGTTTAATGATTTTCTTTTATTTTAATTTTTGCGTTTTTCACCCTGAATTCTTAGGAGGCTACTTCTTAACTTTATGCCATGATAAACAAGGTGAATGCATTTCTTTACCAAAGATGCTGATGACACTACGGTGCTGTTTGTGTCTCTGATGAGTGCCCAGGATGGCGTACATTACTACTGTGCAATTTAAGATACTGTAATTCATTAAAGAATGAGTTGACTGAAATACAGGTGTTAGTTACACCTTTTTAACATTCCATCTTATGTTACGAAGGATGGAGTAGAAATAAAAGAAGAAATTTATTTATCAGTTTAATGGAAAAAATTGAGTGGGATCTTGAAGCCAAGCTGGTCAGTTTTCTATGGCCAAAAAGATTACAATTTAATTGTGGATGGATTTTGAAACATTTCTTCTGATTTTGAGAAAGATTTCGTTGCGTGCTAATATCTTATTTTTAAAGATTTTTATTTTTTTTCCGTGAAAGGCTGAGCACTTTCATTTTGAAATGTTGGCATTGCTGAAACTGCTCCAACAAAATGTTTTTTTAATTTAGGAAATATTTGGACGGTTCTGAGATTCCTCCCCCCCTCCCCCCCCGCAAGACTACTTTGTCAAACTTGAGTAAGCTGCAAACGTTTCTGTTCCTTCTGGAAGTAAATTTTTTCCCCAACGTATTTTGACAGATAGTAAATATTCATTGAATAAAAATAGAACTGCTGAATAGAACAGACTATCTCACTTGGAAGGGACCCGCAATGATCATCTAGTCCAACTGCAAATATCTGAGTATGCTGTGGAAAGGAGAAATAGATGTAAAGTATCACTTATTTCTTCAGTAGTGTGTAATGAGTCACCATCTTACTTTCTGGGAATTATCCCGATAGAAGCAAGTGAAGCTGTAGCCCCGAAACTGGGAGGTAGTACATTTAAGACGTGAGAGATCCAATTTCACTGCTGTATGAGGTTGGCATGGGTACATGAATGTGAACTCAGCCCCTTGTGTGGTAGATGACAGTGGCATTCAGTGAAGAAAACAACATAATGTCATAATTTTGGTCCTTTATTTTCCATGCAGTTCTGCTGTGTATCTTCATCAGAGAGTATCATCAGTGTGTATTAGTGTTATGGGAGTGACCTCAAAATGCATTTAAAGGCTTCCTGTAGACTTCAGATGCTTGCCTGCTCGCAGGTGAAAGCTGCATACCAAATTACTGAGGTCTACCCTTGCTTTCTTTGTCTTCACATCAAAGGACCGACATTGATCTAAGTAAATTTGGTGACAAGCTTCCAGGGAAACCCTGAAAGTTTACATGTTTTTCTAGTAGTCTGTTGGATGCGTGTTGCAGCTTCTGTAACTTGCTGTTGAGGGGTGTCTGCTACCTCACAGGCATCACTGAGTGTTGTACCGGCTTAACTGGGTGAAGTGAGAGTTGTTAAGGTCCCAGCTTTGATGCAAACAATAAAAATAAACCACCTGTATACCTATCTGTATTTCAGTTTGGGGCCAGGGAGCTTTTCTTCCTCTTTATCCCATTATGCTCTTGGGGATGCCTGCAGAGCCTTCCTACTGAGGCTTTGGGTCTTCATTATCTCAATTTTTTATATTATTTTTTTTTGCACGGAGGGAGGGAAAAGATTAGTGGAGTGGAGTTTTAAGGAAAACCCCAAATAACTGCTTTTCCCCATAAATTTGTTTGGGCTGTATTGCAAGAGCTTCCCAACTCACTTAATGAGTATGCTGATATGAAAAAGATGGATTTGTGGAAGGGGAGCGAAAAATCTCCACAGCAATGACAGCACGGGAAGGGGAAGAGGCTCAGGAGTGTGCTGCTTCATGCTCTCAGGCTGGGGCTTATTCATCCAAATGCAGAGTACCATGGATGTGGCAGGGTGGACCAGGTTGTTGACAGCTTCATTGACAGTAACAAATTCACTAAAAATTGCTTAGAACTACTATGATACTTGGAGGGAAAAGTAAAGCTAAAAGATGTTTAATATAAAATCCCATGGTTGCACAGCCTTCCAGGGAAGAACTAGGATGATCTGGGGTCCGCTACTGTAGTTGTGAGTGCTTTGTGCTCCTGGGAAGACACAGGGGAAGGTAGTGGTGTGGTTGCAGAGGGTGGGAAGATAATGTTAAATGTGGGGTTTTTTGTACACATTTCCACTTCACAGGGCTACGCTAGAGAGCCTTCCTTTTCCCATGCTCAGTGTAAGCACTTGCTATACTTTAGGGAGACTTTCTAGCAGTGCTGTAGGACTCTTTCCACATAGTCCTAGCATTGGTAATAACTGCATTTTCCTTACACCTCAGAAAATCTCTTAAATTGACTAAATACTCATGAACTATGTAAATAGTAGGGAAAGACTGACACTGTAGCTGTATCAGTCCTCATGCTTTATCTTCAGCAGCAATGCTTAACAGTGGTTCCAGATTTTGATTTCTGTCCTAGGGCAGCTATCCAGAGAGTTAGCTACCTGTACTTAACTTCTCGTTCTCATTTCAGCTATCCAGAATAACCCTTTTCTTGCTGATGGTTTTTTTGTGAGATTGTGAAGAGCCTGTCTTCAGAACAGAACAAATACCCTGTCTTTGCTGACACTTACCTTGGGGCAATTACCCAGGGCTCTCTTTAGACCAGATTCAGCAAGGAGATAAAGTCAGTGTTGGACACCATGGTCTGGAACATAGTTATATGCCAAGGTGTTTTAATGGCTTGCTCAACCTGCTTCCAGAGCCAGGGTAAATATCAAGAGTTCGTTCAGGTATGCGACAATAATTGGATGCCCAGCATGAGGAGAAGGTATTTGTTGCTGTTACCTTCTGTGGATATCTTTGGTTGCATTCTTGCATTTTAATATTAAGTGGTTGGGTTTTAATTAAAAAAAAAAAATTGCCTTTAAATAGCCTGTACCTGATGAATTTTAGTTCTGTAGCAATTTTCATATCTCTGGGTTAGAAGTCATTGTGAAAGAGATGGACGAGAAATTCTGTATCTGCTCTTGCTATCCCTGAACTGTATGCATGGCCTCAAATGCATTTCAAATATTGAAAAAAAATGTAATAAAAATGAACATTAATTTATAAGCTTAATGTTCTGGAGATACACTAGGTTAATTGATAGCTGCATATTCTTTCTCAATGGCAACCTGACTTTTTCTTTCTTTCTTTTTTTTAAATAAAAAGTGCAGTTCCTGTAGCAGTATCACCCTAATTCTACGTTATTCCACTGACCTCTGAAATGTGGTGGGTGTACAGCTAATGACCCCTTCTTTTCTTGCAAACAGCACAGCGTGCCAGCCCTTGCTTAGTCCCACCAAGTATTCTGGAAACGAAGGAATGCCTCTTCCCTGACCCTGCCTGTATGGAACCCATAGCATTTGCATTTGGAAACCAAATCCCCTTGCCCCCCCCGTCCCCAAACACCGACTCCTTAATATTGGAAAGGAGCAGAATTTTGCCTGCAATGGTATAAGTGGCTGCTAAAGATACTTGGTACCTCATGAATTCAAAGATTGAGCCCAAACACATAATTTTGCAATTGCTTGTTCTGTAGTAGCAGGTGTGCATAAATATTGAAGGCGTGTTAGTATTTGTTTATAATCTCTAGTGGTGGTGTGTGGTTAGAACCATGGCATGCAATTGAATATACGGTTTTCTAGAAAGTATTGTTAACTTATGTGGTGTGATAATTTAAAATTTATTATGCAGTCATTGTATTCCATTAGACTTGTTATATCAATAATTAGGGACAATAAATCATGCTGATCTTTCTGCATGTGTAATTTTAAAATATTAATTGTAATTGAAGACCAAGTAAATGTTTCTTTCAGAAGCCTGCAGAGATGCAGGTGGTGAGGATAAAAAGTGAGAACTGAAGAAAGGTGGTTAGGAAGAGCCCACGTGTGTAGTTTGGTTTTGGCAAATTGACACAAGATAGTAAGCTGCAGCAGTAAGAAGAAAAAAAACCTTTCCAGTGCCTGTATTTTGGGAAGAGGTTGTGTGGGATTAGTCATCCTTTCATGACTGAAAAAACAACATACATACTACAGGGTGGAATTAAAAAAAATTTTTTTTTTTTCTCATCTGTGTTGACCTGTGGAACAAAGATAGACCTTTACATCTCTCTCCTGTTCTCTCCCAGCTTTGCTTCCTAAACCAGGAAAATTCAACTCCCCTCATCCCCTGCCACCTTTCTTCTTGTCTGCCAAGCCTTGACTGGCAGTGGAAGGAAAGGGATTATAAATTCCATACCTACCTGTTACTGTCCGTGGAGGAAACTCTGCTCAGGCGGTGTTTAACTTTTGATAAGCCATTGTGTTCAGCAGAGCGTTCTGCTACATGTACACGCGGACCACAGGCTTTGGTTCTGGGTGCCACAAAGCGGTTTGCCCCTTGCGTAATAAGTATCCACCTACAAAGGCATTCTGCATGCATTGTGTGGTAGAGTTGGTGGGTACCTGTTTTAGGGTTTTTAGGCAAATCAGAAATTGCCTACTCTTCTGTTACTACTTTAAAAAAAAATAAAAATCTCCCACTGGTGTCTGTGCTCACATACTGCTGACCCTTCTGACTGTTTTGTTCTCTTCTCCTGTTGCTCCACAGATGAGAGGTTTATTGGAGCCTTTGTATCATGGCTGCTGCTGCTGTTCCTCTGTCCTGGAACCACTGAACCATTTCATCCTGTGAAATCTCAAAGCCTTCTTTTCTTGTGAATATTGATTGTTCCAATTTATTTATTTTTGATACTTTGTAGGACAGGTGTGGCTTAGGAACAGGACACTTCGGCATAATAGTATGATATACTGTACTTATATTGTTTAGGTCTTTGTGTTAGTGCTTTAACCCTGTAAACACAGAAAGTGCCTTTCTCATCTTCACGACGTGTGTAATGTTTGTCTTTCAAACTGAAGAACTAATGCCGAAACAGCAGGTTTCGGGGTTGAGGAGACTCTGATCTGCACATATTGGTTCCATTCTTTACTAATGTCTAGTATCTTTTTCCTAATTTTCACTCTCTTCCTTCTAGAGAAGACAAAGCAGCAGAGTATAGCAAGGAGTGTAGATGAAGAAATCTAAAGTTGAAGCAAGGAAAGAAAGGAGTTCGTGAAAGACAAAGAAGGTTGCCTTTTTTTAATGAGCTCTCTCACAGGAGGTCTTGGTTGAGGTTTTTGAATCTCAAAAGCTGGGCAGAGTTACCTGCCTGAACAGAAACGATGTTTTTTTTCTTGCTAGTCAAGAGGCATCCCCAATTCAGGAGCAAGTGTACAGGCCACCCACTTTCTCCTGAGTCACTTTGGGGTTGGATGCTCGGAGTTGTTCATGTAGTCCGCTTGAGGCGTGTGCTTGAGGGAGGTTCAGAGCTCTTAACAGGTGCCAAAAGTACCCTTAGTACACTGCCCTCAAAGTCCTTATCTAATTTATCTTGAAAACCCCTCTTGTCCATATTACTACATTCGTCCTGATATCAGATCATTTCTATAGGTTATTGTAGCTGTCTGAATTCCTTGTAGTATTTTGAATTTCTGTCCTCTGCAGGTGACCTGTCAGGGTGCTTTTTTTTTTTTTTAAATTAATTTTATGTAGATCACACTCCTTAACAGCAACATTAATGATCTGGACATAGATTATTCCCCTCCATATTTTCATTTTGAAGCAGAACTTCACATAACCGAGACTTGAGATTTTTTGCTTGGCTTTGCTGCTCAGGATGCTGAGAACCGAATGCTCTATCCAAAGGGCAGGGTTCAAAGCACTGGTTCTCAGCTACTGACTGTGTATGCTGAAGTACTCCTGGTGAAGAAATAAGCAATTGCCTTCTCAGATATGACATATCCTCTTCCTGTTCTTCCAAGAATACAGTAGACTTTCTCTTAAGGTCAGTTTTAAAGCCATCCTGTTTGGAGTCCTTGGATTTGTTAAACCTTGGGCTGGTGGCCTGTCCCTTCAAAACAAACATTGTTTTGTTGCTGTTGTAGTAGAGCTGCTTTATTTCCTTTCCCCCTTTTCTTTTTTTTTTTTTCTTTCCATTTCCCCTCCCAGTGGTTCCCCAGCAGAATAGTTCTCTCTCCAAGATCATGAAGGCCTTCCCGTCTGGCTGCCGTTTGATTGCGTTCTACTTTGTTGTCATGGGTAGGTGGCTTAGTATAAGACTTCTTAATAGTAGCTTCTCTGGCAAGCACTCTGCAGCTGATTTTGAGACTGTTTTTGTGGACCTCCTGTCCTGACTTGTACACTGATTTACCCATCACGAGCCCATTGCAGCTTCCCACCTTTGGAAGTTAAGCAATCACACATCTTGCGTGGTGGCAGTTTTTAGAATCCAGTAGGCAGAGCTAATGACAAGCATTCAAGAAAGCAAGGTTTTGGTTTTTTTTTTCTTTGTGGGTTGGTTTGTTGGGGTGTTTTTTGACTTTTTAGTACAAGCAGAACAGAAGCATGAAGACTGTTACCAGAAGGTTTCGTGTTTTTATTTGGGTAGATACAAATCTGATTTGGATTCCTTCCCAAGACAGACTTCTATCTCACAAGCATCTGAGCCAGCAAATTGGCTGTCCCCCCTTTTAAAACAATGCACCAAGTTGAAGTGCTCTGTGTTGTAGATTTTGAGCTGCAGAGTGTCTTACAGCATGGCAAAGGAGATCTGCTTTGTCTGTTGGTATCCTTGCTGTGCAGTGGAGTATCTTATGTTGTTGATCATTACGTAGATGAAGCTGAAGTCTCTCTGCTAGTTGATTCTATGGTGTCATAGCTATGCAGCAGGATGTGGAAAAGGATTCCTACAAACAAAACAGCTAGTGAGTAATCATGTCCTAAGCAGTATGTGTTTACCTGGGCAGAACAACATACTTCTAGTTGAGCGTATATCCATGCGAGTTCTACAAAACAGGAGCTTCCCTCTATGGTATCTCACAGAACGTCACGTGCTGGCTGACACTGAGATGCATGCGCTGTTTGGTGCCTCCCATTGCATAGGCAATTGCTGGGCTGTGCATCCCAGGGAAAAGCACAACTGTGATTGTTGCTCTGTTGGTAACACTTTGACTGTCATATATCCATAGATACACTCTGAGTTTTCTTTACTTTGAGAGGGGAGTACTAGTGATTTGGGGGATGACAACGCATATCCTAGTTTTTGCATAATCAGCATAAGATACTTTTCTAGAAGGGTTGATATTTAGGAAGTGCTGAGCTCTTCACCCTCTGAAAACTGATGGTCTTTTGCGGTGTCTCCTTTTGGTGCTGAGTGCTTTTTAAAACTGATGTACACGGTTGAGTTAAACAAAGCTGATTGATTGTTATGTGGACAACCTGTAGTACTTACACTGACTAAACTGCACTTGGCAACTCTTCCTACTTGATGGCCTGAGGAAAGAGAAGATGTGGTAGCGAGAGGTAGATCTGTGTAGAGGCTGCTCCATCCTCCCTTCTTGGATGCTGTGTCTGGAGAGTGTGCAAGGGAGAGCACAGAGCTCCTTCTGTGCTGTAGCACAGATTTGAGAACATTGCATTTCTAGTGATTTGATGGACTTGTTAATATAGTAGGAACTTGTGTAGCTGTAATTTTGTTTCTATTGCTTAGAATGTGTTGTAATATGAAAGACATCCAGTAACAATGACGTGACCTTACGAGAATGACTTGAATAACACATTGGCTGGATTGGGGAGATGCAGACTTCTTAGCAGTTATCTTGTTTAGAGGAGAACAGAGAAAAGCCTGTATGTTTGCCTGGCACAAAAATGTGGTAATAATGAGATCTATTGCTAAGTGCATGTTCATCAGTTGTGTTCAAATGTTCAGATAACTGCAGTGATAGTCACAGTTTCAGGAGTTAGATAAACGGCATAGTGGCTTGAGGTATTTTAATGTTTGTTTGGGGCTTGAATTTGAGGATTGATTTCCTGAGAAGGAACAAGTTCCTACACGTTTTGTGATCGACAGGTCTTATGCTGAGGGAGTGGGTGTATGTGGTTGGCTGATTTTTATCAGTTCCAGTTTTGAGAGAGCAGTTTATACAGAGGTCTCTTGATGAGGAGTGAAGATTTTCAGATAAATACAATCTTTTCCTGCTGATGTACACTTGTGGTGGTGTCAGCTTAATGGTTCTATTTTGAACTGGGTATAGGAAAATGAAAACGGTGCTCCTTGCTTCCTGAGCATGGGTTACGAGCACTGCACTACACTCCATAGCTAGCTGTGAATACAAGGGGTCACTGAGGATTAAGTTTTGCTTTTTGGCACATATCCAGTATTCCCAAAGAACTGAATGTGCCAAAGATGACTTCTGAAAATCGACAATGCCTTACCACTAGATAGAGATTTCGGCGTTGTTATCTTCCATCACTTCTTCTCTGCACTCAGCTTTAAAGTTAGCTGATTTGGATCGAGGATTTAGAGTCCTGTATTTTTCTTTGCCATTTTCCACTGCTTTAGGTGGACAGATAAAGTATTGCCTGTAAGAGATACCCAACACTTTCTGTGTATATATGGACCACAGAGGAAGTGAATCTGTTTATTAAACACGGTGTAGAAGTGGAATTTGCATGTTTTTGTCTTTAGGTAACTGAGAACCAGCATGACTGGTGCAGATTCTGTATAGCGGGGTAAGGGAAATAGAAGGGCCCTTTGCAAAGCAGATTGGAATAAGATCCAAAATACTCTTGTCTCCACAGTGCTAATAGGTCTGGGGTTTTATAAGGTTTGTGTTACGTGTTTTGCCATCTGATCTCCTTCATGGCTATTTCATTAGGTGTAACAGATCTCGAGCTTTTGCTTCAGCAGGAATATTGTAAAAGAGAAAAGAATAAAATGCCATCTCTGTGCAGTGGTGTTGGGTGTTGCGTTTTGGGGGTGTGGAAGTTCTTTTTGGTTGGTTGTTTTTTTGCAAGCTCTGCCACCTTCCCCTTTTTTGCCAGATCTTTCAACCGATCTTAAAACTGGTGAAAATCCTATTTCTCAGCTTTCCTGCATCTGGCCATGACACTGTAGAAGTGAAAGTGTTGTTCCAAATCTTGGTCTGATTCATGAGCGTTCACCTTGATTTAGGTGGCAGGAGGAAGGGAATACTTTGTTACGGAAGAAAACGTTGGAGCTCCACAGTAATAAAGTAAACATACCTTGCACTTAAGCAGGAAAAGTGTTGGTGGATAACAATGGTAGAATTATAGTTCAATTGATTGACTGTAATAATAAACTAATGTTAGGCAATGAGTCTTTTCCATTTAGAAGTAACTGCAAGGATTACATGGCTCAGCAAACCACAGAGGAAGAGAGCCAGCCTGGGAGGTGGAACCAGTCCTGGGCTGGTGGCAGGGCTGGGTCTTCTCCTCCTTGCAGGAATTGTTGTGAGATGCCAGGGAGGTGCGTGGGCAGGAAGGATTTGTGCACCCAGGACATAAAGAGGTAATTTGCACCTCTCAAAAGCAAAACCTTTGGATGATCCCTGACACTTTTGGATTGCACATGGATTTCTCTGCTGAAAAGATCCCAACAGCATATCAGCAGATGTAGGCTCATAAATAAACCTATGCATAGCTGTATAAAAATGAACATACATACGCATGAAGGATGTTTACAGTTCCTTTGTCTACATGTAAATATGTTACATGTAAATAGATACTTTGGTTTTGTTTTGCATAGGAAACTGAAGTCCAGTTTCCCTTTGAAGGAGGTGAGATCACAGAATTCAAAATGGGTTTTACTCTAGAGACAGTAGATAAATACTTTCTATTTCTGATTGCCTTTTTTTTGTTTTAAACAGATGTTTACAATAACTATGCTCTTGCCATTGTTTTCCCTCTGTCACACAAATAGTGCTGCTGAGGCTTTGAAAACTATCTCCTCTCGGTTGTGAAGCAGAAGATCTTAAATGGTTCGAGTATGTTGGCAGGTGAGGTGAACCATAAATATTTATCCCAGCAGCCAAGTATTTTAACTTCTGAGCTTTGCGTTGTGTCTGTGAGCTTTAATTTCAGAGCAGTGTCTGTGAGACCATTTCTGAATCCAAGGTTTACTAAGTGCTCCAAGGACTTAGTTGCTGTGTTTATTTCTTGATGTCTTTTGAATTTTTCTATTTTTATATTTTTGTTGTTGATTTTCTTTTTCTTTCTTTTTTGATTTTCCTATTCTAAAGTTTATCTGTTTAGAGCTTTTGATGTGGCAAATGTTGAACAACTTTGCTATACATCATCTGACTACAGTAGGACTTAATGACTCTCTTATACGTTCTGACTTGTAGCTCTATGAATTTGGCAATAATTCATTGGCTTTTTGACACCGATAACCAGAAGCTGCTGTAAGATGTGTGTTAGTAGTACTTGAACCCAAGTTGGAAGGAAAGAAACAAAACAAAACAAACAAAAAACCCCAAACCCAACAAATTAAAAAAAAGTCATACCCTGAAGGAGATGGCAAGTATGAGGGAGAAGTTAGACAGCACACGCATGCTGTGAAGACCGGCAGAGTATCGTGTGTAGTCAGTAAAGCTGGTGAGGCTGGCAGAGTGGGCAGTGGTGTGCTGAAGGCAGCAATACACAGTTTCAAGGGGGATGATGAGTTCTTAGAGGAATACAAAAATGGCTGTGAGCTAGAGGTCAGCAAAGGGAAACCGCCTCTCTCTCTGTCTCTGTTTTTCCTCTGTTTTTCTGTGAAGTGATGGGATCGTGCTTCCATTGTGTGTGGTTGGACCAGGAGACTATTCCAGAAATAGCCTCTAGGAAGGCAAGGGAGAGATGGATACCGTAGGTGGCTAACACGATGCTGTTTCTGACTACCTTACTAGAGTTTTAGCTGTTGGCAGAGTACTTAATGATCTGGGATTATATTTGACTTTGTATTGAGTAACAAAATGTGGTGCTGCCAGTTTGTCTTTGCAGAAAGAGAAAAACTGGAAGAAGAAAGAGTTGATGAATAAAACGTAAGCAGTAGTTGGACAGAGATTGTAGAAGGAATGCTCTTTCCTGCAGTTAGCAAACCTTCTTCCTCTCTTCTGTTTTGTTTTTATTTTATTTTTCATGCCTCACATATTCTCTGTTCTTCATAAACTTCAAGATTTGAACTAAATGGAGGCTGGGGTAAAGGATTTCATTTGGTAGTAAGAACAGATTAGCTAGCTCTTTTAAAACAGAGCTGTATTAAAAGATTTCCGAATGATTGCTTTTCACCCAAAAAGTAAAGTTGTGAAGCCACTGAGAATCAAACAGGGTGCTGATGAGCAGCTTGTCCCTCAATGAGTGTCACTTGCCACATCCTTATACTCTTTTAGTGTGCTTATCCCTCATTTGCCTTTCTTAACCGCATCACAGACTATCCCTTGTCTGTTTTTCTGTGCCTCGTACTACTGTAGCACCTGTGACGGGGTAGCTGGAAAGGAGTGTGCCTGTGATATTAGGTTAATTTTAAGTTACTTACTGAATTCACTTATTCTTGGATCAGTTCATCTATAGAAACCACTGACCATAAAAGAAGCTATGGCAGAAATCGCAGGTTATGGATATACCATAGTTTCTCTTTCTATGAATCAAACCCATATTGTGGTCTGGCCTAAGTCCGCCTTGTGGAGTCTGACACTGCCATGAAGATGGCTCGTATTTATTTTCTCTGCTGCCTTCCTCCTCAGCCCACACCCACACACTCCCGCCTTCTTTTGAGAGCGTGAATGGTGACTGTCTGAGGTCTTCTCCATCGTGAGGCAGGGCAGTGTTTTCTAGGTCACCACGTTGTTCTCGAGCAGCACATACATTCAAGGTGTGTGGGTTTTGGGTTTTTTGTGGTGGTTTTTTTCGTCTTTTTTCTTCTTTTAAATCTAGAGAGGTTTGCCTGCAAAATAAAAGGTGAAAGTGCTTGCAAGGGTAATTCAAAACTGTGTGTGGTTCTAACCAAGTTTTTATATAAACTCCAGCTCTGCCCCTCCTCAGTCCATGTCACTTCTTTTACATGAACGCTAATATCCAAAGACCAAAAGAGGGTTTTCTATTGTCTCATAGGTCATGCTGGTGGTATTAGGGGGCTAGAGTGAGAGTTGCGTTACCTTGACCATATTTACCTCCCAGATGAGAACAGGGTTTTGGTGTGATTCTTTTGGCTGTAGGTGCTTACAAAGAAACTGTTTTCTCCTGTAATTCACTAGGAGAGTTAGGAACTTGTGTTAATATTTTGCATTCATTTGTTTTATTTTTCCTCCAGTCTGATTTCCTCCCTCCTCTGACTTTGCTGCTCCTCACCCTTAGCTGTTCTTGTATTGGTCTGTCTTTAATCCTTTTGTGCCTTAGATTGTGCCTTATTCTGCACAGGACCGAACAAGGTCTTCTGGATCAACAAAGTGCACAGGCAGTTGTGTCTTGTAAGCCTGTTGATAAGTGTTTTGGCTTCTGTTTTAAAACACATTCTGATATGGCCTCCCATGAAGAATACAAAGTATTAAAAACTAATTTTCTGTGATGTTTACAAATCTTATTCAAATTTCCTGTCTAAATCTGGGCTAGTTCTTCTTCTCATCTTTCTTCTTATAGTTTCCTCTTTCCTATTTCAGTGTCCAGCGTACCAGGTTTTGTGCTCTTCTCTGTTGCATATGAAACTCAAGGAGGAACATTTAACTTGACCTGCTCTGGTCTTTTAAGAGTGTGACGAGTAGTAATAAAACCTTTTTCAAATTAACTTTGACATCTGTCATTGTTGTAAACATACTGAATTGAATGCTGGCACTAAGCATATGTGAAAGGCAGTTATATGTACAGCTAGGGACTTCAGGTGTTTTTTATTCAGCATAAAACTTTTTTTTTTTTTTTTCTGTAAAAGTTGGGCCGCTGGTTAATTTTCTGTAAACTGGGGACCCTAGTGCATCATGCAGTTTGAGCAATTGTACTGTTTTTAGGAGTCCCCACAGCACCTCACCTAAGGCTCAATAATTCCTTTAAGGCTATTTCTGTGAGTCTATGTCTTTCTGTTAAGGTCTCTGTACAGAAGTAATAGTTGGTTGTTCATTCCATGTCTGCATTCAACTAATTTCTGCTGATTTTTAAGTTTCAGTTGTTTAAAATCTTCCTCTCTGGAACTTTCTTGGCAGGGATAGTACATATGGTGTAGGACAACATTTTGTGCATGTCTTGCCTTTGTTTTGTTTACATAGTTTTGTTCTGTAGCAAATGTTTCTCATGTAATTTCTAAATGTGCCTTTTCTCCAGGAACTTTGTATGTTGCATGAGTCAATTGTTTTAGTTCCCAATTGCAAATGTGCTGCTGGTTCAACAACTACTGCTTTATCTCTTTCAGTCACTGTCGTGGTTATGAGCTTCCAACCCGTTGTGTCATGGTCTTGAGGTGAGAGTCCAGTTAGCCACTGAATCACACGCTAATGATCTTTCAACACACAGCTGTCGTATCATATACAGTGATGGTATATTTAATGGTAAATCATGCAGTCCATGATGTAGGTCTTTCACATATTTTTTTTTTTAGGGTTCCAGCTAAAAACATAGTTTGGAAAAATCTGGTTGTTAGCCATCTATTCAGAGAGAGTCGTAAGATCAAAGAGTATTTTGCTGTGTGTTTAATTATAGTACCATATGGTCAAATAAAGTTACTTTTTCAGTGAAGTGGATTGTTGGAACCCAGTGTGACTGACCTTTGCTTTCAGACTGTAGAAGTCACTTGAAAAAATGTATTAATAAGGAGAGAACAGTATTAATTTTCATGTGTATATACTATACTAAAAGGGTTTCTGGAAAATTTCCAAACAAACATAAAATAGAGTATCTCAAGATTTTCACAAAAATCTGCATTACTCTGCTCGTTTCTCCTACCAGAAGTTAGGTTTGGATGGAGCAGCAAATGTGCAGCATAAGGGTGAAGTAGCAGTGAAGTAAGGTCTAGAGTTCGTGCAGCATAAGGGTGAAGGAGCAGTGAAGTAAGGTCTAGAGTTCGTGCAGCATAAGGGTGAAGGAGCAGTGAAGTAAGGTCTAGAGTTCCTGCTGCTTCAGGCTTTGCTGAAGAAGACCAGCTCATACGTGACCAGGATTGCCTCTCCATACATGAGCTGTATCTTTGAAACTAGACTCTGGCTAACCCTTGTCTGGCACATGTAGGAAGTTTGTAAGCAGTGGGGGAGCAGGCAGGAGTTGGCATGGGAGGGTGAAGAATTCTTGAGTGTGTCATCTGGGTTTCCTTCCCTTCCCAGCTCTTGATCAAGCCCAAAACTCCGTTTGGCTCTGTCTCAGACCCATGATTTTGGCTTTTTGAGAAAGGGATGACTTGTGCTTCATGTGGATGTAAACGTTTTTACTGATCATGCCTTCTCAATACTCATTTGTTGTGCTCATCTCTTTCTTAGAAAGTCTTCTACTTCAGCTTTTAGGATCAGACATCGCTAAAGTTTGCATCCTAGGGCTGTAGATGGAGGGGATTATGTCCTGTCTAAAGTACTTAAAGTAGCAACTCTAATCTGGGATAGAAAAGATAATCCTCAACAGGCTTGTAATAACTATATTAAAAAACTGCAGTGGAGGAACAAGTGCTTCTGCTTTTCTTTAAAAATGTAGCACCATAAACCATTAGAAGATGGCTGATGTTTGCTAAATTATCCAATTTGCACAGATGTAGTTGATGCCATGCAAGTCCTAGTCGTGTAAATGTGCTGGACTAGCATATGCATGTCACAGTGAGCTACCAAGGCACCTGCCTGCATCAGTGTGGAAAACAAAATCTCACCCTGGTGCCAAACACAAGTCTGTGTAGTGTCTGTAGATGTAAATCTTGTATTTGAGCTGTGTCCTTCTTGAGATGATAAAGAAGGGTGGTGTTTTCTACTAGAAAATACTCTCAGCTGAAGAGGTTAATTCTGAGTACTTGCTTTGTGCTGAAGGTGCACTGCATCTGTTTTCAGCTTCCTGTTGACTTTTGCCTAAGTAGTGGTAAATCAGTCTGATGTGATGCAAATATTGTAAAAATGTATTTTAATGCCCTTATTGTGGAAGGCTGCAACAAGAAGACATGTTTTAACATCCCCTTTGAAGCATCTTCTGTGTTTTATGCAAGAATAATCTGTCCCTGAGTGAATGCATACCTAGGGTGTTTGAATCCCATATTTGATTAACTGTGCAAAGGACGAACTTTCAGACTTTGGGAATAATGTATGTTCCTTTTTCCCCCTACCTCCTCTTGGTTTTTTCATGCAACAATTGCAGCTAAAAGAGGTAAGAAAACTTGCAAGCTGTCAACGGCTACATGATAAGTTTTACAGTCTCCCCTGTGCTATATGTATTTCCTGTAATGGGCAAGTTCTGTGACTGAGAAATAAAGCAGAATTTTTCACTTCATTGTATTTGCTAACAACGCAAAGTATGGCATTCACATACAGCTCATGCGTTGCACTTATAAACTGTTGGAATTTTGCATGCAATCCAAAAGGCTTTATATTTTTGTCTGTGTTGCTCTTAAACAAAGCAGGAAGGAAGGAGATGATGGAGAAGGTGATTCTCTATCCAATTTCCATTTCCTTCTGTCTTTAGAAGGTTTGTAATAGTGTTGCTGTGTACATGCAAATGATGTTAATCAGGAGATTTTCGTATCAGCTTTGTCAACGTTTACATTCACTTTACACATTGAATTTGCATTTGAAAAGGACTGTTATAATCAACATTTAAGGGATAACATAGTCAAATTTACATTTGATTGAGTAGAAATGTTAAGTAATTTTAGCTGAGCTGTTGCTAGGAAACAAGCCAATGTTTTTGTAATTTTTTTTTTTCTTAATCCATACTGTCTTTCTATTTAATTGGCAATTCATCTGGTAATACAGGAACACCAACACTCAAACAGTATAACTAATGTCTTTACTAATTTCTAGATGCATAGTTCTACTCCTCAGAACTTCAGGTGACGTTTTGGAGAAATATGCTTATAAATGGTTTAATAGTCATCCATGACTACTTTTGGTGTGTGTGAACATGCGTAAGATCAGCTGTTTGACTTGTTTTAAAAAAACCCATAAATTCTGGATGTTTTTATGATAAGCTATCTTTTTTGGAAGTATACTAATGCACTTCCTTTTTTCGTGGTCGATGTTTATAATGTTAGTCACCATTCAAAGAACACCACGCAGCTGCCCAAGAATTCAGCTGAGTTTTATGTACGACTCCTCAGGGTTTGTGTAGTACACTGTTTTTGCGTTCATCCCGGGTGATCATTTTGATAATTGCGTTATTTTCATTCAAGTGGGCAAAACGAATCGTAGCTGCAAAAGGAATTCTTCCGATTTCGGGTGTGCTCTGGCTGTCAGTTGTGTATCGCTTGGAACTTGCAGGAGGACTCCACAGCTTGGCACTTCGCAGCAGTGTTCATCTGGCAAAAATGCTAATTAAAGGGAAGAATAGTTCCTATTCATATCAGTCCCAAAGCATTTCAAGTGCATTATCTGTGTGGCGCATATAAATGTGGCTATCCCCTGAAACTTGTTACAAGGCGATTGAAGGAATGTGGCTCCTTACAAGGCCAAACAGAGACTCTCTTGCCTGCCCACCCCGCTGAAGCACATAGAATACAATTTTGCTGCAGATATACTGTTCTTCTCACTTTATGTACTCCAAAGCTTTTTACAAGACGATCAGTCAGAGGCTGGTGGTACGGTGACTCTGTAGGCAAAGATAGTAGGTGTTATTCACATGTCGATAGCTTATCAGCATCCCTAGGCATCCAAACTTCTGCAAACCCATGCCCAATATTATCCCTTTTTAGTCCCTTCCGAAAGCAGTGGTAATTCTTATCATTCCACCTTCATGGTCAAGTGAAGCGGGCAGATGGGCTTCTACCTCGCTTGCAGAACTAAAAGGATTCAAGTCTCAGCGTGACGTGTAAACCTCGCGGCTTTCTGGCTGGGGCTAGGAATGCTACTGGCTTTAATCATATTGACAGTAGTTTTGGGGCTACTATTATTGTAACGCTGCGTAAACAGTACAGGCATTCCAGATCCATGCTGCAGGAAAGACTGCGGATTCCTTATATTTTTATGGTCTCCCAGTGGTATGGGCTGCATTCCTCAGATTCTGAGTAATCTGTGCATGTGCAAAATATGTATTATAAAATCTGATCAGGCAGGGCCTACTGGTGCAGTGGAGCAGATGTGGGTTTCCTTCAGCTCTTAGCACCTGTTGCGTTCCTTAGTGGAAAATACTGATTAAAAAAGCTTTTTCTCACTATTCTTTTTATTCGTCTTGGGGAATAAAATTTAAAAAAAAAAAGGTAAAAATAAAATAAAATAAAATAGGTCTCCGTGGTGCAATGTGGTTGGAAAGAAAGCTCAGGCAGCTAATTCTCATTTGCATACTCCTAATTTTCACATGTTGGTAGCTGTGAACATGCAGTTCTTCAGCGGCTTTTGGAGCCTCTGACTCCGGGAAGAAAGGTATACAAGCTATGTAGCTTCAGCCCTGCTACAGAGCAACCGAGAGCTGCATTTATGGAGGGAAAATGGATTAACTTGGTGGAAGAAGGTGGAGAAAGAACAAAGGAGGAGAATATCTGTATGTCAACTTCACAGAAGGGGTTCTTGTTCATATAACAAGAATAGGAAGAACAAAAGCCCGTGCTTACATGTAGCAAATCCTAGTAACTTTAAATAGCCAGGAGAATTCAGATACTTGTAACATGCTCAGGCAGAGTCTACATAAAACTTCATGTAAATGGCTATCTTCATGGAGAAATTACCACCTTTTTTTTTTTTTTTAGAAAACACTGAAGCCTTACAGCCTTAAGGTATGGACAGGGTCTCAGGTGGGATGCATAACAAAAGGCAGGAGCTATTACTTAGCAAAGCTGTCTAGTAGTTCTGTTTAAATATTACTTTAAGTGACTGTTATTTTCCAAGAAACTTTAATACCTTCCACTGCTCCCATGTTTTATGTGAAATGGTCAGATAGCACATGCGGTTGCTTTTTGGGACACTGGCCATTGATACTACATCTGTGTTACATAGTGCAAGATCGCTGTGTACTGCTAGCTTGTGCTAACCAGATGCTTACAGCTCCTTTAGAACTTCTGTTACCCACTTTTTTCTCCCAGCCCCACCTCAACAGTGACTGCAGTACAGAACAGGTGTGGGGTTTTGTTTTGTTTTTTCCTGGACAGTACTGTACTCAAGATTGAAACACTGTCTGATTTTACAGGTATGAAGATGCACAAAAAATGCTCTTACCTGATTAATTCTGTATGCTAAACTTTTATTCTGGGTGCTGGATTGAGTTTTTTGTCATACTTGAATTTGTCTGTGCCCACCCCTTTTCTGGGAAGGGGGAGGATAACCTAAAGATGGATGCGCAAATGCAACTTGTGTTATACTCCTTTTCTTTAGAAAGGTTTCTTGACCTAACAGAATCTCTTTAAGTAGATGAACTTACTTGCTCACCTCTTAATTTTCATCATTAGTAATAAAATATCCCTGTTTGAATTTTTATTTTTTTTTTATTTTTTTTTAGATTGATCTCAGTACCATCTCTGAACCTCTTTATAGTTCCTTTCCTGGGTGTACAGCAGTGCTTATTCACTCATGCATTCACTGTGTTTTATTTTCATCTTCAGGACGGAAGCCCAGGAGTTGCTATGTGGTTTTAGTTGTGCTGATCCTTCAGTGTTTTACTGGTTGTATATTATTATATGCTTGTAGAGCCATTCATTTTATTACTTACTGCTTTGTTTTAGCTTCAAAGAACTCTCCTTGTTATTCATCTATCTTACCAATTAGCTTCCGTTGCTATAGTAATTATTGAGGTTGCTTACTGTCAAGTCATGCTACTGGATTTACTTTCTCCCTGTGCTTACTGTATAGTTGTTTTTATTGTGTTAAATTTCCGTGTGTCTGTATGCACCTCCTTCATTAGAGTTGACAGTGATGGTACTGTTGCTAGGTGCTGGCAGGTAGAAGTTTACGTGATTTTGGTAAGACTAATTTCTTTGTGGGTATCCTTCTGCAGAACAAAAAAGTACAGCAGCAGTGGGCAGCCAAAGGGGACTCCTAATGTAATTGAAAAAATTACCTAGATTCTTGAATGTTTACTGCAGTAGTCAAGTTTTTAAGAGTAATGACCTACTGGATTTATTGTAACAGTACTTCAAATGTGGGGGAAGCAATTTTTAATTTTTTTTTTCTATGAGTGTGCAATCTTTGTATCTCATCAGTGTATTCCTTTGTGTTAAGCCTCTTTGCAGGAGGTAAGCATGATTGCATAGCCCTAAAAGCGGATATTGATCCTTCTTGGTGATAGATTAATTAATTGTTAACAGCAATTTAAATATATCATGGATCTGTGTACAGCTTGAGATACCCAGCATATTTTGTTTGAGTGACTGCAACATAGAAAGTGTAGTCTAACATGGAAGTAAAAGGATTTCCAACTTCCTTCCCCATAAAATGTTGCAGCTTACTGGGTATAAAAGGCGCAGTCTACTCAGGTTCCTCACTCTGATGTGGCAACATCAATAGTTCTGCTTGAAGTAGAAGTCTGCAAAATTCAGCTCCATGGGTACTTCAAGGCGCACAGAAAGAAAAGAAAAAACTTTGAATCTCAATAAAGCCTGTAGCTGATTCTTGGTCAGAGCTGACCTCTCCAAAGCTCTCATGCATACTGTTAATACCAGAGGCAGGTTGTGTTTGACCGATGTCTTCAATTTACAGAAGAAGAAGAAGAAGGAGGCTGATTATTGAAGGCAGATGTATTGGCTTCGTTATAATGATGAAATTCCATGCGTGGATGAGATGAGAAGCAAAATTACACAGTTCTAGTGATGTTCAGTTGATAGTTTTTAATAATTTGCTTGGCCTTCTTACGACCCTGCAGCTTCTTCCTCAGAAGGGCAGCACAGGTTCTTGAAAATGGTTGATAATTTGTAAGCAGGTACTGAGAATAGACTCAAAAGAGGAGAGAGAAGAGGAGGGGACAGAAAGAGGACTTTTTTGTTCTGTCTTTCCTCTTTCCATGATATGACAAAATACTGTTCATAGGGTGTTTGCTGTATTCAAACATTGATGTGTATTTGGGTTTGGCTTCCCAAGATATTATTCAAAACTTAGTTTTTCCAGCTTCATTCTAAAGTATATTTTGCCAACTTATGTTTTAATGCATAGATGTGTGTGTGTTATGGCTTAACGTTATGTTAAGTCGGCATCATTATATTTGTTTCTTTGTAGGAGCTCTAATTATAATCTGAACTTCTTTTATTAGAGGAATGAAGAGGTTGAGCTGGTTGCTGAACTTGATTTTGCTAAATCATTACTTGTGCCATTCTCTTGCTGTATTGCCAAGAGGGTGATTTTTGGCACCCTGGTGTGAAAATGATTATTTAACAGTATTTTTATATCCAATTTCTGTATGAGGCTGTCTGAAGGCATACTGTAAAGGTGAAACACTCCATAGTGTGTGTGTAAGGGAGACAGAATTGTATTTTCATAACCATGTAGCAGAAAAGGCAGCCTTTCCAGTTACCTGAAGTTTTGGGAGCTCTGGCTGTTCTCACACATGGAGGGCTGCTGCCTCCGGCCCCTCTGCATTGGTGGAGAGGGTCAGTTCCCTGTCAGTCCTGCCTTGCTGATGCGCTTGAGTTGCACAGTTGGTCCTGACGTGTGAAAGGATGGCGGAAACGTGAAGTGTGAGAGTAAATGGCAAACCACAACTCATTCATAAAATGTATATCCCTACAAATGCAATAGATACTGTCCAGGGCTTGAGGGAGGGACTTGTGCTATATGACTCCATGGCTGTAGGCCCTGATATGGTGTCCAGTTAACGATGATGATCACTTGAGGAGCAGAAGGTTTGTTTGCACCATGAGGTAGGCGTATTCTAGGAGCTTGTCTCTTGTATATGCTTCTGGATTCTGGACTGGCTGCTGCCTGTGTTTTGATGCATACTGCTGTGCTATGAGATAAATATTGTTTAATGTTTTTTTTCTGGTCTTGGTCTTGACTGTGGAAATGAACTGGACCCCAGCACTGTGTCCAACATAATCTCATGACTGTTCTGCCTCACTTTTGTAATGCTTTGTTAGTGTGATGATGAGTCAGGGTGTTTTGTTCCCTCCAGCCTGGTTAAACATGCTTTGTTTGGTATATGGAGACCACTTTTCTTGGGTCTTTTTACTCCTCCACGGAATTATTGTTCAACTCATTTTCTTCATAGTTGTAACTTCCCTTAAAGCCTTATAATTGGACTTCATGCACAATGTGATGAACTTCAGGTAGATGCAGTGGCATGGCCACTTGGACAGCATGGATAATGTGAAAAAGGATGCAAGGACACAATTTTCCATTTTATTTCCATACCAGAAATAATTCTCATGTGTTCTTCCTTAACAACTGCATGTTGATATATGACTGTTCTGGATAGCCCACAGGCTGCAGCAACAGCTGTAAGTTGCTGCCTTTGATACTGCATCCCAGGCATGGGATTCTGCCAGAAGGTCCAACCAAGCTCTCCTGCCTTCTACACTGCTTTTTTTGGGGCCAGCATCAAACATCGTGTATATCGAACAAACTACTTGTGTTGTGTGCCTCCTGCATGAACTGGAAAAGAGACGATAACTGGAATAGTTTGCCTTGGAGCTGATGCAACTCCAATGTCAATGAAATGTCTGCTACTCAGTTAGCCAGACTCCTTCCATCTCCAGCCCAGCAGGAAAACTCAAACAATCCTTCTTCTGGAGTTTAATTCTCATGTATGTGAATACGTAGGAGAGCCCAGTCTTGGACATGTAGGAGTCTTCTGAGTGGGCACCATCACTTTCTGGCCCTCAACTAGCTATGTAAAGTCTTCCCTCCTTGGGTTGGTTTTGAAATGTCTAAGGATAGTATCTGCTAAACTGCCAGCTGTGCCATGTGTATGAACTCCCTATGAAACAGAGCTAGCTGGGGCCTCAACCTTCAAAGACAGTAACAATCCTGTCGAAGTATCCCCTCTTGTACTTGATGGTGTTTACTTCTGGACTACCTCTCAAAAAAGTGCTTCAGCCCAGAAAAAAGCCACCAGCCCATTCAAAAAGATCAGCCAGGTACCCCAAAGCAGCACTTACAGCTTCTTGTCTGCCACAACAGAGTGCCCCCAGGAAGCTGGTGGTGGAGCTTGCTAGTCTGCATCCCCTCTCCTGACCTGAGTTTCTGCACCTTCTCTGGGCCAGACCTCTGCAACCTTCAAGTCTTTGGCACCGATACCACTTCTAGCCCCTTCAAGGCTGATTGCATCCAGGGTTTCAGAGCCAGCATGACATCTCCCTAGGTTGCTTGCTGCCTCTGGGAACCAACTTCTGGATCTTCTGAAGTCAAGAAAAGTATCTGCTCAGCTGGTATGGCTTGCAGGCCTGTGCCATGCCTGGAAAGGGACAGCAAAACCCTAATGCACTTACGAGATTGGGAACCTGTGAGGATGGGCTGTATGTCCTGCCGTCTGTTGAGGAAGTATGTCAGCTGCCTCTCCTTTAAGCTGTCCCTGCTGGATCATTATAGATTATGAAGATCACTCAATCTGTCAGGTTGGAAGGGACCTTGGGAACTCATGTAGTACAACCTCCTCAAAGGGAACACTTGAGTTCAGGTGAGGTTGTTACGGTACTATCCAAACTTAAGTAGTTGTCTAAATTGGCTGAGATAATCTTTTTAGTGTATTGTACCTCTTGCCTTAAAACCTATCCCTCAGTTCTCTTGGTGTCTGCACCTGGGGCTGCCTTTTGCTGTTGATTCTGAATGCAGAAGCAAAATCCCAGACCCACGGAGTTCCCATACTTTGAAACCAGCCTTGTCAGCTCTTATTGTCCTGAACTGCACAATGTTCTTCAAATTGGTGGCAGGCTGGCACAAAACATGCTGCCTGCTTCCTCTAGCAAATAAAGTTAATGTAATACAGCAACACCTGCAGTTTCCTAAGGATTACTTACTTGAACAGGTTTTTGCGTTTAGACTGAGAGATTTTTTTTCTGACTTCATTCTGGCAGTACTCCCATGCTTGGTGTCTGTATTTTGATTTTTGAGAGTGGATTTTTTTTTTTTTTTGTCGGTGTCCGTTGTACCCATGGCAGTCCCAAAAGCAGCCAGAAGCGCAGTGCCCTCTGTGGTCCCCATTGCACCTGCAGACAGTGGGTTGTGATGGTGACACGTTGTCTGTGGTATCTCTGCTTCCTCAGTCAGGCTGCTCTTGTATTGAACTGAGCTGCTCTGCTGCTGAGCAGCAAATGTTACCTGGCAGCACAGGCTTGTCAATAAAACACTGCCCTGTAATGGGGAATCCTCAGAAATTAAATGTCACAGATAGCAAATGGAATATAGACTTTAATTTTTTTTTTTTTTTTTAAATATGAATAGACCCAAAAGACTTCGGTTCTGGTTTACTGCTCTGATTGATTCAGGTGTCCAGCAACACACAAAACCAGCTGGTGGGTCAGTGTTGCTGCCACTCGTGTAGAGTAGGAATGATGAGAAGAGTTGCAAAACCATGCAAGTGGGCTGGAGCAAAGTGAACTGCAGGGGATTCATCAGCTCTCTGACTTTGTTGCTACTTCTATTCTGATCTTTCTGCAGTCATCTGGGTTGTCATTGAGAAAGGCCACTGCAAATTGCACCTAGAACATCAAAGCCCTGCTTTTCAGTGTGGCTTCCAACAGCCTATAAACCTTTTTTTGTTGGGGGTGATGGTGATGGTTTTTCTGTTTGCTTGTTTTTTTGAGTTTTTGTTGTGGAGTTGGTTGTTTTTTTCTTTTTTTCCCAGCAGAATATTGCCAGTAGAAATCTGTTAAAGGGAACTGTAAAAACAACAAAAAATTCCTAAATTGAAAAGCTAGGAGATCCTCCTACTACTTGCTGTGGCTCCCTGGCTGCTGGGTCATATTGCAAATGCTCAGTAAAGTAAGATTGAGGCACCCACTGTAAATCATTTACTGAGGCAGAGCTGTCTTGGCCCTCTCCAGGATTATGATGACACTACTGAAAAGTGAGGAACTTCTTCGAATTACTGTCGGGATCTGAAGCCCATTCAGGCTATTTTCTCCATTCTCCTCTCATTACTTCCCATTGTTTTCCTCTGACTCTCTGTGCCCAGTGGGTAGCGTGGAAAGCCATGAGTCCAGCTGTGCTGGAAACAACATTTCAGTGCAGTTGTGGCACCCTTTATTCCTAGATGTGAAAAAATGGAGGTCCTCTTCAGTCTGGGGAGGTGAAGAGTCCACCTTCCTGCTTCAGTATCTGCCCTCTCTCTCAGCAAGATGTTCCAGGCAGAAACTGCTATTTTGCATCTTTTACATGCAATATAACACAAACTCATTCTTCTTTGCAGCTTACATTATTTGGCCTTTATTGATCCATAACTGCATTCTCTCCCCACAGCATGTTGTGCCAAAGCTGTCTCTTAGCACTCCATTGGCAGCATCTGAACTTTTTTTGGGAGGTGGGGAAGGGGGTGGAGGTGAAGCCTCTTGACAGCAAAACACGCTTAGAACAGAGGCTTTTGTGGGGGAAGCAGCTTGCCTTCCAATGTCTGCTCCTGACATAAGTGGTCTGACACCGTGACTTAGTAGGGCGCTGAACTAAAATGTTGTGACAGCAAAGTGATGTTCTTGTGGACAAGGTCTTCATGTTCAGTTTGCTCTAGAGCGGTATGAAATGGTACATCTCCCCTCTGGACCCTGCGCGCACCTATGTGCGTCACTGTGCCCAACCGTCCCGTACTTTTCGGAGATGAAGTTAGATCGGTTTTGATCAGAACTCCTTGGTTCCCATCTCTTTTATTTGTTGTGATGCAGTATTAGTTTTCAGCCTGAATACAGGTTATTGAACTTTTTTCCCCCCTGTCGTTGAAGCCTAAATCTCAACTCGGTATTTTGAGAAGAGCCATTAGCTGGCAGTAGGATCCTCACTTTTTACCTTGAGCTAAATAAACATTGCTAGACCGCCAGACCATTTTCCTCATGAGCAGTAGCAATGCCGGCGCTGCTCGTAACGATCAACGTTAACAGCTGAGAAATTCACGCGCGGCGCTTCGGTAGTTTACCGTACCAGAAGGTAATGCGCCTTGAAAGCTGCGTGTCGTGATTGTCACGTTCACCTCTGTATCGCCTTTAAAAAGCCCTTTCCGAGGGCGCCGCTGTAGCGGAGGCGGCGGGCGCCCCCCGGTGGCGGCGGGGAGGCAGCGCCCCCTGCACCGCACCGCACCGCACCGCACCGCACCGCACCGCACCGCACCGCCCGGCCCCGGGGCAGGCTCCCGCTCCGCGCCCAGCGCTGGGGGGGGTCGTCTCCCCCACCTCCCCAACCCCCCCGCCCGGGGGGAGGCTGGTAAGCCAGCATTTAGTTGCTGTTGGTAATAATTTTGGTTTTTTGGGTTTTATCCTCTTGGCTTCGTAGTTCATGACACGGCAGGTGAAGACAAACGTCGTTAAGCCACTGTGAGATTTATTCCCTTTGCTTTGCAAACAAGGTGGTTTTACAAAGCGGGAGCATGTAATTTCTTTACTTCAGAATGCTCGTTATATTTTGCCTTTGTCTGATTTATTACAGTGCCTGTGCTAGGTATAAATATTAAAACAATTTATCATAAATTGAGTGTTGTGAAGCCAACATCTGGTTTAGATAATGTTTTTTTTAAGGCTAAACTTTCACTGTATTCTTGTGCAGTTCATAAACTACACACAGGTTTTAAATCCCTTTCTTTAAACCCAGGTCTTTCATTCTGTTGTTGAGTGCCCCAACACTTGCAATATTTATTAAAGTATTTGTATGCTCTGTCATGGCTTTAGTGTATATTTTTGGAGCTGAAACACTAAAATTCCCCAGCTAATGTGTGGGGGTAAGGATGCGCCTTATACTGAGGTTGCCGGGTCTGTTACTGCTTTCTGTCTGCTGTGGCTCTGACTCTGTTTCATGTGAAGTGTTTCTCTCTTGGATACTTGGTCAGGAGGCCAAGTACCAGTATTGTGGTAGGATTTACGTAGCTATGGTACTACCATAAAAACTGACACCACCGCTCCGCCTCTACCCCCCAGTTTTTTAGTTACACTGGTAAAATCCTAAAGAGAAAAGACATCATGTAGTTTTCCATTTATATGGTGTGAATCTGTTTAATAGCTTTAAAAAAGAAGTAAAGGCTCTGCTTTCCTGTGTCTCCTTTACAGGAAGAAATAGACAGTTGGATTGACAGTTCAGTGCGTTACAATGGGTTCTTCCCCAGATTTGAACTTCTGTAATAGAACAAGTGTTTCTGTCATACACTGTAATCCTGCTCTCTCATGAGATATCCTGAGAAACCTCAGAAATAGCATATCAAAATTGTAAACCACAAAGCATAACCCCTAATATAGCCCTGGGGCAAACCTCTGTCTTCTGAATTGCATGGCACAACAGAGATCATAGAATAAAAGAATGTTTTGCCTTGGAGGGTTTTTCCCTTCCTTTTTCCAAGTCACTTCTAGTATTTACAGTATCTCTGTTCTCTGCAGACTTAATTGAGTCAATTAAGATTCTTAGGCTTGATTCCCCCAGGTGTAGGTTAAAAGTTTCTCTCCCCCCCCCCGGCCTTCCTCCTCCTTCTTACCAGCTGCTGTTTCTTGTTCTTGCCTGGTTGTAGAGGAAGCAGCTAGATGGGGTTTTGGTGGAATTTGAAAAGCTCCCTCAATTGCAATGAGGTGATCTACTGTACAGGCAAGCATGAATAACGCCTGACTTCACTTGCCTTTATTTCTGCTTCCTTTTCTGCCCTTTACAGTGTTTCAGCTTTTTGAACTGTGTCTTCCCAGGCTTTTTCGTACGTAGAAAACTGTCTTTGTGTTTTTCATAAGTCTTACCACCTTAAACAGTTGCTGGTTTCTTATGCCTTGCTGCAAGAACTGGCAGTGGGGATGCCTGTATTTCATCCTTTCCTGTATTCAGTTCTGTTCCTTATCAACGCTGTTACCAAAGAGCTAAGTTGGTAAATTATGTGACTGTTGATGTTTAAGCAGCACACCTTTCTCAGGTCTGGACTTTGTAAGCCATGTAGTTCTTTTAGGTATTTCTGTTCTCTATTAGCAATGTGGTGTCTCTCACTTCGTACTTGGCTTCTTGCTTTGCTTTTGGGCTAACTGAAAATACCCAGGTACACCCACAGACTGCATTTTCTTGTGCATTCAGACATGTGCCAGGCTCCTGTTGAAGTGTAGCTGTCAAAGGTTTCAGTTTAGTTACTTTGAGGACACTTGGTTGGCATCCATGTCTCGTATATGAGATGGGATGCTGCCAATGAGCATTTCCTTGGAAGCCCAGAGAAAGAAGTGTCGTGACTGTGGGTGCCAGGAACGTTTTTAGTTCATGCACACAAAAAAAGCACTTTTTCTTCTCCGAGATCAGTCTTCTTCATTTGACACAAAGAACAACGTTGTTCTTGGTGTTGTACTTTGCATGTGACTTGGATCCTTGTATTTGAACAATTATTTTATGCCAGTCATGATATTTTAGATATATGTTCTTATTACTCCATAGTCACTTGTTCAGGGAAAAAACAAATTCATATATGGTTTTCAAGAAAGTACTGCTCTAGGTATTGGTGCTCATTTGGATTACCTAAAGTGATTGTCAGTATGACAAATTTAGCTGGCAATAATGTAACTTTAAAGGAATATTGGTGGGAGTCTGTGTCATGGCTTTAATCCAAAGAAGAGTGTCTTAAGGGCAAACCTTGGTGTTGGTCTTAGTTTATCCAGTAGGTCCAGGCAATAATAAGAAGTCTGTTCTTGCAGCCTTGTTTCAGAGGCCAAGTTAATGCCCTGTTTTCTGTTACTCTGTCTTTGGCTGAAGATTTGAGAATGGCTTACACCTCCTAAATTTCTTGCATAGGCAAGATTATCAAAGATATTTGCTAAGTTTGTTACTGGATTGGCAAGAGGAGCAGGTGATAACTCTGCTCCGAATGGCAGTAGGGGAAGAGCCAGTGCCCAGAAGACCCCGCCGGATATGGTCGCAGTGTGTGTAAAAGACTCCAGGTTTGCCATGTTCTGGCTTGGAGTGGTCTTCTGTACAAATGTTAGGTAGACTGCAAACTTCACTAGGGGTTAGATGCTGCTGTGGGACTTTGTTTCTGTGCATAACCTGGTGTGGAAGTCAGCAAGGTTCCCGCCTCCAGCTTTTACACTGTTAAATACCGTTATAAATGCCAGCTGTCAAAACAAACCAGCAAAGGTATGTTTGCGGTGGACTTCCTTTTAATGGTTTGGGTGTTTAACTATGACAAAACTGAGCTGCTAGCAATCATTTTCCCCCCACTTAATAATGAAGATTGGTAAAGCTTTGCAGCGTATTAAAAAAGCCCACCTGATTTTGAGCAGATGATAGGCTTGAATGTCTTTATGTGCATGTCAGGCAGCAAAATCTGTATGTTCTATCAAGAGCTTGAATTTCTTTCAAAGAACCAAATTTGTGGGAGTGAGATGACTTCTGGGGAAGGAAAGGAGCGTTATAAACACTATGCAGATAGCTTGGGTACACGTGGGAATGCACAAGCGGAAAGAGAAATATTTGCAATGGGTTTGAGTCCCAATGAAGTACTTGCTTTCTTGTGTGCAGTCATTCATGTGTCATCACGGGAACGGTCCAGAAGTGTGGTGAGATTGGGTGGGTTTGGCCTGCGTAGGGTGAGGGAGGAAGAGGTTCATGCCTGTGTGATGTGGGTTCTCTGACTGTTTTTGTTGTGGTGATGTCACATTGTGTGTTGCAACCGGTAAGACAAGCAAAACCGTGCTATTCAGTGAGATTCCCCAGTCTGTCAGGTTGGTTTGCTTTTGCTTTAAAATTACTAAGTATTTATTTATTTATCTATTGGTTTTGGATTTCTGTTGTGTAAGGGAAGTCTCAGCTCTTCCAGGGCTGACCCCATGCTCCAGAAAAATGAGTTGTGGGGTAAGAATTTCCTGGGCTTGGTAGTGCGTTTAAGCAGTAGGAGTTTTAGCTCTGTTTGACGTGCTTCTTTAGATAATCCTGGCTCAGAGGCACAGATAAAAGTGGCTGTGTACAACTTGTGATTTACGTTTAGGCTTCGGAGCTGAGTATTAGCCAGCTGTCTGTTCTTCCCCTGGGTACAGCGGCTGTTCCAGGTTTGAAATTCTTACTTTAAAAAACCCCAACAAAACACTGTTAGCAAAATTTGGTTTGCAGGCGAGGAAACCTCACTGTGTTGATCTTCTCTGAGCCTCTTGCACAGCACTGATTACAGGACCTCTTTGCCCTAATACTTTTCTGAAAGCATGTATCCTCTGACCTTGAGCTTAACATTTCTAGTATCCAGTCATACTTGGGAAGCTCTTCCAGTGGTTTATTCTCACTATTAAAAACATGTGCTTTATTAGGAATTTGGACTCCTGTGAATTAAAATTTGAAATCTTTCTATTACAGCCTTTCCACCTCACTGCCCAGTAGCTATCCACCTTGATTCCCTAGTCTTTCCAAAACAAATGTTTCCCAGGCAGACATCCCCTCTCCACCATGTTGTTAATGTTCTAGGTGTGCTTGAAGTGACTTCTGACACACAGACCAGTTTTGGTTTCCTTCATCCTGGTTCCTGTTAGCACTGTTCTGCAATTCCTGTCTGTAGCTCAGGATTTGTGTCATTGGCAAACATGTCGGTAGTAACTTGCTTAATAACATAAACTTTAAAAATTTGTATAATAGGGGTCTAAGAACTAGTGTAGTGATGAAACTGCTATAGAAGTTCATCTGCTTGTGATGACTTCTCAGTTACAAGAACCTTTCAGTTTCAACCAGTCTTCAGTTTGTTCAGTTGGTGAAGTGGGGATTTGAGTTTAAAACTCTGTTTAAAAATTTATATAGTACTGAGGTAGGATGTTAGCTGAGTAACCAGCATCCCCAAACATTAGGGGAGAAGAGAAGCTTTAAGATTTCATGATAGGCAATTAGTTTTTTGTTGGGGCGTGGGATGTGAGACGGTGTGAGAGAGAGTAAGGAGAGAAAGCTGAATCCAGCATGGGTGAAGCAAGTGGGTTTTGGCACCTTCTGGTTGATGGAGAAATAATGTGGTTTCAGTTCCTCACCCAAGAAGGGCTCTATTCCCGTTCCCTCCATGCTGGTGTGTGGAGCAGAGCCCTCAGTGGCTGTGTCCTGCCCTGGTGGTGGCCAGGAGCCTGTGGCTCTATTGGATGTCTGTGGCAGGCTCGGCTATGACAAGTCAAGGAAGCAGGCAGAGTAGTCAGCCCCTTGGCTCAGGTTGTCCGTCCCTGCTTTGGTTGGTGCCAAGGACAGCAGCCACCATGCTTCATGCACAAGAAGGGAATTGGTGAGCTTGGTCTTACGGGTTCCCCCTACTAAAGAACTGTGGTCTGTCCCCCACCCCATGGTGAGGAGAAGGGGACATGCAAATTGTAGCTGTGGAAAAGACTGTGTTTGGCGTTCAGGCACTTACCCAACAGGTGAGTACATTGTGGTGGTGCTAGACCTGGGCAGGCTCTTTTGGCACTACTTGTATGGAGGAAGACTTATTTTGGCTGCTCTAATGCTCCGTATGTCTGGGTTAGGACAGTCTCTGTGCCACCAGATCCTCACTTCTTTTTGCCCAGGCAGAGCTGTGGGAGATGTGCTCCTTTCAGCCTGCAGCCTTTAGGGCCAAGGCGGTGGTTGAAGCATGCTCTTTTGGGGTTGCTGGTTTTCTTTCTGTCTTGCGTTTCCTCCACTCCTGTGCATTCCTGGATCTCAGCAGAAGAACCTATGGTGGAGTTCCATTTGTGACTTAAATGCTACTGACTTTACCAACAACAAATTTAACTCTGTCAAAGCAATGAGAAAGCTATTCAGTAGTTGGACTTGATCTTTTTTCTGTAAGTCTGTAGTGATTGGCATTAATTATATTCTCTTCCTTTATATTTTTACATATAGAATGCTGCTTTAGTCACTGTCAGTGTCAGGTTAATACATTAATTACATATGTTACCCTTCTTTAAATGTTTTCTTTCAAATTTGCCAAAACTTTTTTCTGTCTTCTTTGACTTGTTGAAAATAAATTGCAATGGCAGAGTGAAGATCTTTTTTTAATTTTTTTTTAAACTCACAGTAAAGAAGAGCTGTTAACAGATAAGAAATGTTCGAAATCTCATAAGCAGACATTGACAAAAGGCTTGAGATGCTGCTGCAGTCTGATTCATTCCATGCCTCTAATGAATACAGGTGCCATATCAGTAGCAATTAGGAGAGTTTCCAAAAGAAATTTCCTGAAGACTACATTGGAGAAGAGTATTTCTAAAGTGAGTTTCCACAGCTTTCAGCAGGGTTTCCACCACACCATCTCTTAGTGATACGCATGTGTGTTGATACTACAGGAGAAAGCTCTCAGTTGGGTCGGGGGCCATGTGGGGTGGTCACTCTGCTCCCTAACTTCAGGTTTAATGCCTGATGCAGTGTGGCATCCTGGTTTGAACAGGATTTGGCAGTCACTCTGTGGCCTGTGCCCTTCTGTCTGTGCTCACCGTTGTCTCTCTAACGTGAATGAAATCCTACTTCCTCACTTCGCATTAGTGACGAAGATGAATGCTTTGCGATGTTTCATGTGCAGCATTAGTGACCAACTGTTACTGTGTTTGTCACCTTTAAGAAGGCATAGTTTTAAAATCGCTTCATGATTATAATGCAGAGTTAAGAGCAGCCACGTGTCCTATTGGCAAAATCTTACAGTAGCTGTGAAAATTAAGCACCTAGTCAAAAACTTTCTCCTTGACCTGCCAGGGGAATAAATGTTCTTTACACTGACATAGGTCCCTTCTGTAGCCCCAGACAGACGTGTACTCACAACTTTCTGAAAATAATTGAAGATTATTTATTGTTCAGTTAAATTAGGATGAATGTCTTTTTAATTTATTTCTACTAACAGATTGTGCATACTAAAGACCTGTGGAATGGCTTGGCTAGTCCTAACATTATGTTTAAAAAGGAAACTTCAAAATACCATCCTTAATGGAATTTTATTGCTAATAGTAAGACTAATTTCTGTGTCACTGTTAAATGTTGTTAATCCTTAAGAAACTCACATGCATTCTTTAAAAAACTAAAAAGCAAAAAAACCTTTGCCCCAGAAGACCAGCAGATGTTTTGGTAAGGTATTTGTATGAAGATTTTGTTCTCTTTCAGGTTTTGCCTTATTGCCATTTGAAGACTTTAAAATTTTACTACTTTCTTTTAAAACTTCTGTTTGAGGGATTTATAATTCTCATTAAAAAAAAAAAATCCTGTGAACAGAGATCAGGCATGTTCTTTTAACTCAGCAGCAAAATCAAAGAAAGGCTATGAGAGTTAAAAAGTGGCGCGTTTTCTCTCTTTTTTTTTTATTAATTCTGTTTTGTCTAGTTTCAAAACATGGTTGGTTGCTACTGTTTTGATAATGATGAAGTATTGTGAAAGGCTTATGATATTTTGAAAGATAGAAGCTTATTTGAATTGCCACACTAGCTCTTTACCCCATTCCCCCATCTTCCCCTCTTCATTTTCTACAACTTATTTTTTTCCATCGCTTTGACCCTAAGTACTGTCAAAGTAGATGCTCAGCTGCAGTGGGTCTGGCAGATACATACAAACCAGTAATGGGCCTATTATAATAAAGAGATCCAACTCCTGAATTTACACTTGCAACTAGGGAAAAAAAAAAAAAAATCTCAATTTTCAACTGGAGTGTTGAATGCAATGAAAAGCCTTTCCTTTTTCACCAGCTTAAACTGCAGTCTGATCATGGTGGATTCCAATTTCATCTCGATGTAGTACTTAATTTTTAAGCAGTAGAACACAGAGAGCCCTGTTCTTACAGCTTAGGACATGAAGGGCAGGTAGGTTATTTTGGAAGATTTGCCCTGTCTAGGGAGAAGCAGCTCTGCAGGTAGTTAAGGTGTTCAAAAGCAGATGAAGAATCAGTGCTCTGTCTGCTCAACGTGGGTGTTTCCTCTTTAGGGCAGTGTGTGGGAATATTGATTTTCATTTTCCTCCTAAACAGTGTAGAAAAAGTGTCTTAGGTAAAATTGTACCATGTTCATACTTCAAAGTGCTCTCTGTATACTTACAGTAAGTCTTTAGTGTTCTTCATTTCCAAATGCAAAACTTTTCCATTTTGCAGGGGTGGAGGGAACTACCCTGCAATATGCAGCTGTAGAGTTTTTGGGGTTGAAATACCGCACATCTGTGTTTTGGACCATTTCGTGTGAATTAGTGCCGTTTCAAAATCTAATGGAATCAGGAAGTAAATAGTATTGTGCGATAATGTAGCCAAGCAGAGTTTTAATCCATCCTTCTTTGGTATCAAAACCACCAGTGCTGTGGAAGAAATGGCTTACAGTCTGCTGAATATGAGCCGGCAATCTGCCCAGGTGGCTAAGAAGGCCAACAGCATCCTGGCCCGTATCAGAAATAGTGCAGCAAGCAGGACTAGAGGAGTGATCATCCCCCTGTATTCAGCACTGGTGAGGCCCCGCCTCAAATACTGTGTTCAGTTTTGGGCACCTCACTACAAGAAAGACATTGAGGTGCTGGAGCATGTCCAGAGAAGGACAACGAAGCTGGTGAAGGGCCTAGAGCACAAGTCTTATGAGGAGCAGCTGAGGGAACTGGGGTTGTTTAGTCTGGAGAGGAGAAGGCTCAGGGGAGACCTTATTTCTCTCTGCAACTACCTGAGAGGAGGCTGTAGAGAGGTGGGGGTCAATCTCTTCTCCCAAGTAACAAGTGATAGGATGAGAGGAAGTGGCCTCAAGTTGCAGCAGGGGAGGTTTAGATTGGATATTAGGAAAAATTTCTTCACCGAAAGGGTTGTCAAGCATTGGAACAGGCTGCCCAGGAAAGTGGTGGAATCGCCATCCCTGGAGGTATTTAGAAGACGGGTAGACGTGGTGCTGAGAGACATGGTTTAGTGGTGGTTTTGGCAGTGTTAGGTTTATAGTTGGACTTTATGATCCTAAAGGTCTCTCCCAACCTAGATGATTCTGTGAGTCTATGACTTCTATGCAGCAAGCTCTCCAGGCATTCTTGGGACCTTCTCAGGCATGGCCGAGGCTGGCGCCTCTGCAGTTTCATAGCTCTTGCTACCCCAGCTGGCAAGGTCACTGTTTGCTTGGCCATGTCCACATACCTTGCAATGCCACCTCTGATGGCACACATAACTATAGTGACACCTGGCTAGTGCTCACATTCATGCAGCAGTCGTAAGGCATTAGGGGTCAGTGCATGCGATGCTTTTTTAAAATTATTTATTTATTTATTTATTTTATGAAACATAACGTTGGCTGTATTTTTGCTCTCATTCCATTGCACTTAATTATCTTTTTAGCAAAGTTACAGCAACTTTGAAGACAGAAGGGGAAAGACCCCTCGTGGTAAAGCTTTACCGTACAACCATATGGCTGTCTTTGGATGACTTCTTCCATGAGTTGCAGGCTGATGTACTTAAAATTAAGAGTGAGAAATGTCTTGCCTGATGTGGGTTTGGTTTGGGTTTTTGTTTTTTTTAATCATTATATTTATAAACTTGAGAAGACCTCTTCCAAGTTTTTACTGTCTTAAAAGAAAAGGGGAAAAAAGTGAAACTTCCCCAAATACCTTGACAGTATCTCCTTTGATTAGAGTAAAAGGTGGGATAGGAAAATACTGATGCCAAAGAACACATAGTGCTGAAAGTCCGAGTGTTTGCTGATCTTTTTGATAGTCACCCTCTGAGCAATGGAGAATAATCTGTCGGTTCTTGGCTTTTATACTTCAAGCTGCAGTTAGTCACTGAGATTTATTCTAATAAAATTCCTGCAGTAATGGTTGTGATTATTATAGCATTAGTTTTATTTGATTAAAAGTTTAAGAATGCTGGTTTCAGCTCCTACTTTTGAGATGATTATTCTTCATTTGTAATGTGCCATCTTCATGTGTAGCTTATAGCCTCAACTTTATAGGAGAGAAGAAAAGGAATTATTGTGTGGGGCTGCTTTGCTACATTTATTATTCTCTGGGGAAGATGCACAAAAACTTCCTGCACTTTTTAGGATACTGTGTTTTGGTAAAGTATGACCATGTCTCTTTGATCGTTGCCGCCTTTTCCAGGGTATTGCTCTGCTTAGTTGATGGCCCCTACCAATAAGCTGGATGTTGTGCCTTGTTGCTCAGAAGGGGAACTTCTTGCAAAGCAGCATCTTAAAAACATGTGTTTTAATGCCTGATGTGTTAAAATGTGTGCGCTCTGTCACATAAATGATGGATTCTTGTATTTTACTTATTTTTGTTTCTTTTCAGTGACCCATCAAAGTTAACAGCATTCTTTACAATTCATTAATAGTCATTTTAGAAACTGATCCTTTTTTCTTTCTTTTTTTTTTTTTTAATTTTATTTTTTATTCCATTACTGAACTGCCTGGATGTTCACAGTTATAAAATACAAATAACAGTGACTGCAATTCATCTAACGTTACTAGCAGTTTTATTGCCTGTTTTACAAAGATTCTGTCATGTTTTTGCTGTCTGGAATTCTAAAGAAACACTGAAATAATACAACTGAAAAGAATTATTGTAAGAGTAAGAAACATTATTTGAGAATACTGGAACATCTTTCACTGAAGTGGAAGAGGCATTTAATGGAAGTACTCCTGACAGTAACTGAAAGACATGTTTCATGTTTCGCTAGATGCAAGTAGAATGCACACTGCTTAGGAAAGGAAGTATGTTTTTCTTCAGTGTAGGAAGAGAACTGATATTAAGAGATAACTTAATAATTTCAGTATAGGTTGAGCAGTTTGATTATTCCAGAAACCTTAGATACCTCTGCTTGCCACTGCTTGCAGCTTCAAGTGCATGTAATTTGTGAGTTGAGAATCTTCTTGTATGACTAAAATTAGAAATACTATTCTTTTTATTTAAATACTTGTTCAGTGCACTAAGCTTAGCCTTCTGAAGTAATTTGTAACAAGATTAGTGGCTAATATCTCTGCTCCAGCATTGGTAGTAAAACTTGGCTTAATGGTGAAAAAAATACATGACTTTCCCATGTAACTGCAGAAAACTGGAGATACACAGGAAAAAAAGTTGTGTTAGGCCCTTTTTTTTTTTTTTTTTTT
>VFFE01006551.1:422295-445582 GCA_008921705.1 Burhinus oedicnemus
TTTTTTTTTTTTTTTTTTTTTTAAATGGTTGCTTTGAATGTTCACAGAATCATTTAGGTTGGAAAAGACCCTTAAGATCATTGAGTCCAACCGTAACAAGTCCACCACTAAACCATGTCCCTAAGCAACACATCTACCCGTCTTTTAAATACCTGCAGGGATGGTGATTCCACCACTTCCCTGGGCAGCCTGTTCCAATGCTTGACAACCCTTTCGGTGAAGAAATCTTTCCTAATATCCAGTCTAAACCTCCCCTGCTGCAACTTGAGGCCATTTCCTCTTGTCCTATCATTTGTTACTTGGGAAAAGAGACTGACCCCCTCCTCACTACAACCTCCTTTCAGGTAGTTGGAGAGAGCGATCCCTGAGCCTCCTTTTCTCCAGACTAAACAACCTCAGTTCCCTCAGCTGCTCCTCATAAGACTTGTGCTCTAGACTCCTCACCAGCTTTGTTGCCCTTTTTTGGTCACGCTCCAGCACCTCGATGTCTTTCTTGTAGTGAGGCACCCAAAATATTCCTGACGTTCCCTGTTTGTTGAGGGGGGTGGAGGAGGTTCCCATTAGCAATCCTGAGCCCAAGCTTTATCTGGCTGGATGTGTTGTCATGAGCACTTGGGCTGACCTCATCTCGCCTGCAGGATCTAGGGACCGTGCAGCTCTGCAGCCTCGTGCTAGCGACAGTATTGCTGTTGACTTCAAGGACTGAAACTGGCTGCTCCCAGGTTTCACCACGCAGGTGCTCAGCGCAGCGTGGACAGTCTCGTCTGCAGGGGTGCTGAAGGGGTGCCTCCCTCCTGGGGAGCTGGAGGTGCTTCCGCAGAGGGAAACGGGCACCTGGGGCTGCTGAGCCATGTCTGGATTTCTACCTCGAGATGTGGCATGTGCCTGTGGAGTAAAAAGGCAAAAGCAAAGCAAACCGAGACAGCCCCCATGTGTGGGCGGGAGAAGCGTACTGCGCTCAGACTGCTTAATTGAGTCTTTCCAAACTACTCTGAGGTGTCTTCAGGAGAAGGAGCTTTGATGATGCTTTTAATTTGGAGCTAAGTGCAATTTCTTATTGTCCCTTCGTGTTTCGAAAGCATCTCTTGTTGTTGTGAGAGTATCCTCTTGAAAGCATCCATCTGTCTGTATTGCTTAGTTTTGGTGTGTTTTTTTCACATGACTGGCATTGAAATAAAGCATTCCTAAACTTCTGTGGTTAAGGTTATGGGTGTTTATCGATCTTTTAGCTGGGAAGAAGGGGATTGTGGCCTTTGTAGCTTGCAAAAACTAAAAGAAATATGGGACCTGGAGTTTTGTGAACAGGTGGAAATACAATTCTGACCTTCCCTCGTTGTGTATTTTTATATTCTGGGATAATTTGCTGGATGCCCCTTTTTCAGGAAACAGTTGTGTTGTAGGTTTATATTTCCCTGTGGAATTTATTTCAAGTGACCCCTCGTGCGATTTAGTGCTTTTCCCACAGCTACGCTCTCTACATTAAATATGTGCATGTGTGATGATGTAGAGGCCGGAGAATTTTCGCCAGGGGGTTTATGACACCCGTGTTTAATCCTCTTGCCGGGAGCTGGGGGTGCCGTCAGCGAGAGCACCGAGATGTTCCACTTCTGTGGGAGCAGCACCAGAGGGCACTGCAAGGCAGCGGATTGCCCTGCGCCGCACGCCCTTGGCAAAATGCAGCTCCTCCTGCTCCTTAAATTTCTTCCTTTTGCTACCAGCTTTGTAATTAGCTTTTAAAATGCCGATAGCTGCTCTGTTCCTTAAATATGTTAACTCTCTCTTGGTAATTGCAAGTCTGTTTCAATCCTGATATTACCCATACTTCTAGATTTCAAATTTTTGCAAAGCTTCAAAAAATAATTTGTAATTTATTTAAAAAAAACCCTCTATTTACAGTTCAGTTTCTTTTATCACCTCAAAATACCATCCTGAGGCCACTGACAAAAATAGGACTGATAGGAAAAGACAGACTGGACAGTTATGATGACGCCGTATTAAAAGCCTTAAAAACACTGCCTCCAGTTTTGTTTATGAACAGAACAAATGTATGGTGTGTTTGTCTGTAACCTTCCTTTCTCTAAGCCTTGTAATCACTTTTGAGAGTCTTTGTAACTCAAAACCATATTCCTTCCTGTAATGTTTATGACAACATGACTGAATTGGAGATGTAGTTAAGTAATTGAGAAAACTATCTGGAAACTGATACCTTTTATTTATTTTTTTAACTTGTTTTAAATTTGGTTTATTTTCATGAAATTTACTGACCAAGTTTGACAAAGCAATTGAGTTTTAAAACGTGCAGAGTTTTGTGGGGAGGGTTTTTGGGATCACATATATTACCACTTGTGTCATCAAACTGACTTACCTGAAACTAAATATAATTGTTTTAAAATTGGATCCTATTTAAGAATAGATAATGTTTTTGCAGATTTGATAACTGTTCCCATTTTACCTGTATAATCAGTATTAGATGATCAGTTTTTTGAACCTCTTGATTCAGTTAAGCACATTTAAAATTAAACTGGCAACGCTTTAGAGTGAAGAAATTCTGAGATATTACAGATACTAATAATCTGTTCCTGTTGATACTCATGAAAGCAAAGACTTTGACATTTTTTAGTGAGCTTTGGTTTAATATCCTGCTGTCTTTCTACTTACATTTTATGACAATGTTTGACTGTGTGTGTGGTACTTCACTAATCCCCTGAAAGGCGAGACAGTTTTAGCAAAGCATGTGATTCAGAACCGTTGGCTGCATATTTACATATGTGCTTACATGCTGCCCTCCTCAGGGCACTGCTCGCTTGTGAGAACGCAAAGCAGGTAGTTTTCTTTGAGCTCCCTGTATGCCCATATCTGTGTGCCGCACTACTATTTCATTTTGCCTGCAAAGTAATGCCTTCAACAAAGTAAATGTATGCAATGTTTAATTTCAGATTATAGAGTCATAGGAATTAATGATGGCTTTTTAAATTGGCACATAGAATTATACTTTGTTCTCGTTTCAAAAATCTGTATTTTGTTTTGGGGTTTCCCCCCCGCCCCCAGGCTCAAATCTGTGCAAAAGCTGCAGAACGAGCAGAGGTTGCAGTTTAGTTGTGGCCAAGTCCTGTCCGTTTCAGTGATGCCTTCCTGTTAATGCTGTTGGACCTTCATAGTTTTCCTAGGTTAAATTTGTGACTGGGGCTTAAAAAGAGTTCAGAATACAAATCTGTTTATCAAAGAGCCTGTTACACTGAACTTGGGGCACTGGGAAGGAGTAAAATGTGTCTTTACAGCTACCCACCCGCTGGCGCGATGGCCGCTTTGCTGTGAGCTTTGGTGCAGAAGTGGCTGTAGTCAGTCAGGCCTAAGGTCCCTGTTAAGCAGCGTTTTGGCACAGGCTTTGCTGAGGACGCCTTTCTGGGAGGTAGGAATGGGGGAAGCTTGTGTTGATCCTGCTGGAGAATATTCTCCCAGTCACCTGCAAATTGTGTCTCAAGGCCTTCCTGAGCCAAAGTGGCATCTCTGTATGGTTTACAAGTAGAACATGGAAATTAACAAATGCTGCTGTGAGCATCCAAAAAGATTCCATGTCTCTGGTTTCCATTTTCCAGAAGTAAAGCCTCATGTGAGAGAATGACTTTGTAATGCAGCGGAGGAGCTCAGGGCCATGCAAGGCCTCAGGACGCCTCTGTGGGGAGCAGTATAGCTCTTCCGTCCCCGAGCTCCTCAGGTCCCTGACGGTAGCTTTGCCTTACGAGAAAATTCTGGTGAGAAGTGTTGGAGGTTTCCTGATGCCTCTGGCCACAGGCTGTGTGATGCTCTTCCTGCTCAACTTCAGGCTGTCTTGGAGTAAGATGCACACATGAGAACGTGTGTGAGCTCCGAGGGGGCAGGGGGGTGTACCTAAGTGTGCACGTGTACACACGCAGAAGACTCTTGTGGGCTGACTGCAGTGGTGTCACTTCAGAAAGCCTTCCTCCTGTGACCTAAACCACAGGCATTGGCAGCACTTTGCACATTCTACATACACTTCAATAACAACACGGCTTTTAAAATTAGTGTAAAAGCTGTTAAGTCAGCTTGATTTAAAAAAAACAAAACAAACAAACAAACAAAAAAAACCCAACACAAAGTTTTCAGGTAATTTTTTAAAAAATATTAGCGTGTTAGGGAAAACACGTTCACAACAGTCTGGACTTTCAGAGGAATGGAGGGAGGATGACATGGTTGCATTTCAGTTCTTATTCTGCATTTATATATAGATAAAGACTTTGAAAACCAACCCAGTTTTTCTGTTTTCAGACACGTTTCACTCAAGCCCAGTTAACCCTGTGACTGAATTGAAAACTCTTTCTGCAAATTTATATAATAGTTTCTTAGTTTTCTTTCGTACTTGACAAGTTGAAAAATAAAGACATTGCGTCCTCTAAGTGAGAGTGTATGTGTAAGTTAAAAAAAAAAAAAAAAGTATGCAGGTTATCGGTCAGTAATAGTCAGACCATGGAACAGCTGAAAACATGGAAACAATTTCCTCCCTAATTTGGGCAGATTGGAATGCATCCCCAAAATCCAAACGGAAATAGTAAAATTTAAAAACTTTTTATTAGTACCTAACCCAGCTGCACCTGGCCGGCCTAATTGCCTTCAACCTGGTCATTACTCAAAGGCATGAAGTTTAGCCACCAACAGCACTTATTAATGTATAATAGGAATTTACTTGTAAAACAGAATTATTGGAACGGTGTGATATCATAAAGACTGAGGTGCTGACATTTTAGATTGTTTTATATAGGGATGTTAAGTTATAATTTAGGAGTTGGATATTCTTTGGGTGATTAATCATTCTTAGGTATAATTTTAAATGTCTGGTGGATATACGTAGAATTAATGTTTGTAATGACCAGCTCATGAAACATATGTATGTGAATAAGGTCATGTTTGGTTTCTGAACCATCTACTTCTCTAGCATTTTGCAAAAGGTTGGTGCAAAAACCTAGAAATGCTGAGGCAGCAGATTAATTAATGTTTCAGCAAGACAGCCCCTCACTGATTTCTGTAAAGATGTCAAAGCCGAAGCCCATAAAAGTGCCTGCAAATTCTCCCCTTCGTATCAATGGTGTGAGAAACTGAATACATTAATTCTGTTGGACCTCAAACTTAGAATCTGTCAATATGATTCCAGTGATTGATGGTTACAGACTTTTACCTACCTCATAAATATAATGTGCCTTGATTACAGAGGCACTGCTAGTGCTGCTATAGTTAGTTATGTCAGCACTTCCATTGTAAACCCGGTTTCTTTAGGGTTTTATAACTCCATCATAAAAATTCACTCTAGGATGAGATTTATACCATAGGCTTCTAGACTGTAAGCAAGTCTTTTAACATACAGATATACTAAAAAAATCAGTTGAACAAAGGCAAAAACCCCAGACTTGCTAATTTTTTCATCTGTATGTGGTATTTCTGTAGCTGAGAAATTACTTGGGTTTGAGATGAAAGGCTGCTACCTTTTGCTCCCTAGTGGAAGTTAGGCTGTGTGTGGGTGTCTATATGTAGCCACATACATACATGGATATACTTCTGTCATAAATATTTTTAAAACACGATATGTGTGCAATAACTTTTTAAAAAAATTCTTGTAGTGTTAATACCTTGAAGGCTTTATCCACAACATAAACCAACACTAAACACCAATTTATAGATAAAATATAATTGCTGCAACGGAGTGTGAAGGTCAGGGGGAAAAGCATTAAAAACATATTCAGTTAAATACAGGGATTTGGGCGTGATCCTCACCTGGGCTAAGTTAACTTCAGTAAACCTATGTAGACTTCTACCAGCAAAATATCACTGACCCCGTGTGTGATCTTTTTTTGAAGGATGAATTTTTTAAAAGCTTATTTTAAACAGGCTATAATGTGCTATCTTAAAAACACATTTTTTAATACTTTATGATTACCTGCTACAGGTTTTATTTTAGTAATGTTTTGTGTTTCTTGTGTCTAATGCAGTAGAACAGACCTAGAGAGGTTTCTGCGCTGTTGGTGGTAAACAGCACTGTAAAATGCGAATTTTCTTAAATTACAGTAGTTTTGAATGCTTTTTAGTGGTCTTTAATTCAATATTAAATCTATTTTTGTGTTTTGAGTTTTTTAACAATACGTATTTGTGGGTTGGTGGGGTTTTTTTTGGTTTTTTTTTTTTTTTTCCTTTTACACATTGTAAAGCTAGTGTTTGGATTTCAAAGAAAACTGAAAACAGTATATGTAACGTACCAGAATGGTGTTTCCATATTCAAACCTGGTGATATGGTAAATAATGATTGGACCTTAATATGTAACACATCTTCCCAATGGGGATGTATTTACAAGTGGTGTAAAATTGGTCCATTAGCATGTAATTAGTTAATGTGTCTTAAATTTTATTAATCTTTTCTTACTGTGCATGTAACTGCTTTTCAAAGACTACTGAAAAAGAGAAAAGGCAAACTACATTACTACTTTCCCACGTTCTTTCCCATTGCTGGTTAAAACAAAATTAAGTTGTCTAGCTAGCTATCGTTTTTATGAATTATAGATAGAAATACCTGAGGAGGAATCCATTAAAAGATGTTTCTTTCTCAAAGTACCTAAATACCTTTTTAAAAAAAAATAAAATAATCTGGATCAATCTGAGAATCATGGTTGTTTCCACTACTAAAAGTCCTGCTGCTTTGAAATACCGCAGCTTCTGATAAAGAATTGAGCTTAGCCTTTCTTTGTTTTAAAGATACAAATTAAGCTCAGATGGATACCTTCATTTCTTTTACTGATGTTAGCTTTCCAGTTTGTTCACTGTTGGGTTTTTGGCATATCATTTCTAGCATGACCTTGATTTTTGGGAGACTACATTTTTTCCATTTGTAATATGAATTGAAGCTACGTAGTTTTGATTCTCTCCTCTCTCTCCCTCCCTCCTCCCCTACCCCCACCCTATCTGCAAATAAAAAGACCAGTCCCTCCCAAAAAGCAGCTTGCATGTATCAAAGAAGGAACTTGGAATCTTGAATAACTTTATTTATGAAAGAAGAGGGAGCGGGTGGTGGGACGCTAGCACTAAACCTTTTGAGGGCAGGCATCCGGCTCTCACAGTTTACTTGACTGGTTGGATATCTTGAAAGCCTTAATTTAAAAGTCATCTTACAATCCTTTTTAATTGGCTCCAAAGTAAGTAGTTGAGCATTTGTTCTGATAAGGAGGTTTTTGGCTCTACGTGTGCCATAAAATCAGCAAAAAAGAGGGATCTGTTTAATACAACAATGATGCTGGGCTTTTTTGTTTCTAGGGTTTGCCCTAAACAGGATTTACCCCTTAAGGCAGCAGTAGCACACCATAAAAAGGCCATTCTTTTACTCCACAGCAGCAAGGCTTTAACTTTCTGGTTTTCAGATTTCTTTTTTTAATAGGCAGCAATAACAAGACTTCCATAGGGTGGTTGCTATAAGTACTGTACATGGTGTCTAAGATCAGAATGCTTTGCCTGCAATGTTTTATTGCTTTTGGTTTATAAAGGCCTGGGAAAGAGCATCTAACAATCTTCAAGGCTCGGCGTGTGTTTCTGGAAACTTTTCTGGGTGGGGAAAGCTTGTAGATGGAATAAAGTCAACCTGATTTTGCTGACTTACACTTAACATTATTGCTTCAGAGTTCTCAAATCTGTGTACTCCCAAACCCTGACAAATATCCTAAGTGGTTTGCATTGTAACCAAAAAAACAAACAGTGAAAGCCAGAAAATTTAATTGAAAAGGTGGAATTAAATACTTCCGCGCACCATTAACTCTGTTGCTATAGAAATGTCAGCCTTTCTTTGCTCCCACATATCTATTCATTAAGTAGATGTGTTTTTTATCTGAGGATTTATTCCTGCTTCCACAGGAACTTGAAATCTAGTTTACAGCTGTGGAGAGTATTTATTTGGAGACGCTAGTTACTTTGTACCACCCTCTCAGTTCCTTTTATCATCAGTATTTTCACAAGGTTTTTAAAGTCTCTTCCTGACTAAGCTGTAGGCGGTCTGCGTTGCCAGCTAGCACACAGAGCGGTCACACACACACACGTACACACCACTGTCTAGTTCATGTGTTCAGTGTCTCTGATGTTGAAATTTCATGCAAGTCCTATGCTGTTACAATTTGCTTGTTTGCATGAAAAGATTGTTTTATGTTGCTTATGCAGCAGGTTGGTCATGATTGTTCATTACCTGTTCAGTAAAATTCCATTGGTAAGTTCTTTGTCTAATAGCAAATAAACGTTGTCAAATGTATGACTCTGAGAAGTCTGACTTCTCTGGAATTTCATGTTTCCTGACACTATTTTAGTGAGATGAGCATCCTGTAATGTTGGTGGTAGATGAACTGTCTTCAAATGCTGCTGGAGCACATTTGAAGGTGCAGCTGTGCACCTGAGAATAGGGAAACTTTCCTCTCCTGCTGTGTAAGCCCATGGTCCTGAGTGAGTGCTCATGGTGCACTAGATAATGCTGGTAGAAAGACAACAATTTCAAAGGGAAAAGGAACATGCATTAGGAAGCGGTTCTGACCCAAGGTCTCCTACTACTCTTCCAGTTGCTTAATAATTGTTAGAAATATTTCAGTTTTCTGGAAGCTACTACGAACTCCTTTTATTGAAAATTGTTCATGGCTGTCCCTGTGAAGTTGAAGCTGTATGAGCTCCTGTCTTTTGATACTTTTTTGCTCATTCACACCCCGTTTCTCGTGGTTTTCATTTGTACTGATTGATTCAGAAAATGTGGCAGACTTTTTCTGATGTGTGTTTGAACTGGGTTTTCATATTGCCATGAAGTTCTTTGGAAGGGGAAGACTAGCAAGTCAAAAGAAACACAGACTGGTACAGATGAAGCAAAGCATCTTTCCCCTTCTCCAATAAAAATGGGTCCCCTGGCTCTCCCTCCTGTCTTCCCTAATCCTCTTAAAGTATTAGCGTGTCTGCGTTGTTTATGCCTACAGATACAGTGGGCTTGCAGAAGGGAGTGGTTATATTCATTCTGGCAGTGTGAACTATCTTGGACCACTACGTGGTGTGTGCCCTGTTTTTTTGCTCATGTGGTGGGGTGTAACCTGACCCTGCTCCTCAGCAGAGATGAGATTATTCAGTGATCATATGCTGAAGTATGCACGAGGTCCGAGAAAATGGTGTGTCAGTCTGCTTTCATTGAAACTGGTCACTCCGGGAAAAGCTGTCCCTGTTTGGGAACCTATGTGGTACTTAAGACTGCAGAACTGCCCTGTAATGCAGCCCATGCTGCTTATTTTTTCCTTTCTCTTTAAAATTCCCTGTGTAATTGAGGATAGCAGGAGCCTTGAGCTACTTGGAGTAGTAGCCTCTCCTTCCTCCATAGGGCTCTGTGTATATGCTGACAACTATGCAAGATACCAGAAGTAATGGTGTACCTGACTAGGGATCAGATGCTTTTTCTCTCTTTCAGTCCCTCGCCCCCAGCATAACATAATTCTATTGCTGTATCTAGCAACAAAATGGCCTGTCAAAATGTCTTCTGGTGACACTTAACTTCAAAAAAATTTTGGTGACATTTGGCATGCAGTGTTAACAGTGAGAACCTGAAGAGCGTCTCTGAAAGGTCATTTAGATATATAAGAACAATGTGTCAGAATCTAATGATCTTTCCGATGATTTTGAGGGGCTCAAAGAGTCTGTAGGAAGGTAATCTGGGTGCTAATGAACTTTACAAACTGTCCAGCTCTGCGGAGGTTGCTTTAATGCCCCAGTTAACTGGTGCATTTCTGTTAATTCTGAAGTATGGATGTCAGTTGAATGCTGACAAAATACAGGGGAGAACTTTGGTAGCTTTTGAGGCTTTTCTTTATTCTTTTATGAAATCGGGGACTTTTTTACAGCAGGTAACGCCTTCATTAGCTTGATGGACTATTCTGACATTCTTAACTCAAGAATAACTGTGTCCTTTTCCCCTCTCAAAAACTTTTCATATGCAGTAGATTCACTGTGACTTTTCAAGCTAGATATTTTTTTTTGGAGGGCCTTGGGACGTGGAATTCTTGAGATGGCGAAAGACTTAAATACTGATTGTCTATGTTTTAAAAGGAGTGAGGGTTTTTGTGTGTATATGTACATGGATGTGTGCATATGTGCAGTCTCCCATACAAAAACTGACTTTCAGATCATTTAGAATAGGGAAAAATACTTCTTTGATGACTGTAAAGTGCACATAAAAATTTTGAAGCTTATTTTACAGAATCACAGAATGGCTGAGGTTGGAAGGCACCTCTGCAGGTCATCTGGTCCATCCTTCCTGCTCAAGCAGGTTCACCTAGAGCAGGCAGACCAGGACCATGTCCAGACAGCATTTGAATATCTGCAGGAATGGAGATGCCACAACCTCCCTCAGCAACTGACTTTCAGATCATTTAGAATAGGGAAAAATACTTCTTTGATGACTGTAAAGTGCACATAAAAATTTTGAAGCTTATTTTACAGAATCACAGAATGGCTGAGGTTGGAAGGCACCTCTGCAGGTCATCTGGTCCAACCTTCCTGCTCAAGCAGGTTCACCTAGAGCAGGCAGACCAGGACCATGTCCAGACAGCATTTGAATATCTGCAGGAATGGAGATGCCACAACCTCCCTCAGCAACCCGTGCCAGTGTTTGGTCACTGTCACATTGAAAAAGTGTTTCCTGATGTTCGGACAGAGCCTCCTGTGTTTCGTTTTTGTGCCCATTGCCTCTGGTCGTGTCACTGGGCACCACTGAAAAGAGTCTGGCTCCATCCTCTTGGCACCCTCCCTTCAGATATTTATACACGTTGATGAGACACACCCTCCTGAGCCTTCTCTTCTCCAGGCTGAACAGTCCCAGCTCTCTCAGCCTTTCCTCATAGGAGGGATGCTCCAGTCCCTTTGTCATCTTAGTGGACCTTTGTTGGACTCTCTCCAGTATGTCCATGTCTCTCTTGTACTGGGGAGCCCAGAACTGGACGTAGTACTCCAGGTGTGGCCTCACCAGTGCTGAGTAGAGGGGAAGGACCTCTACTCAGCATTGCTGGCAATACTTTGTCTAATGCAGCCCAGGATACCATTCTTTGCCACTAGGGCACATTGCTGGCTCATGTTCAAATTGGTGTCCACCAGGATCCTTAGGTCCTTCTGCCAAGGTGCTTTCCAGCTGGATGGCCACCAGCATATATTGGTAGCTGGGGTGGTTGTTCCCCAGATACAGGACTTTGTACTTCTCCTTGTTGAACTTCATGAGGTTAAGGCTTCTGTGAACAACCTACGTAAGTTGCATAAGCTGAAAATACTTTCCAGGCTCAGCTATGAAGTATGCTCTATTTGGCTTCATTTTAGTATGTCCAAATGTTAAACCAGTTGACATTTTTCAGTTTATCTGGGGGGTGAAGGGGAAGGCATAAACTTTTTCTTTGTTAACTAGTGCTATTATGAAAGTTTTTAACAAGTCAGATACATATACTGTATTTTTTTCTCATGCAAGCAATTTGTACCAAAAAAAAAAAAAAATCCCATAAGATCTCGCCATAAATGTTTGCTTTTAAACTGGAAGTCTAGTATTTTCAAGGAGAGTAGACATACTATTGTGTCTGTATTACCCTCAGGTTTCAGTATTTTTCTCAAAGAGCAGGTAGCTGCCACACTTAGTCACACAGAAGTAAATGAAATATAGTCCTCCTGATCTTTGAATGTTCTTCATATTGCCTTTATTTTGTACAATGGCTACTAGTGTTTTGTAAGTCTCTGAATTTTCTAAAAGCTGTGACTAGCAACAAAAAGTGTAGGCATAGGTCAGACTGAGGATTCTTTGAATTTCTTCCCCTGCTGTTCCTTCTGAAAAAGGAAGAAGGAATGCATGTTTGATAAACTGAATTTATTTAGAAGACTTCTAGATGCCACAGTAAAATTTGCTGTGTTTTCCCAAATGAATAGACAGAGCTGTATGGGTTTTGTCATACTGTGGTGTCAAAGGGGTAGATATGCCAAACAAGAAAAAAAGATAAAGTTTTGTTAATACTCCTCTAGATTTAATTGTTTTACCTTTGAGTCCAGTGTAGGATTTTATTCTATTGTCATCATTCACAAGGTGATGGCAAGAATCTTGCAAGTAGCTTGTGGTCCAAAGATCTGCTTGAAACTTAGGCTGAAGAGGACCAGGTGGCACTGCTGAAGCTGGAGGTGGAAATGTGGCATTCTTGTGTTTTTCTAAAAAAGACTGATGCTTTTTAAAAATACAGAAGATGAAACACTTCACTGAAAACACATCAAACATGCATTGCAAGAATTTGTTAATGTGTTTTTTCAGGTACTGTGGCCCATAAGAATGCTCCTTGCAATTCTGAAGCACATTACTGTTCATGGCACTTTTAAGAGTCAAACATACTAGCTACTTTAATCGGGATAATAATTTAGAGTGTCAAAAGGGTAGTGTACCTTCTCAGCATTTCCATTTGGTATTATTTTATTCCTTTAATAGTACTTTATAGTTCCCAACCTTACCTCAATTAGCAGTACTGACAGATGCTAGTTCAGCATTTTACCTCTAGCCAGTAGGGCTTTCTTTAGAATAAATGTCAGTAATTTTATGTTGCTAATTTGAGGTGATATACCTACATGTAAAATTACATTTTAACTTTCTTGTTATACTTGCAGTGAGAGATGGCAGCATAAAGAAATATAAGTGAATGCGCCTGAGAGATAGTTCAGGACTAGAAGGTTCATTATGGAACTTTTATAGCTCATTTTGAGGTGTGCTGCATTTTGTTAACTCTTTCTTCCACTACCCATCTATTTCTCCTGGCACGTCTTCCCTCTTTCCTCCTGAGATGATTTTTTTTTTTTTAAATTTAAAAAAACTGCTTATTTCATTAGAGGCTTTGGGGAAAAGTGGGGTAGGGATTTGGATTTTTAAAGGTCTTTATATGGTGTTACATGCCACTTCTTCATAACAATCATTGCTTGTTTAGTGAAGACATTTGTTAGTACGTTAAAAATTTCTATCTGAAAAATGTCAGTATAAGTGTTGTGTTGGTGAAATAAGGAAACATGATGTTTTTTAAAGTCAGGCTGTTCTTGAGAAAGACATTAGGGAAGCTTGTCCCAGTTAATAGGAAGTGAGCAGAAGGAAAATATTTCTGAGAAGTATGCTGCTGATCAAGCACAATAGTCATGACAATACTGATGACTGGTATCAGAAGATGCCATCAAGAAAAGTCTCTGCTTGGGCATTGTTCTCTAATTCACCATGCAGAATAGAGGGGAAATTGCATAAGAAGGCAGAACTGCAGCCTAACATTACAAGAAATTGGAGTGTTAACTGTTCTGTAAGTTACTTGGGATTCGTTTTTAAAGATGGTGTATTTTTATCTGCATAGTTAGGTATTTCAGTCTTTCTTGAATGAGGTCTTTTTTAGTAGTTTAAATTGTACTGCAGATTCTCTCAGTCAGTTACTAAATTACACTTTTATCTATTTGGTAAAGAAAAATACCACATGTGCATACTAATAACTTTATATGAGGCAGCAAATCTGGTCATACGTACTGATTGGAAAGTAAGCCAGTAATTGCCAAGCAGGACGAAATATATGCTTTCTACTGCAGTACAAAAGCCAGTGTACTGATTAAAGAATTTACTTTCTCTTTTTCAGTATATTTTTATACCTAAATAGAAATTCCCAAGGTTTAGAACTCGGATCTTTATTATAAATAGTACGGAATTGCTTAATGTGGAATAATTTGTTTCTTGGTTTTGCGGCACACAGTTAAAATTGTTCCTAAATGCCATTACTGATAAAGAGTTAATTAACACTTCCTATGTCATTGCATAATTGTGAGTCTTTCTGTAGTCTTTGCTTTACTGTGCAGATATGCTTTGATAACTATGAAGCAATTTCAGTGTTTCAATTTCTAAAATAAATTAAAAAATAGCTTAGTGGACTGTCTAATACTCAGTTATTCTGTACATGAGAAATCTTCTATAAATTTACATAATGACTGTAATTTTAATGTAGTTGTAGCTGCAGAAATAAACTTGGCCTAATTTTGAGTTGAACAAGAGTGTCATGTTCATAAATGTTCAATTAAAAATAGCAATGGTATTTTTCAAAGAAATTGAGAAACATTATTAAAGCCTCTTTAACACTATAATAAATTTCTCAATAATTATTCTCTCATCTCTCACTACTGATCTGAAGATTTTATAGTATCAGCCTGTGTGCATCTCCTCCTGCCCCTCCAGTTAATTTGATTTTTAACATTGGGGCAGGGGGAGGGACACAAACCAGACAAGTTAACATGAACAGTAGAAGATTTTTCTTTTCATATCACTTGTTAATTCTGCTGAAGCTGAAATGTGCCACCACTTTGGGTGGAATGAGTAGTACTACTTGTAGTCATCTAACATAGGATGACATTAAATATGTCATTTTTAGTAAAAGGTCAGCAATTCTTTCAAAAAGTTATAGAGAGGTTGAGTTTTTTTGTTTTGGTTTTTTTGGGGGGGGGCGGGCTGTTCAAGCTAGCTACACAGTTTTCTTCTTTTCTCTGCCTTGAACTTTTGGCCTTGCCCTCAAGAATATGGGTGGTATATGTTTTAAAATTGATGTATTAATGTTGAATTTTTATTGTCACCGTTTCTGTTCATGCGCCTTTCAAATCCTTCATTTGTTTGTTTCTGAACTTTGGACATATCGTAAAAATGTCACCATTGTGGCTGAACATTAAGCACCTTCCCATTTTGCTCTGGGCCGTTGAAATAAATTTGGACCAGGTGCTCCTCTCATAACAGAAGTCCTTGATGTGCCCTGATAGCGAGCGGGAGAGCGGAAGCTGTCAGCCTTCAGCTGGCTTGAAGAATGCAATTAGAACAGTTTTAATACTGTTGAGGGACCCCATCCAATCAAAGCAGTTTGAGTTAAGCCAAGTCTAGGATCCTAAACATGTACTTTAAACACGTCAACTTTGTCTTTTTACTCAGAGCGGATCTGTTGTTCCCACACATTATGTGAGGGTGGGTATTTTTTTTTTATTTTTTATTATTATTATTATTTTGTAATACTAGACGAGATACTCCCGTTCCTTAACCAACTCACTGTTATTTTATCTGTTAGCTTTGTCTTTATGGCATTGTTAATACTTGTAGTTCAAAGCATTTATTGTCAAATTAAGGCTTAAAATGCATTTTTAAATGTCAAAAGTGCCTATGCCTTTACATAAACCCTAGATTAGGTAAATTCATAAGCAGTTCATCACTAGGTTTTCCAGATTTGACTGCTGAAAGGAAAGGGAACAGATCAGAACACGTGAAGTATGTAGAAAAACACCCTAGAAAGCAGGCAGTACTACAATGAGGTACTATTTTTACTGAAGACTTAGCTCAAGTTAATTTCAAAACTGGGTGTGATTCATTGATACTAAAAGCAAAGGGTTGGAAAACTTGCAGGCTCGTCCTTTTTTTCTTTTCTTCTCCTTTGTTTAATTAGGATTTTCAAGTTTGTTTGTTGCTTCCTCCATTGCTCAGTGTTAGGGTTGACTTCTGCTGGAATTAATACTTCCCTGAGGGATACTCCTCAGCTGGATGTTTCATTTGTTTCCCTGCTTTTCCTTAGTTGGTAGAGTTGTGGCTCAGTTGTCCATTTTGAACCCCACTAGGTTGCAAAGTAAATACCAAAAGTAGATAATGTAAAGTGGTTTTTGGTAAACTGCATATTAGGGATTTTTTTTTTTTTCATTGGTTGTGTTTTGGGGCTGACAGGATGGTCTATTGCATAGTCTGACTTGCAAGATCTACCTAAAAGAACAAAAAAAGTAACAGTTATCTGCTCGGATGACTCCCTGGTTAAATTCTAGTTTTTCAGATGAGGATGGGGAAGGGAGTAGACAGTGAACGTAGTTTGTGTGGTACTGTATCTTTCATTAAATCAATGGCATTAGTGCTTAAAAATGTATGATTTTCTTATTATGAGTTATGATTGCTTAGTATGAAAACTCTTTAATTGTGTTCATAACTTACTGCATAAAGACATTTCCAAGGCTTGGTTCTTTGTTGTGAGTTGGAAAGGGAAGTACTTTGTGCTTTCTAAGTAACTGTCACCCATTTCAGGAATTTCTATATGTGTATATGTAAACTAGAAAAAAAGCTCAACTTAACTGTCTACATCTTAAAAGGCTGAAAGGAGGAATTACAGACTGGTTATCTTAATTTTGGTTTCTCAGAAGATACTGGGACAAATCATTGAGTAACAGAGTAACAACAAACTGAGGTGTTTGTTCTTGTCTGCTGCTTCTCCACAGGAAACATCTCTTCCTTGTCCCTGCCTAAGCCTTTTCACACAGCTTCTTATGAGAGCGCCATGGTGTAGACAAAAGTGCTGTAAGAGGAATGCCAAGCTAGAAGGGAATTGGCTTCAAGCAGACAGTGATGGGCAGACTACATTCTGGAGAGCTTGGTTCTGGACGGAACACTTATTCTGTGCTTTTGTTTGCAATGCTGCAGGTGGTGTGAGTTAGTACAGGGAGCAAATCAATAAACTCTCTGCCATTAGTTCCTACCGCTGCCTTTCCTACTGCGGGTGACTAATTCTTGACCCTTCCAGTGGTGTCTGGCCCCCTCTCCCCTCAGTCTGAAATACAGAGCAGAGTCTGTGTTTCGCTGCTGTTGGCAGCGCTGGGAAGGCCACAGCTGAAATGTGTAAGGCCAGTTTTGAGTCAACAAAAGAAGCAGGCCAGCCAAGCTTAATCCCAACTCCCAGAAAAGCCCTCAGTGGATCAGACCTAATGCTTTGTAGGAATCGGGGAGAAATTTGTGTCCTTTTGGCCACTCTCAAATGCATATTTGGACAAAAAGTGACCACCTGAAGAAAGATTTGGGTGTGATGGAAATAGCTGGAGACGGGTATGCCTCTTTCTGGAGGTTATTCAAGGAAATGCTAGGAATCATATAGCTGATCCTTTTGCCAAGTAAGTGGACTAGTTAACCACATGAGGTCCCCTGTCATCGTTTTTGGTCTCATCTTTCAGCCAGTTGTAACCAAGTTTGCCATTGAGATGAAGATGTCAAAGAGGTGATGTTCCTATTAAATTTTCTGGGGAAAGACTCCTTTTATACCCTCAGGTGATGGAAAGGCTGTGTGGTGACCTTTCACCTTATTTTGTCATCCAGTATGATGGAGAGGTGAGGAGTGCTGTAAGCACAGGGAAGTATTGAGAAGGAATTAATGCTGTGTTAATTGTAAAAGAATGGACTTCCCAAGCAATGTTCCTCTCCATACTGATCCTCTGGTGTTCATTCATGTTTTCATCTCAGTCAGAACTTCTTCTGCCACTGGAGATGAGTTTGTTGGAAGTTTTTGAGCCTCACTGGAGCTCGTGAAGCACGGCTGGTTTGCTTTTCATTGCCAGGAGCCTGTCCTTTGCAAGAATCGTGTGTCAAGCTGTACTATAGGATTGTTTTGAAACCAGTATTGTGAGCCTAGCTTGGGCAAGACTGCAGGTGAAGTCAATAGCCCATTTTTAGTTCTGGATAAGGCATCTGGCACAGTGCCTAAGAGGGGACTGTAGTAGCTGGAGAATTGTGGAAGCCAGCACATTGCCCACAGGCACAGTGCCTAGATCGAAAAAGTGCTATCAATCTCCCATTAAAAAGGGGGGGGGGGGAAGTATGTATTAAGATTTCATTACATGTCCCTAAAACAATTATTTTTTTTTAAATGCAGAAGTCAGATTTATTATTTTTTTTAAAGACTAATATTTAAACAAACTAAATTAAAGAATTGCATGGATTTTAGACAATGGTAATATTAAATCTGTTTTATTTCTGTGGAAGAAAAAAATTACTTGCTGCACTTGACTTCCTTCACTCCAGTAATTACTGAGTATTTTAAATATGCAAGAGCTATGTCCCATCTGTAATTGCAATTTATTTGCTTTCCTCATGCATTGAGGATGGTGAAGGTAATGATTCTGCAGCAAATTTAAAGCAGGTTCTGCTCATAAATTATTTTCCTTCTGTGTTGCAGATCTGTCCTTGCAAGCCGTCTGCTGTTTGAGCATATTTTTGTCATCACTTGCAAACACTTTAATCAGCCCTAAGTGCTGTCACTGTGGATTACGATATTTGCAGTGCAGGAGGGCACAAAAAGAGAAAAGGAATTGCAGGAAAAATAATTTGAAGCAGCAGAGAAGCAGAAGTAGCTTTGACATGTCAAGTTATCAGTTCTTCCACACTCCAAAGCAAATAAAGTCTTGGAGCTCTGCAGAGAAATACACTCAGATTCTGCTGTCACAACTCCCTCTCAGCAGAAGCTGTATAGCAGAGAGGTGATTGCCAAACTGCTGCTTGTCTGATGCAGAGATGGGATGTTTTCCTGAGTGGCAGAAAGGAGGAGGGTGTCAGAGGAAGCAGCCCTCTCTGTGCCTTTTAGCAAGTTAAAGATAGCAAAACAGAAAGTCCCTCCCTTGCTGAATATGATACATGGCTTAGGGCAGTTGTTTGCCTAGTATCAGTCAGGAGATGATGAATGCTGGTACAGGGTTTTACTCTTATACTAGGTTCCTGTCCAACGTGCATGCCCGCATGTGAAATGGTTGACTGTCCTCTCTTTAATCTCTTTGCTAAACTAGACAGCAGTTAATACAGTCTAAGCAGTAGCTATGGAGGATATACACAGAACCGTTCTACGTAACATTTAACATTGCCTTTTCTGCAGTAGCAGAAAATCTGACTGTGCCTTATGCTTTTTGCACAACAGTGCTAGGTAATGTGTGCCTGCTGTTGTATAGCTTGACTTAACCATCTGCAGAAGTACAAGCACTAGTGATTTAGCATTTGCAGGGCAGCCAGACCTTGATGAAATGTGCAAGCCCTTCTCCTTAATACTACTGTGAGCTATATCTCTGAAACTGTAATATCTAAGGTATTGACCTTCCTCTACATACATACCTATGCAATGTTTGAACTGTAAGTTGTTTTATGATACTTCTACAAAAGCTGGAAGTTATTGAAGTACTAAAGACAGAAATCCTCAGTCTGTATTTTCTAAGGTTCCACATTTATATTCTGCCCTTTGTTCAGCTCCCTGTGCCACAGGAATGCTATGTTCTCACGTCTAAAATGCTGTCTGAATTCCTGTAACTCTTTTAATGGTGTTCTGAAAACATGGGGCTTGTGAAGTGGTCATTTACCTATGAATGAATGTGTTACATGCAGGTGTAGATGTGTGTAAATATATCTATGTATCTTGTCTGTACATACATATACACAAAGGTAGTGTATGTGTGCCTATATATATATATATCTACACACACAGAATCTGCTACCTAGTCAAGACAGTATGATATGCAGTGTTTTATATCTACCTGTAAATAGGGAGCACGGAGACAGAATACAGTCAGGGTAGGATGTAAGAATACGATCATGTGAGATCACACTAGAAGCCTTTCTGCTTGTTGGCTGGATAAACAAGGAGCTTACTTCATTCATCAGTGCAACTTAAGTGGAACACAATGCCCTTAGGCTTAATTTGGTATCTGGAAAACTAGAATAACCTTCTTCAGCTGTGATATACTGTGCACAACACAAACAAATGAAGTCTGTCGCTGCATTTGGCAAGCCTGGATGTAGACTGTGCCATTGTGTCTATGTTTTTGTGCATGTAGCTGACAGCAAATACTAACCTTCATGCTAGGAAGAGATGGAACATAGGGAATTGTCTATGTGATGAAGGAAGAGTAGGTCAAGGTAGCTCTGCTTGACAGTCTAGTTTATGCCTAAAGAGAAGGGTCAGAGGTATTTTCTTCTGCATTGTTTTTTTCCCCTATGTTTTGAAGTCCACATTGGTCTTAAAGGGTGAATATGACTGTCTCTTCATAAATACACATGCTCACCAGCAGTGGCCTTCAATGTGCAGGAAGAGACGGTTCAGTGTGGCTTATTAAGGTCCCTCAAGCATTTCCATTTAGAGAGTTCCAATGTTTATCTTCTTTTCTCTTGGAACACAACAAGAGAAGACTTGTGTTGTGTACCTTTGCCACGTATCTTGCATGAGCACGTGGAACTCTGCTCCAGTGGATGAGAGCTGACCCTTTTAGGTGGAAAATGCTCCCTTGGACTGGACGAGAAGCAGCCTGATTATGAGGCAGGCAGAGAAGCTTGTGAGTTACAGGGAGAGGAAGCAAGGAACATAGTAGTAAAGATCTGAATGGGAGAGACATGCTGATATTTGCAAGAAAAGACCCATATTGAAGTAAAAAACATAATGGTTATTTTATGTGTAAAATGCCAGGGGTCAAAAACAAGGTATCACTGAGCAGGATCAGTTAATAAACCAATTAAAATAATAAGGCTTAAAGTTGGAGAAGCTTAGGTGTATGATGTTTTCTTTTTTACCCAGTGTCTCTAATTGGTAGGGAGGCTGTTAACATGAGATGATGTATTTTTTTAGTTTACTTTCTTGTCATGTTCCATGATAGGGGAGAATTAACACCACTATGAGTAAACTGGGCAGGATCAGATGGAATTGGACTAAATGGTAGTTTCGAGGATGTCTCACTGGAAACAATGTTTGGTAGCTGAGATGTGTCAAAAGACTTTCTGGAAAGTGTTTGTTTTTCTTGGCAGCTCTGCTTAGCATTTCAAGATGAAATCAGGTAATGATATCAGATAATAGCTTTTCTGCAGGAAGGTACTGAAACATTATCAATCAGTGCCTAGCGGTCTCCTATTTGAAAAGCCAGAGGGTTTCAAGGTAAACTTTAAGATAGAATAAGCAATGAAAGTATTAGAAGAAATACATACAGTGGGTGGGTTAAAAAAAACCACATTGGGGTATTGGCAATGTGTTTATGTTAAGGAGATGTGTGGTGTTGATAGGTGTCACTCAAAAAGTTTAAGGCATTCATTTTGTGAAAAATGTTGTGGAAACCAATTTGAAAATTAGAGTGCGGAGAAGTATATTATTCATAACAAAGTTTACTCTGGTTACCAAAAGATAGATAGACATTAATTAAAGACATGCTCCTTTGTTAGTTGTTAGAAAAAAATCTCTAAACTTAAGTCTTCAAACTCCAAAGTTATTTCAAAATATCAGGAAGTAGCAGGCTTGCCAAGATGCACTAAAGTGATAAAGACACTTGAAAGAAATTCAGAAGGAAAGATAACCTTCAAGGCAATAAAAAACATGCACATTGGTGTAACTCCAAAAATAGATTGTATGGAGATAAATATGTATAAGGTCTTTCACAAACCTGTGTGGACGTGTGCTTTCGTGGGAGAGCATTGGTATGTGATCTATAAGTGAATACTCCAAATTGGTGTGAAATACGATTTGCCCTTTGTGAGAACTTCTGGTAAACATACTAGCAGAACATGAAATGAAAAAAGGAAAAGGGAATAAGTACTGTCATCTCTTGTGCAGAATTTACTGGTAGCTTTTACTTGGGGAGAAAGTTCTCTGATGGAAAAGGAAAAGATGTTTTTAAATTGTGAAACCTTCACTAAAAAGATGGATACTTGCTGTCATAATTTGTCTGTATTGTAAAAACATTTATCTACATATTAATTTGAAAAATACTCCTGGGAGAATAAATAGGTCATTAGGTGCTTGGGTTTTCTTCCGTTGAGTGAATGCAGAATCCTGAACATTACACTTCACTAACAAAGCAACCTCCTGTTGAACTGCTTGATAGTTACTTCACTGCATCATGTCTCTTTTAGACAAAAATAAGATGTGATAGCCATTTTTTGTTTTGATATTTAAATAGTAACAATATGTATACCAGCTGACTTTGTCCACTTTGGAATAGCTGGCTTCTTCCTTGGTTTCATCCATCTGCTTTCACCTCTTCAGATAGGAAGAAAGATACAATGGTGGATATGGACAGGAGGTTTCTGCTTCTTTTAAGAAGGTGTGTTTATTCAGGTGAAATTATAAGACTGGTTGGAGTTTTGCATTAAATTGTGTGTGGATGTATGTGGTACTAGTTGGTTTTAGTATTTTACAGCTCGTTAGATTCAGGTACTGCAGTATGATGTTGGCAACGTTTAAGTGCTATTGTTCTGTCTGGTACTACTCCTGAAAACTACTGGTCCTTCTAAGGAATCATCTTTTAGCCTTAAACTACAGTTTCAAAGCTGTGACATTGCTTTGAAGTTTCCTGTTCATATATTATCACGGGGAAGCTGCCATGCTGTTTGACAGGGACTGTGGGGTGAAGGACTCGGGGTCGGGGGGCTGCTTTTTCTCTGGACACAGTTTTGCACCTCAAATGAACATTCTTTTCCTGATTACTTTGGGGCACTTCTTTGAGAATAATTTCGTAGTAGGTATAAAATTTCAACATAGGCTATTTAAAATACTGCTTTTATTCTTGCCTGTTAACTCTCACAATTGAAACCCTAAGGAATACTTGAAAAGTGCTGGTCACAATTTTGCAGGTAATAGGATCATAAATAAACATCTATATGCAGATAAGGACTTAACAGAAATCCATCCCTTGAAGGAAAGCCTACTCTGCAGCTCTAAATTGCTGGATTTATCTCAATAACATGCAAAGTACTACAAAATACATGTGCACAACACCCCCTAAACAATTAGAGACATCTGTCCTGTTGTGGTGGGATTTAGGATTGGAAAGCTGAGGTTAGATTGACTAGATATTATGGGGGAGGGGGAATCTTGAGAATGTGTTACACTTCTAGAGATTTTTAATTTTTTTTCCTTGAGGTGATAAGCACCTGCAGTTCCCATTGAATTTCCCTCTCAGAATCACTCTAACCAAAATATGGCTTGATTTACACACAGCCCTCCAAAGAAAAATTTAAAGCTTTGTGTACATTTTAACTCTGGTGTAGTTCAATCATATTAATATATAGATAAGCATAAACTTTCACGTACACACATGGACAAGTGGGTAGCAAAAAATTGCAACATTTTATTATAAATTGCATACTGACTGACTACAAAGGGGAAAAAAAAGCTGACTGAGTGGGCTGTAAGAAATGAGATGATAAGGGGTTCATTTGAACTCATTAGAGAAAGATGACTAACAGAAGAAATAAATGTACAATGCTTTTTTTTCTTTTTGCCAAGTTTTGCATGAAGAAAGTGGGTAAATTTTGGCTTGACTCAGCTCTGACAAAATGAGCACCATGATTATTCATGCCCTATTTAACCAAAATATGGATCCAAAATTAATCCGACAAGCACCAATATGCCAGTTATTTTGTGCAGAAGAAATTAACTGCTCTTAATCGGGGCGGGGG
>VFFE01006551.1:445602-465537 GCA_008921705.1 Burhinus oedicnemus
GAAAGAAGAGTAGGTCAAGGTAGCTCTGCTTGACAGTCTAGTTTATGCCTAAAGAGAAGGGTCAGAGGTGTTTTCTTCTGCATAAGGGCCTCAAAAAGATAAAAAGCTAAAGAAGGTAGAAGATGAAGGGGAGGAGGTCTTGGTTTTTTACTGTTGTTCCATTTTACTTTAAAATACTGTTAATTTGTATATTGCTGCTTGTCTGCTGAGAAGCCAGTCTGTTTATGACTTTTTTTTCTTTTCCTGACAAAATCACCATATTAAAGGCTAAATTTTAGTCACTGAGTGCATGAATTGATAGTACAAATCACATTTCAAGGCCATCCTTCTGCTACAGGTATTTCTTACTTAGTGTTTGGTATTTTGTCTCTCAACAATGCTTGGTGGTGTAAATGCTGCAGTAATGTAACATCCATAAAAAAAGAAGGTGCTCGTATACTGAAAATAAATCAAATGTAGGTTTAACAAGTGCCGCTGAAAGAAAATTGTAATCTGGGTTTGTAGGGAGCTAAGTTAGGCTGCTGTAAAATCTGTCTTTGTTTGTTCACACAAAAGTAATAGCAGAAATTACCATTGCTCAGATTTTTTGATAAAAATCTAGAAACTGTTTGCATAGCTGAAATTCCCGATATATTGTCCTTTATTTTTTTAAAAATGTATTTTAGATAGGTAGTATAAAATGATATATAAAATGTATATATGGGTTGGTGGTTTTTTTAAGTCTTTGTTTTCCTGATAGCTGGTAGATGAGCAAAAGGTACACTTTTTTTATATATAGCCACTATAGCCAGCCAGAAATAAATATCCTTTAAGTAGCTAAAATACACACACATGACTGTTCAAGTTTTCCTTGTCACTGTTTGGTGAAGATATTTTTGTTGTGGGTGGGTTTTTTGTTTTGTTTTGTTTTTTGTTTTTTGTTTTTGTTTTTTTTATTCTTTCTCTGTTTGTGTGTGCTTGTTCCGTGCCTGTTATTTCATAAACCGCCCAAACTTAATCCTATTACTATTTTAAATACAAATCTCTTTCCACTGGTAGCGTATTTCCACTTATGCTTGTGCTATCTTGAGAGGAGGAATTTTTTTCTCTCATTCTGTTTGCCTGAAAGCCAAAAATTTAGCAGTTTGCAACCCTTTTTGCATGAATGTTTCTAAATTATCCCCCCATGGTTTTTTTCATTCCCATTAGTAGAAGTGAATGGGCAGGAAGTCATATTTGAGGACCTTTGTACTTTCATCATGTTATTTTAATACTGTTTAAACTGCAATGATTATAAAGACCTCTGTAATTTGTAGGCTGTTTTTTTCTTTTGGATTTTCACTTGTTTTTGAAATATTACAGCAACTTCTTGTGTAAGATGTCTAAACCAATTATTATTTCTGTATACATTAGATACCTAATGTTCAAGCCTGTAATACTTGTTGTAGTCTTTAATACTGCTAATGTTTCTTCGTAATATAAATATTTACTTGAAATACTACCTTTGATTTTAGCAATGTAAGTACAAAATGAGTTCTTGCAGGCTTCTTTTATGCTGCAATTGCACCTGAGCCTTCCAAAATACTACTTTTATTCTCTCGTTTTGGTGCTCTCTTGAGTAGAGACTGCCAAATAGTTAAAATTCCTCCTCCGTTTTACTGTGTCTGTAATTGGCGGTGCAACTGCTCCTAGCTTTCTGCACTCTAGTCCTAGAAGGAAATTCCCTCCCTTCCTGCCCTCTCCTGGATACTGTCAGTACATGGATAACTGTAATATTTGAAATACCAAGCAAATCATCCCCTGTTAGGGGCTGGAGTGATAGGAGCTGTGATGTTTGTTCAAGACAGAATATCCCATGCCCTTCTTTACTAGCTGATCTGTGTTGTAAGAGGTAAAAAGTGAGCCCTTACATGAATCCTGAGAAGATCCACCTTCCAACTATAGTTGATTAACAGCTATTTTAAGTCTGTAGACAGTAATACTAGTGCTAACATCTGCAGTAGGGCAGGGTGTGGAACCCCATATTACAGTAGTACCTCGTTAAAAGTTTCTTAGGTATGCTTTGTAGCTTTCTAGTGTGCGGCATTAAAGCGAGAAGAAGGGAAGCATTAAACATGTCTACACTTGTGATTTAGGGCGAGTTTTGCCCAAAATAAATAAAGCATGCATGTCTCAGGATAATTCTCCTACTCACAAGAAGCAGCATATTCCCTCCTTGTAGAACACCTTTAGTCATATGATGCTATTTTCACCTGAACCCTGTGGGCTGGCTGGTTGGAATCTCCCTCCTTAATGCTTTGAAGGAAAACTAGACCTGGAATCAGAGAAAATGCTCTTTAATACTTCACAATACATGCTTCACTGTTGTGCTTGTAGGTATTTAACAAACAGAACATAGTTTTTTGCTCTTCATAGTATAACTTACTTAGTAACACTGCTTCTGTCCGTATGTTCTAAATTTGGGCAGGGTTTGCAAAATCTAATTATTGCCAGGTTTTTTAATTGTTTCAGTAACCCCATCATGCCTGTTTGCTCAATGTCTGTATTGCTGAGGGTTTCCCAACTAAGAGTTGTTCTTGCAATCTTTCAAAATGAAGTCTCCACTACTTCTGATGAGGAAAAAATGAAATTAGAAGTTGAATCAATTTAACTACCTTGAAATTACAGCATACACTAATAACATACTCTGAACACACTAAGAGTGATACTCCACATATTTGGGGTTTATTTTATGTATGATGGATGACCCAAGCATTTAAGTAGAAAAAGAGTAATGTTTTGATATTTTTCTAATACTCTGATTTTTTTATATACTGAGAAGTAATTTATTTCTTCTATTCTGCAACAGGTGCTGGGACTATTTTGAGGCATTGATAATAAATACACTGATCCAAGTGAAGAGAAGCAATTTAAAATCTGAGCTGTCACATCAGTAGGAGAGTCCCCACTAGAATAGCCCCTCTGTTTTGACCCAATAGAGTTAACATACAGGGGGTGAATTTCTTCTGCTGCTGAAGTCAGCATGACTTTATTAGGACAATGTTTTCAGATGTATTACCTAAAATAAGATTTTTTTTAAATTTTTTTTTTTTATTGCTATTTCTGGTATGCTATGTGTGATCCCAGATTACATAATTCTTTCACTTTTAAGATTTTCTCCTTTGCTCTGAAATTGTCAACAACATTTTAACGGAGCATTAGCATGTATTAGATTTTTTTTTTTTTTAATGGGAAGTCTGTTTACATGAGGTACTTTACTTGTGCTATTTTCTGTATTCAAAGAAAAATGAATGTATGTTTCTATACAATATTTTATTCTAAAAAGTATGTTTTTAACTGGTGAAATCTCCCTTTTCCCCATAGGATCTGTAAAATCCTACACTGTATATAATCATCCAACACTGAGTAGTCATTGGATGTTTGACATCAACAACTGTTGACCATTTTCATGTTATTACAGCTGCTCCAACATCAGTTGCTGATTTACTTTTTTAATTCACTTTTTAAATAAAATTAATAATGAAATATGTTGCCTTTTGATTTCCAGGAGTGTCCTTATTATGTCCTGGTGAGGAGTGTGTGTGTAGAAAGATAGGTTTAACTTCCATTGTATTCCTTATGTCCTCATCTCCTCAGTTTCTTCTTTGTTTGACCCTGTGTGTTATATAGCAACAAAATTACACAATTACATTACAAATTGCACTAAATTCTTGTTTGCTTGTGTTTTTTTAGTGTATGGAAAGTCAAATTCAGAGTAGAAATGCTAAGGTTTTAGAACTGCTGTGCTAGAAAAATATCTTTCTGCGATCAGTATATTTAGTTGTTATGGCATTTTCATCCAGTCCTTATTCTATGAGTTTTTTGTAATTTGCTGTCTAATTAAGCTTGTTAAAAATCCTTGCTAAAAAGCTGTGTTTGAATCTTTAATAGATGAACCTTTTAGATATGTTTTTAACTATCTCTAGTACCATATGATTTGCAGTAACAGCAATATCTTATGAAGACTGTGCAAAATATGAAAATTTGTCTTTCATCACGGAATAAAAATTTCAGTTATGGCAAACATTGGTAACTAATTAATGCTGTATTAAATCGGTGGTAATACTTCAGGTTACCATATTTCCCAAGTTGACATTGTGATGGATGACTATTTTTGAGGTATACGTGGTAGCTAAATGTCAATTCCTGTTGATTTTATTGAGTCTTTGGAATTTAATTAGCATTGTGCCCTTGAAAATGTCCATAATAAACGCTCTCATTCTGTACATGCTTTGCAAAGGACTGTATGGTAGCACTTGCACACAGTATGGTAACCCCATGTATAAGAATGGAGCATGTTTAATACCAATGTAGTGATTTCTTTTTAAATTCAGCAACCTTATTCAGGATCTACGTTTTTTGCCATTGTTGATAATAGAATTGTTATAATTGTCGAATGATCCATATTTGTTACAGTACTCAAAGAGGAAAGTTCACTTTATATTAAAATACAATGTTTCTGGAGATAACAGACAAGTCTTTCTAGGATTACCTGCTAAACAAAGGTTATTATTGCCGGGTTGTAATAAATTCAACGTGTCTGTATTTGCATATGTTTCTAAGAAGTAAGGGACTTCTCTGTGGGGGAGATACAACTGTTATGTTTGTTCAGCAGTGACTTCCAGCATTAAGTCTAACCAGCTAGATTCTGTGTATAAATAACATCTTTGTTTTGTCTTTGGAGTTACTGCTGGGGAAAAATAGTTATTTTTTTCAGATTGGATTCCCTACACAGCTACCCATACACCTACCTGAGCATGTAAGGCAGACATGTCCATGTGAGAGCAGGAGTTGATGTAAGATACCTAGATGCTATAAATTCACAGCTAATACGGTGTGATGGCTAGGAAAAGCTCAGGAATGTATCTTTTACTTCCGTGGGAACGTTCACATTCTCTCCTTGAATCAATTAACACCTTAGGTTTCCAAATCATTAAAGAAATGCATTGTTGGTGTTCTACTGCCAGAAGCATTCATAGGACTGTTGTAGGGCTGTAGCAATTGTGGGTGCTGTTACTTAACTTCACAGTTCCTGGTTTGGTTTTGGGTTGTTGGCTTGTTTGTATGTCAGAAGAAATAAAGAACACAGCATTAGGTGAAGTCTAGAGGTTTGATGGAACTATCTTGAACGTGAATTTGGAATAATTTAAATTTCCAGGGCTTGTAATATGTGACCACTGTTAATAACGCTAGCAAGGTAGCCATCTTTCAGTGTTGACATGATTTACAGTATTGGTATTAAGCTTTGCACTATACCAAAGGTAAAGGTGATTTACCAGCTTCTAGTTAGGATGTTTCTTCTGATTATGCAAGAAATACTTCATATTCTATGACAGACTAGGGTGAATCATGTTTATCATTAGCAAATATTTCTCTCTCAAGAGAAAGAGGAGACCAATAGTACCAGGAAAGAAACCCTGGCAAAACAATGTAAGTGGAAAATGGGATATGAACCAAGATTCAAGGGAAGTATTGGTAATTTAGAGACTGATGTAAATCACCATATCCAAATATGGGTTTCTTATCCATAAACCGTATTGGTGCTCTGAGCAAGATTAAAGGAGTCTAATAATGAAATTACCCGTTTAGCAAGCTGGTTTTCAATATTAAATTACTCTTCCCTTTCTCTTCACTTCTCCTGAAGGTAAAATGTAAAAAGGTTGAACGTTTTCATTTATGAACAGCTAAATTACCATAGATTACTATTAAGGTTTGATATCAGGCCAAGATTCATTTTTACTTGATGTCTAGTGTTTAAGAACAAGAGATGTCTGATGGGGTACCCACTCTTTCTTGAGTGCCTGCCAAATTTTGTAAGTCAGCATTCCCTCTGATCTTTTAATGGGGGTTAAAAGGAGAAAACCAAGGTTTTTATTGCAAGTGGAAAGTAGTTTGCAATAGAGAGATTTAGTTTTCTTTTAGTTATTGTAATGATGGTAGTGCATCAAATACCATTTTATTTTAATAGGAGCTTTTTTCTCTTTTTTTTTTTTTTTAAAAAAAAACCCTCTGAAATATAGTAGTAAATAGAGGGAAATGTCTCGGAATTTTTGTTAATGAAATATTTGAAAAATATTCTTTGAAGTTTACAAATGAATGTTGGACTGAGCTTCACGGTTGTTTTGGGATGTCATGAAAGGCAACAGTTTGGCACCTTTTTAAAATACCTTTGTTAGCGCTGGGGATGTGTTGTCTGGTATCTGCGCCCACAGTGGTGACAGGAGCTGTTTGACCCCTTTAGTGGAATGTGCTGGGAAGCAGCCAGTGAACTGCAATGCAAATCTCCGTGGCTTTTTCCTCTGTGCTTTCTGTTATGGCGAAGTCCTGGGCAAATTAAGAGGAAATAGATGTACTTACTGAAAAATTATGCTATCTTTTTCTGTAGTATTTAATTGAGACTGTAATCTCCTCAAGGATTTAGCATCATTTTTAATCTATTAATACTATTTTCTGTTTTATTACATTCTACTTCTGAATCATATTACTGCTTCATTGGAATAAAATCCTTCAGGTTTGGGTGGTTCTGGTTCGTTCCCCCCTGCCTAACGATGGGAATTCAGATCTGTCTTCCATTGTACAGTCCTGTCTGTCTTCACTTTCCTTTACAGCTGCCTCAGCTGTAGCACTAACAGTGCCACCAGCAAGAAAAGGAGACTGCAAGCCTGCAGCTGTTCCTGGGAGCTATGGAAATCCATGATCTCTCTCTCTGACCAAATGACCTGAAATGTGAGAGAGATAAAGTAGCTTCTGCAAGTGTGTTTTTCTGTGGAATATAATGACTGTGCTTTGTCAATTCAAAAATCTACCTTTTCACGCAAAAATATGGGTTTTTTTAGACTACCAGTGAATAGCGGATCAGAGCTCGCTATGTGCTCTTGGAAAACAGCTACAGCATCAGAATTTATGCAGAGTATGTCAAACAGCAGTTGTCAAAATCACAATTAAAACCAACCAAACCTATATTTAACCTCAGGAAAATAATTTAGTCTCCTATATGTGGGTGAATGATGAAATCACCCACACAGATTCCTTCCACAATTTTTTTTTTCCCCTTTCTCTTTTCTTTTCAGATGAGGTAGGGAAAAAATAACCTGGAAATGCTCTTTTTCCTAAAACTACATATGTATATTCCCCATTCTGGTCCATTTGGCCTGAGAATAAGCATGGCAGGTTTCTGAGAATTTTCGTGAGTGTTTTCCTGTACCTTACTGATCAAGCCACTAATGCTGTAGAAAACAGTTCATATTATGACAGCTCTGGTTAAGCAGTTCAAAATATCCTTTCCATAAAATCTGTGTATTTAAGAGGACTGTACCCTTGATAAGGATCCATTAATCCTACTAATGACTTCGGTGAACCTTGTCAGTTCATGGCGTTTTAATGCCCATACACTAAAATAATTCTGCCTGAGTCTCATGATCCTACTTACTCTAATAAATATGCATTGTAACTTGTAACACAAAAGAACACGGAATGCTGTTGCTGCTGCTGCTGTTTGATTTCAAGGGGTAGAGAGGGATGGCAGGAAGTTCGGGTAGGAACCAAACACACTGAATAAAATCTTGGAAACAACCTGTGGGGGGCAGCAGTGACTCAGTTCATTCAGGAATGGGGCCGTAATTCTCCGAAGGACTACCTTTGTGTCTAGCTAGAGTTTACAGAAAGCACCTTAATATAAAAAAAAAAGAAAAAAAAAAATAGCCGAATGAAGAGCAGAGCAACACTGAGACGTTTTGGGTCTTGGCAAACCCTGTCTTTTCTCTTGGGCTCCCTAGCTGCTGCTGTGTGCTGGCCCGAGCAAGCAGGACTTGGGCACCTTTTGATTTTGCCTCCAAGAAGCTGCTGGAATAGCTGCTATGCTTCCCTTCCTGCAGCTCTGGTGAAGATAGAGTGATTTTATTTTCAATGGCAGCTGGACTGCTTGAATCTGTTCTGCTGTCAGTGAGCTTTTATGTCTCCCTTTGTTGGTAGACAGCTAGGCAAGAGTAATTTGTGTGGATGGAGAAAAAGACAGAAGCTGTATGAAGTGCATGGATGATGTAATGTGGGTCAAACCCCTGCAGAAAGAGGTGTCAGAGATGTAATGTTGATTTTATGTGCCGTAGGTTTTTCTTCTTTGGATGCAGTTCCCGTTGTACAAAGTTGGGAGGAGGAGATGCCTAATTTTTAATACGAGCAGTTTACAACCATTCACAGTTAAACAGTTTATAGGATTCTTGGTAACAAAAGGTGGTCTAATTATAGAGGAAAGGAAAACAATATAGTGAGGATATTTACAATGTGTGACCTATTTGAATTATGATCTTGTTAACTATGCAAAAATGACAAAAACCAGAACCATCCCAGTGAATTAAACGTTTAGGCTTTCATTAATGAACTTTTTTAATATAAAAGATATGGAGGAGGTTAATTTTTTTTCCCTTTAACATCAAAAGAAGCTTGCACTTTGGGTGAACCTGTACTTTCTTAAGATTCAGCCCTCTAGAATTCAAACTGGAAAAAAAATGACAATATTTTTTCTTTACAACTAGCCCACACTAGAGTGTTTAGTTTCTGCCAGTAAATCACATGCCAGGGTTTCTACTGCCCTTTTAAATCAATTGAAGGTGTGATTCCTTTTCCCTGTGATTTTTTTGTTTAACTTCCCTTTCGTAGTTGATCTTAATTGTTCTTATTTGCAGGCTTTAAATGTTGATGGTCTGTGTCATTTATAACCCTTTTTCATTGCACAATGACCTTCATAGGGAAATTTCATACATGTTTTCATTAGGCTTTGGTGGCGTTTTCGTTTTATGCATGTAAGTGAAACTGGCAATAAAAATTAGTATGCAGAAGTATGGCTTTCTGATTAAAGCAATGTTATAAAAAAATCTGGCTGCACTATCAATAGAAATGTTTCAAAATGTTTTGCAAACCTACACTGAAACTGTGCTAACACAGGTTGCCAAACATAATGTCCTCAGTGAATGAAATTTCATGTTTTTTCCTGGACAAAAGCAACCAACTGTGAATTTTGCCCCTAGACGAACACTTCATGTAATCTCAGTTGCAGTACTTCTACCCATTGCATCTTACTGCTGTGCTGGGTGGGAGGAGTTGTACCCCGTACAAACTGAGATGCCAAGAAGCCCCGTGTCCCCTCTTAGAAGATTTATTGGTCACCCTGTGAAGATGAGTTTCACCCAAGATATCCTGTCTCTGCCATGAAGCTGCTGCTGAATTGATAAAGCAGCAGGGATGTGAAGAGGTGATGGAGAAAGAGGAATGATGTTTGTTCCAGTGCAGCAATAGTAGTGTGTAATGAAGTTAAGGTAGCTTTGAATGTGCTCAGCTCAGTGTAGTAACAGCAGTGTACAGCATGTGGCTGGGCACAGGCTGCAAAAGTGTAGAACAAAGCAGAGTAAATTAGATTTAACCTCCAGGGCAGCCACAACCATCTTCACATTGGCTCTTAGATTAAATTAGATCTGGAAGTCCAGAACTAATGGTTTGCTCTGATTATTTTCAGTAGCAGTGGTCAAAAAGACCACTTTTGTATGTTCTTGCTTATTTGCCTTAGTCAAAGTTGATCTGCGTTTTTCAAAAGGATATGAGATATGTTAACTGTGATGGTTGGTTGGGGTTTTTTTGGGCCCATCTACTCCATGCAATTTCTGAATCCCAGACTTTCTGACATATAAGGCAGATCATGTGAAAGCTTTGGCACTTGGACTAGGGTGGTGTAACTAGTGCAAATTTGCCTTCCTCGCTGTAGGTTGATAACATCAGTAACTCCTCTCCGGGAACAAGATGACCTTCTTCCCCTCTTGGAAAGATGCAATTCAACAAGAACTAATTTGGGTTTAGCTAATTTATGGCTGTACAAGAACAGAACTTTCTCATCTTAGTCCTTCCTCACTGTACTTTTGAGAAGCCTGTTCCAAGCTTTTTTTTTCCCCCTATTTTGGCCAGGATGACATTAGCTGACTATTTGTGTTCTCTTGTTTTTCTTCATTTTCTATTTTTTAGGAAGCAAGGCAAATCACATACTTTATCACTCCTTTTCTTTTTCTCCTTCCAATTCTAACCTTTAAATACATTGGCTGGTTTCAAACAACCCTGATTCAAGAGTAGAAATATCAGAGTTGTATCATTTCCTTAAGTTGCATTTTAAAAATTAAAAAAAAAAGGGGGGGGGATAAAGGAGAGAGATGCTGTTTTTCTGGATGAAGAGACTGTAGGAGAAAGGAAAACATAGTGGCATGAGCGTAATTGTATACCAGAGAATCCAAGGGGAGAAAAGCCCCTGTGGTACAAAGGAACTGGGGATTCTTCATTTACTTCTAGTGTTCACAGAAGTCCTTGAGCTTTGCATTTGTATTTTCCTTATGGCTGCTGATACAGCTCTAGTATGAGCAATGTCTTCTGGGTGGCAGCTCCAAATAAAATTCTCATCAGTTTTTCTTTGAGGAAGTTCTGTGCACTGCCCGAAAATAAGTCAGATTGTAAAGATTATGCTTTCCATGCTGGGTTTCAAGAGAAAGTAACATTTGTAGCAGAAGTCCAGTACAAAAAAGCAGAAATGGACTGTTTAGGCTGCACATGATTAATAAGTGTTTCTGTCCCACTACTTAAAGGAATGGCTGCTGTCTCATGTATTAAACAGAATAACTTCTGACAGTAATTTGGAAGAATGTATCCAAAAGTGATACGGGTGTGTTCTTTGGTGGTATGTGAACTAAGTGGTGAAGAGGCTGCGGTGTTTTATGTTGGATATGAATGCTGTCAGTAGTGCTGAGAGCGCACTTTCTTTTGGTAGCAAAATACTATTTCAGTGCCCATTATTGTGGGGTGACATGCAGAGTTAGCCTATGTTTATTGCATTAATAAACTGAGCTTTGTCCTCCTATGGCTGTTGGTGCTGCTTCTAAACTTAATCAGCAGATATCCTTTAGGGCTAAAGGGGAAATTAAGGATATGTGTGCTGCTGATGCTTAAACTGGTATTGCATTTCTTGTGGAATAATGTCCAGGTTTATCTGTGTTTTAAAGGAAAAAAGCTAGCCTGCAGTTCTGTCACAGAGCAGGTTGAGAGGGTGATATGAGGAAACTCCATTTATTTGATCTCTCTGCTCCCCCCTTCTCTCTATTCAGTAGCTCTGCTGTGTCCTGTTGTTCCCCCTTTTTTAGGGAAAATGTGAGCATGTTATATGTGAAAATATTCTGCTCTAGGGATACAGCCAGTAGTGCCGGCAGTTCAGCAAAGTTGAACTAACGTATTTGGCTCATAATAGCATTTTCTTCTATAATAAGGTCTCACTCCATCCACCCTCTCATAAATTAACCTAGTTTTGAATGGGCTAGCTATCATTTAGGACTTTTTTAAGGTAGGGCAAATGCAAGAAGTTTGTCCTAGCTGTCCAGAATGGGCAGATTAAGGTTGAACCGTGGTCTTCTAATTTCCACACTGGTCCCATCTCACTAGATGGTCTTTTTCTTATCTTCCTTGTACTGTTGCACCTTCTTTCATGCTGACTTAATTGACCAGACACGGAAATAGCCATTAGTCTTTGTCCTAAACAGATTTCCCTAAACCACAGGGCTGGATTTTGTTTGACAGTAGCCAAAACCATAAAGGTTTACACTATGGGAGTCAGATTTGTTGTGAATAGTTAATTTAAAAATCACTTGAAACTGTAGTACATGGCGTAGATCTTGAAGGATTGTGTGTTAAAAAAACAAGTGAACACAGTTTTAAGTGGTCTCTGCCTTAGGGTCTTAATTTAGAACATACAGGAGTTTGCCTTAAGAGTCAGGTGGAATAATTAGTCTTCCAGGTAATTTTATTTTAAATTGAATTGCCTTTGCTGCCTCGTGTGTTGCTGGTGCTATGATATGAGGTAGAGTCCTAATGGAGAACCTTTTATGGGACTCAAATTTTTACTGTATCTAACCTCAGGGTCTGAATTGCTGAATCATTAACATGACTGCGTTCCCAAAAAGTTGATTAGGCATTAGATTTGGAAAGAAGAAGAAAGCAGTGAAACAGAGCTCAATTATAATTCCCTCTGCTGTTTCTTCAGATTGCAATTTCATTGTTTCACTAGTTCTTTGTCACCATGGTCTGCTAGAATAGACAAGACCTGAATTCTAAAACTCGAGTCATGATCCTTCTTCTCTTAGAGCTTTTATCATCTATTTAAAGGTGTGAAAAAGAGATTGGTATTTTTCCCTTAGTGTATTGCTCCTAAAGCTGAAGTGTTAAGCAAGAGAAGCAAGACAGAAAAAACCTGCTATGGCTTCTAGCATCAATACCCTGTAACCTTTCATGCAGTCTAGGTGTTCAGCTTCCCCCCTTTCCCAAAGTCTGTTTTGAAATTGTTCTTTCTTTGGTGTCTCAGTAACAATCTGGTGGGTTCCCGTGTCATTTTCTAACCTAACGTAGCTGGAATCATGCCAGGGCTGTTAGGAATCATGTGCAGCTTCATAACCTTGGCTGGGTGTCATGAGTGTTTGTCCCCTATCAGCAGTTTCATGTTCCAGCACCAGAAGGCTGAATTATTACAAATTATTTGCAACAAGTAGCAGTTTTGTCATTAGATATTTGTCGTGTAATTACTGGAAGTAGATTGGGTGTACAAGGACAGCAAGAATAAGTGACTGAAAATGCGTAACAGCTGGAACAATTTTTAAATTTTAGTGTGGTTGAAGATTCTGTTCTGTTTGCCTTTAAAAACAGGAAGAGTGGTCTTGCTGCATTTGCACCAGGAATGAAACGCTACTGTGTGTGCACTCCTAGCAGTGGAGGCTTCTACTGTACAGCAAACACACTGAAAAAGGTCCCCACGATGGCAGTCATGCTGCTGTAAAGATGCTTAGGAAATAAGAGGCTGCCAGAGCAGGCTATTGCTGATTTTAAGGTTTTGAATGTTGCTCCTTTTGTCTTTATAATTATGCTGCAATAGGACATGGGGGAGTAGAAGAGGGGAAGCCACGACAGGGTCAAGTCACCATTGCTTCTACATTTTCTACAAAGCTTATGGCTAGAGGAATTAATAAACCATGGAGGTGGTAACATGCTAAGCAATTTTTTCAGACTTTTTTTGGGGGGGTGGTGGTGGTGTTTTTTGTTGTTGTTGTTTTGGTTTTTTTAATAAAACATATGCACATTTAATTGCAGTAAATCTTACCCAGCTCTTCCTAGAAGATGACAGCAGTTGGTTACTTTCTTAGGTTCACTAGGAATGAAAGTTAAAGGCCACTTCATCTCCTTCTAATAGCTTTTGAATGTGTTGGCAGGTGTGTGCTACAACTCAGCTGTGGGGTTGAAATCTCAAAGATAGTTAAGTTTCCAGAAACTGTGTGCAGATTTTGGGGGTGGGGGATATTATTGCCTCTTCAGAGTAAGTGACAGGGAAAACTGTCGAGTTTCCCTTTATTTGGCAGTCAATTGGTGTGCATGGAGCTCAAACAGGGCTGTTTCTGCCTGGCCAGTACAGGCATAGTGTTGCATATTTAAAGCAATGGGATGTCTTGGGGATCTGTGTGGAAGCTGAGGATCGCATATGTGGGATTTGGAGTGTGTACGTTGGAACTAGCAGGGAAGAGTCTGAGGACAGTAGAGTTACTGCTGTGAAAGGTAGAGTGGCCACTTGAAGTGGAGGCAGAAGGTATAAGTGACATAGAACGAATCCAGTGGAAACTGGTTTGGCTCTTCCTCCTGTTCATAAAACAGTCGATCTTCTAAGCTGAATTTTGGCATAAATTCATGTGTGTTCAGGTCAGAGAAGTTTTATTCTAGAAGTAGCTATGGAGGTGCTTTTCAGAGATGATGGTGAATGAATGCATAATTTGATCTCTGAAGCTACATTCCCTAGTATGTCCCCACTTTTAAAGTGCTGTAAGATTCTGCTATTGAGGGATACAACTATGCTGCTCAGATTTGCCACAGTACTTGGAAACAAGTCATGGTGCTCTTCCCATATAATTGCTGGAAACCTGCAAAGTGAGACTACTGGTTACAGCCTTTCTTAATCAATGATAGGGCTACTGCTTATTCATTTACAGTTCCCTGGTTCAAATTCTTGTAGAATTAGATATCTCGTCCTCTAAAACATTCCTAGATTACAAGTAACTTGCTAGATTGGTGCTGTTGAATTAGTTTTGTGTAAGAGAATTTGCAAAACAGTCTCTTGAGAACTGCTAGAGTATGGTTACAGAAGAGCTGAACCCATTAGGTTTAGCCCAGGTTTATGAGAGTTCATGGGGGTAAGGAGCAGTTGTTAGTATGAATGCATTTGTCAACTTCATAAAGTTTGTAATTACAACCGGCATTTCTTAGCCTGTTGATACCTGAAAAGATATTATTTGTGATGCTTGTAGTCGGAGAGTTCAGGGTAGGGGAATGTAAACCACTTGATTAAAACCTGCTGTGCTAATTGTTTTATTCTTGGGGGGGAAATACATTAATGTTTTGCTTGAAAATATTTCCTTTAAAAATGTTAACTTTCAGAGGAATGTTGGATGACTTTAAATAAATAAATAAAACTGAGCTGTGGTAATTACATCTTCTGTTCGGCTCTCGAGTGCATGTATTTCAGTTTAAAATGGCTACAAATTGAATCTGAGCAACTTTTAGCTCTGCTTATGGTAATAACTGCATCTTACTCCTTCAGAACTTTTATGCAGCTGGTTTAAATAAAATAAATGCAGATTTCCTTTAATAGCCTTCCAATGCATTTAACTACTATTAGACTTTTCTGAGGCTTCTTGATGTGAAGTTCCCTTGCACCATTATTAACATAATTGCAACAGGGAATTACTGTATTTAGTGGTCCCTAAATTGTTTTAATAGGTTTGGAGTATGTGTTTGTTCTTGAAACTCCATTTGCATTTCTAACTTCCTTGGGCACTTGAAGAGAGACTTAATAACTGTGTAAGTCTCTGGAGGCATGATCCCAAGCTGATACCTACGCACTTGGCTGACTTGGAGTTTCAAACCAGGCTGCTGTGGGAGAGTTCATTTTTTAGTTGATAGCTTTGCTCGCATTTTTGTGTGTGTGGTGGTAACAGGTATGAGATCACTTAAACTGGAAACAGACCTTACTCATCTGTTACCATAGCTTTACTTCTGCAACATCTTCTCTGGGAAATAAATGTTTGTATTATTCTATCCTGTGTCACATAATTCATCAGAATAAAATATATACATTTACCTTAGTAGTATAATGGTTGTCTTGAGTCTGTCAACTCAACTTAAAAACGTGAAGTGTTGTAATGCTAGTGGATGAGGAGAGGGGAGTGAACAAAGGGATCTAGGAGTGAAATACAGAATGTTTTGTTGTTGTTCTCTTTCTGTGGCTTGTACAGCAGATATCTAATTTGATTTCTCCTTTGTCTGTCTTACCTTGTGTCCTTTTAATAATTGTCTCGCTTGATTCCGTTTGGAGTCTTGAGCTCTGATGTGGAACAATGTTTTTGAAAGAAAATGCTGGCAAGAAAGTTACGACTCTTTGTCTGAGAATGTGACTACTTTGGAAATTGAGGTAATTTTAACCTTGGGCACCGTATAATGTATTTATGTATCTATATTCTTTTCTCAGACGTGAAACCATAGTTCCTTTATACACCTACTGAGAAGCATCATGTTGTGTTTGTGATGTGGCTCCTAGCTGCATTAAATTACAACTATGTGGCTTGTAATGTGCATTTCTCTGTAATCTGTGTAGAACACAGTATTTGGCTTGCTCTAAGAATATCTTGTACAGATGGTGGGTTATCTCCACATCATGATTCTTAAAAATTAAGTCTGTTGAGCATCCTAAAAGGTTTTCTCATTCCTGAGAAGGAGAGCAGATGGTGTTTGTAGAACTGGCCGTGTTTGCTCATTGCTAAATTCTCCAAATCAGGTATTTGAGGTATTAATCTTAAAAGAAACCCCATATAAAAAAGAAAAATTATTTCATGGGGTACTACCTCTAGGTGACTTTGGAGAAGGGTTAATGGAGTTCTTTCATACGTAAAACATACCAAATATATATATGTGTGTATATATGTATATATAAAACCACAAGCTATGAATGAAGAACTACAGGTAAAATTTTTTTCTCAATAGTCAGAGTTTTGACTAATTTTGAGACTTATGTAGGAGCTTAGCATGTGAACTATGAAAGAAAATTAAATGCTAGGAATATATGTGGGGAAAGTAGGGGTAAGAGTGTGAAAATAAAATCCAGAAAAAAAATGACCAGCTGCATAGAGTAGTATCTGACACTTTCTGTTAACACAACTCATTCTCTGAAACATTACATTTTCCTAAAGAAGTTACCTTTGGGATGTACTCTAGCATCTCTAGGTCTGTATCATAGATTTGCCTCTTGAAATGTCATAAAGAAAAATGGCTAATGACTTGAACAATCTTCATCTGATTTTGCTATGTTCATGAAAATAATATTTTGCTCCAAAGTGTTAAACTCAAGCTTTCAAAGGCTGATTAACAAAGCATCTAAGTGCATATGTTGACAAAACATCATAACTAGATTCTGTTGCTAATCCCATGAAAAACTGGAAGTGCATTTTTTTCTAGTGCTTCCCAATTACTTGTGTAGTTGAAGATACTTTGTATCAGTTGGGCTCATATTGATTCTTAGCACTGTCAAGTTAGTATGTATTTTCAAAAGTAGTAAGAGTCATTGAAATACCTCATTTCTGTCTCCTAAACTTGATGATGTATTTATCTTCATCCTTCTTCTAAAATACTATGCAGTCATCACGTTTAACACATTTAAAACATGCTGTCACCATGGAGACATCCTTGCTAGTGTTCTCCGAGGGGTGCCACTGTTTCAGTGCTCTCCAGTCTCCCAAACAATGTCTGGTACAAACAGAGATGATTGGAACATAATCATTTGCAGTATGTTCATAAAGAAAACAAATGAGCTGAAATGAGGTATTGTTTATATGGCATTTTTCGCCTATGTGGAAGTAAGGCCTGTGTCATGTGGATGTGGAGCAGGACATACATAGCAAGATGTCTAACAGAAATCAGATCAGTGCCCCTAATAGTGAAAACTTCAGTGATGAACCTTCCTGCAAAGAACGTAAGCAATCACAGTGAAAACACTTTATTCATCTCGGGTGTGTGGTCTTGTAACTTCCACAGCTGCTTGTTTTCTGAGCCACTAGTAAAGTAATGCAAAGTGGGACCACTCCGGATAGTCTGTCCTCTGGTTTTATGTGAAACAGTTGCAATGTGATTGTTTGTTGACAGCAGGTATTTCCATCTTTGCAATGATTCGTGAAACCTTGCAGTTCTCTACTGAGAGCCTTAAGACAAACCATTTAATTTCAAAAATGCTTTGTTGAAAGATGATGTAATCCTGCACTGAAAGGGGTAAGGCCATAGCAGGAGTTCAGGCAGCTGTGGTATGCTATCGTGAACCACATGGAGGGGTTGAATATATGGACTTTCTCACTTCCACAGAAGTGGTTCTGTTGAATACCTAGGAAGTGGAAAATGAGTGGAAAGTATGAAAGTAGGACAAAACACTCATGCAAAAATCAAGGTTGTGATAGCTGATGAGCTCACAAGATCTATGGGCATAATTGTATATCTCAGTGCTTGTGTTAGCCAGTTGTCTCTGATGATCATTTCCTTGACATTATTTTTTGGGCTACTGGTTTCCTGTTCCTTAATAATGACATGCTCTCTTTTTCTTTTTAGTTCTCATCTGCATCACCTTTCACCGTGCAATCACTTAGCACAAATGTAAGCAGACCTAAGAACTTCCATCTTAGTTGAAACTTTGAATTCTGACTCAGAAGGAAGCTTGTTCTCAGAGGCACTGTGACCCTTATCCTCTCTTAGCCACAATGTATTGTGTATCAGAGGTCTTGTTTTTGCCTCATGAACTTTTCACAGAGCAAATTACCATTTATCTGAGGCTTCACAGGGTACAGTTCCTGCACGCTTCATTTTATGCTGGCTGATAAACTCAGTAATGACAAATTAATTGCTTCCATTTTTTGACTGCTTTGCTGGAGAGGTCTGACCCCAGAGTCCTTTTGCATGACAGCAGTAATATTTTGAAAAGTAAAATCTCTGCTCTGTTTCTGTAGCTGTGCCCCAGTGCAGTCTACCTGTATTCCACTATGGCAGCTATTTCAAGAGTTGAACTTTTACTACGCTGTTAACAATATGCTACGGTGCTGCCTGGCTTGCAGTTTGTGGAAGGCAGTGCCTGATTTCACAGTGCAGGCTACGTCTGTCTGCCACTACTGCCGTGATTGTTTCAGAGAGCGGGAGCATCTGATAAGAGCATTCTCTAACTTCAGCTTCTGTGTTCTGCTGCCAGTGCTGTCATTATGGCTTGACAGCCCAGAAGATGAATGTAATGCAACACGAGAATTCTGAAAACAAGTGTCTTCAGTACTATTTGCACCTAGTTCTTAATGGGTTAGACGCAGTTTTAATACTGTTTTCACTTTGGTATCTATCTGACTTATTTGATCTCAGGGCCTCCATTGTTTACCCTCTTATCATGTACGTTACTCCCCAAAGGCAGTAAGATTAAGCTGTGTGAAGAAGGGTTGCAGGATCAAGCCATTTGTTCTTCTAAGCTTATGCCAGAGGCTATAGCATATAAAACAAATCCATCTTAATAACTGTCTAAAATACCTGGAAAATTGTTTTGTAAATACCTGTTCCTTTCTTGTATCTCATATTTTCAGAGTTAATTTTGGGTTTGAATAGTATTGCTTACTCTCTCACCTCCTAAGAAAGAAACGGCAACAAAGATGAAAACAGTTTTCCATGTGACATGCAGAAATTTATCACTATGTATAGCATGCTGTAAATTGAATTTCCATAGTTACATTCTTTCCAAACTTGTGATGGGTAAAGTATCAAAGTACAAACAGTTTTTCCATAATTTCTTCTGCAGTTTGCAGTTGGTGTGATGCACTTTGTTATTTCCAAAAGTCACGGGAAATGAAGGATAAAATCTTATGCTCAGCTCCAGATTACTTATGTTTATGAATTAAATTTGGCTTTGCAAAATTATTAAATTCAGAAAGCCTTTTTTTCCCCATTTGTGTTCTTATCCTAGGCTCCAGTTCTGCCACACTGTTACTGTACCTTTTGTTCCTGTCCAGCACTTTGGTTTATCTCTGAAGTCTCAAAAGACTGGTTGCTCATCTGAACAGGCCAGCTGCTCTCTGTCCTGGCAGTATTTGAGAGTTCAAATGTCTGGTTTGTCTTTTGGTCACAGTACCTGTTCATTTGGCAGGTCAAATACAGACCCAAATTTTGGGTTTGGAGACCATTTTTTGTTGGTTTTCAGATTTCCTCTGAAATTAAAAAATTGTTGCATAGCTGCTGTAAGCATGTTGGAGGGGAGAGAAAGAGGCGTTGCATAGCTGCTATGAGCAGGTTGGAGGGGAGAGAAAGAGGGAGAGACAGAGAACACATTAGAATGGGTAAAATAAACAAGAGTTATAGCAGTTCTCACATACAGCAGTATTTTCTGGTTGAGCTCGGAGCCAAATGCCAGTAGCTCGTTGGGCGCATGAAGTTCCAGGCATAGCAAGACTGAATGTACCAATTCCTTAAACTGGGAGTCCTCCCAGAAACAGTTGTGAGATGTGGCTGGGGGCTGAGGGGAAGAAATGCTGCTGCTTATCCAATGGAGTGAAAAGTCCATTATGGCCCAATATCGCTGAGAACATGGGAGAACAGTCTCAGTGTTACTCACTGCGATGAGAGTTGAAGAATTTAACTCCACCTAGAAGATGCACCAGTCTTCTGGAACTGGTGTTTTCAGGAGTTCTGTTTGTTTCAGTAGGCTGGCATTGCTAGCTTAAAATTTCTTGATGCTTTTGAGCTAGTTTTAGAAGTGTACAGGCTTTTTAGGATTTTTCTTTTTTTTTTTTTTTTTTTTTT
>VFFE01006551.1:468147-549208 GCA_008921705.1 Burhinus oedicnemus
AACACCCCCCAAAAAAAAAAAAAAAAAAAAACCAAACCAAAACAGGTGAGTTGAGCAAAGAAGTTAGTTTGTCAGGACTGTTAAAGCAGTCTGTGGCTGAGCTAGAAATGGAACTTGTAGCCTTTGATCCTAGCCAGTGCAGAACATGCACTCTGTTGTTTAAAATTCGGACCAAAATTAACTTTGGTACTTAATCAGGTACTTAAGCATCTTCTTTAAGATAAGCTTTACCATTAGTGATGGTGGGCTAAAACAATACTTCATGTGCAATGTTTTTCCAGTCGCCTCATGACAATTCTTTGTCATCTTTGCTTTAAACCTGGAGGAATGAAGCTGTTACATTGTTATATGGTCTTTATACCTGGACAGAAGACAAGATCTAAAATGTCTTGGTTATGCTGGAGACCAGGACTGTGTCCAGACTTGCTGTAAGAAGCAGAAAAGGATATAATATTCTATGTCATCTCTTACTCTGTTCAACAGAGCCCATGAAACTGTCACATCTGCTTCACTTCTTAGGGGTCCTGTCTTAGAGATCTGTGGCATAGCTTGTTACTGTCTCCATGTCCACTATTCCAGACAATGTGCTAGCTAGTAGCCTCCCTTCTTGGTTCATGTCGAGCATAACTGGACTTACAGAAGATTAACTGCGGTTCTTTTACTGATGGCATCCATTCAGATTTCATAACATGCTGCACTTCTCACATTCAGAGTCCAAGTCTCAACAAAAGCACTGAGCAATAGTTGCAGCTATTGATCATTGTTAGCCAGAGAATTCAAGGATCCTTTAATGGTCATGGCAGATACTACAATGTTCCTTTCCCCTTCCACTCCAAACCTGCTCTTAAAGAACCAGGTCTAGTGTACAGCAGAGATGCAATTTGCATAGGTAACACGTGAGGGAAACTACAGCTGTTATAGAAAAAGTAGTCTACTTTCCTTTTTGGTAAATTAAGTGATCAGCAGGAGATTTGGAGTGATTTGACTTCATATGAGAAAAGAAACTGATTAGCAATGACCTTTTTCATGCCTGTGTGAGGAAGAGCTAGTGTGTGGATTCCCTAGACCTCTAGTTAGCATGCTGATCCTTCTGACAAAATACCTCAAACTGTATCCCCACTGTTAACTTGACAGGCATTAATAGCAATGGGCAGATGAGATCTGGAGATGTTCTTCAAGCCAGGGTTTTGTCTTAATTCAATACAACATCAAATGTAATATGAAACGTAATCTTTTTAAGAAACAGAGTTAAAATCTTTTGTTAAAAGCTGAATTTTTTCCTCATGGGTCTTACTGGCTTGATCTGTTAATTAAATAGGTCTTTTCAGTGTCCTGTAATGGAAACTAAATTTGAAGCAGCTATTTTACAGCTGTCCAACGTTCTCAGGAAAGCCTCGCCACTGCCTGATGCTGTTCAAAGGTGCATTCAAAAGAATTTATGATCTTGGTTCCTTTGCAGCTGGAGTGGCTTTCAATATTGCAAAACATGCTGATTTATAATCTTAGCTGGTAGCTGCAGAGAGGCCATTTATTGCATGGCCATGGAGAATGGACTATTGTCTTGCCAGCAGACGCTACCTCAGGCAGCATCATGACCCTAGTGGCAGTCTGCCTCCTGTCATCCTCCTCTGTCCTAGTCCACTGATGGTTCAGACTAAGGTATGTTAGAGCATATTGTACCTTCCTGCGCCTTCTTTCCACAGCCTACTCCACCAGATTTACTTCTGTTGAAGTCAGATTGCAATGCGTTGTTGGAGTATTTGGGTCTCATCTCGTATTGGAACGATATACCAGTACATGCCTTCAGATTTTGAAGCTGGAAAGTGTTTACCCCAGTGATACTACAGTAGAAAAACTTAGATTTTTTTTGACTGCTCATATTGAAATTCTGCTTACCAAGGCAATACAGAGTGCATTCTTTGACAGCTGTTGCTCTGGTACGTGTAATTGTTACTAAATTTAGTAAAGCGTTTCCCAAGTATGTAAAGGAGAAAAAGGTAGATCTAATTAGGAAAAGATGTAAGCAAGGCTAATTACCTCATCAAATTGGCAAGCTTGGCTTCTGAGCAGATGCAGTAGAGAGCCTTTGGTGAGGAGTGTCTGAAGCTTTTTACGATTCAGCCAAATTGTAGGACTCTCTTACCTATTTCAAACAAAAACAAGAAACCTTCAACCCCAGCATTTTACATTAGCACTTGGCATGGACAGATAGCAGTAAAAGGAATCTTCTTTAGATACTTTTCTTTGTTTGTTTTGATTTCAACTCCCTTCTCCTCCCCAGAAAGAAGAAATGCAAAAGAAAAGTTATTAATGTTTCTGGCTTCAGGGGTGGTGCTGACATGGGAACCTTGGAACAATATGCAGCTTTTTCTTTGTTATGGGGCTTTTCTAAGCATCTTGTCTGCAGTTCATTGGCAGACAGACACTGTCAGTCTCCCGCTGAGGTGGTTTGTTTAAGGTGTTTATTTCCATACCCTTTAATTCATGCCACCTTCCCAGCAGTTTTCTGTCATGGAAGATATTTGTCTTCATTTTGACTAGACTATTAGGTAGTCTACTGACTGTAGTGAAAAACTTTAGAGCTAGAATAAATTATAGAGGAGTTACTAGGCATTTCTCTGCTTCTCACTGCAAATCAATACCGCTCTGTAGAGCAAGGGGTGAGCACACTGACACTGCATTAAAGGAATGAATATTAAAAGCTGCTAAAATCCAAACTGAATGAAGGAGATACTTCACTTAGCCTTAGTAGATGTATTTATAAACAGGAGAGCAGGGAATAGAAAAGGCTTGTTGGGAGGGTCAGGGAAAATGCTTTGGGGGAGGGTAGTATTCTTGCTGGCAGTCTTAATTTCTCTTGTAATCGAACTTACACGCTTACTTACTCTATGTTAGTCCTGAATACAAAGAGAGTTTAAAGCAACTTGTAGCTAAATACCGTGAACTAATCCCGACAGGAATGCAGTTATGTTGTCCTGATCCTGATACGCAGGTGTCTGTTGAACCTGGAGAAAGATTTTGTTGCCAACTGGATTCTTTTATTAGTTTGTTTAGAAACAGCAAACCAAACAAGCTCTTCCTCTGAATAAGTACCGTTTTAATAGGCCGCACCTTTTTAAATAACTGTTTGATAGAAACATTTTAAAGAGTTTGGTTGAACTTTTTAGGCTATTTCTTGAGAAGACAGAAACAGACTACAAATTGGAAGCCATCTGCTGTTGCATGTAGTAACATACTTGGAAAGGTGATGTTATTTTTTTTTAATGTTATGTGCAATTATATTTGTGGGATGATTATTGAAATATGTTTTGATAAAAAATTATTATTTTTAAAGTTGAAAGTGTCTTTCTATAGACTGGTAGTCTTTTGGGGCCAAATTATTTAATGATCTTTAGGAAATTTTTAGAAATTGTGTTTAAAAGTAACTCCAACAGGGTAAGTAACAGCGTAGCTGAATAAATATTGAATCAAATTCATCAGAGTTTAAATTGTCCTTAAATTTGGCATCAGAACCTTTATCTACTAAGTGTCTCCATTTTATCATACCTCTTAAATAATTTTGATAAATGTGTGCTTTTTATTTCATAATCAGCTGTTGATCAGAGGAGGAACAGTACAGAATAGAAATAATATTAAGATTTATTACTGTAATAATGGATAATGCTATCAACTTCTAACAGTTAATTGCTGTTTAGTAGTAACAACAGTAGAATTTAGAAGGTACTAAACCGTCACTTTAGGAAGTAATCTTTTTTGGCAGCAATTAAATGTAAAAATTATGGATTGTTTAGAGGAATGCGCATCTTTTCTTTGAGATACCAAGAAAGGTGTGTATATATACAGTAGATATTTATGTATCATGATCTGAGAAGGCCTTGCTTGAGTTTTCAACATCACTGAGGTCCTCCTTTACCCCCTAACTGTTTCCAAGTTCTTCTTGATTCTAATTACTTACAATGCCTAAGAAGAGCAAAATAACTGATGTTTTGGCGATTCTGAAGAATCCATTTTTCAAATGGCTACAGACTTGTAGCCATACAGTAAATTTAACACTGTTTTGAAACAGAGCAGTACTACCTTCTGAAGCTGTACTGAGCTAGGAGCGAGGTATTGCTTATCTGCATTCTTACAAGATAACAGAAATACACAACACAGCAAGCTTGTGCAAAAATGAGTGAACATATTTTCTTCATACAGAATTCCATGCAAAAAGACATTTTACTCTTTGTAGGAATATTTCTCTTTTGTATCTTTTATCTTACCCTAAGTTAATTAAAACATATTTTTGACATATTGGTGCATTTATTAGATTGCTTGATCCTCTTAGGTGTTCCTGAGCAGAAAATGAGCTTTCTCTGCTGGGAAGCCTTCCTGAGCTTGACTTGTATGAACCTGGAGCGCCACTTTGACCTGCCAAAAGTGCAGTGCCATTCTGTTGCTTTCTTTTACATGAAACATTAAGGAAGTACAGACACTTCGGCTTACATGACTATCAGGCAAAACTGTGGAAGCTGAAGAACTGAATGTAATGTTTTGTGAGCTTTTTTAGTGAGTAGTCTTCCTGTTGTCTTAATTGTACATACTTTTTTTTATTATTGTTATAGTAAGCTAACTTTGCATTCATTGGTGTGACTATTTGATTAATAATTCCATATTCAAATTCAATGTGAGTGCAAAGACAGTATTAGAATTTTAAAGGAATTGGTAACTTAACTGCATTTGCTTTGTGTTCACGCTGGGGAAATCGTTTTTATTTGTTGAACACAGCATGTTTTCAATTGGGATAATAAAATAAAAATATAATGTGTAAGAACGTGCCTTGGTCTTAAAACATCTTTGATCGTTAAGCTCATTGATTTCCTTAAATCTCTACTTAATGTCAACATTTTTAGGCTTATCTGAATTTTTTTTGTTTTAAACTGATGATTCATCTCCCTCCCCCCCCCTTAAGTTTTATCTTTCAAAGACATTGAGGCTTAGCTTAATTTAATCTGATTGCCGTTTTCTCTACATGGGAGCTATTGGAAGTAGAAAAAGTATCCCAATACTTCTCTGTTTTGAAGAAATTACTGAAAAATAGCTGAAGAGGGGTGACACACTTAGTATTTAAGCAGTGGATAATATTCTAACAGGAATGTTTTAATGGTACTGAGTGGTGATAAAGGCCGAGGTTGCCACATACCCCTCTCTTTGGTAAAGGTGAACCAGCGCACCTGCCGCGGGGAAGCCATTTCGTGAACGCTGTTTCAGAACACAGTGGCCTGCAGTCACAGAGCCGGGGCCTTGGTGTGGCACTGGTGGTGCCCCGTGCTTCCGTGGCAGGTTGTCACCCTCCGGTTTCCTCTGCGCTTGCTCTGATTGACTGCTCCAGCTTCCCCTGACACAAGCAGCTGTATTGATTTATTATTGTTATTAAATGTGGTGCCTCCCTACCATCCTTCCCGTCACCAGTGGCGTAGAGCACCTGAGGGGCTACGGTGCCCACCAGAAACGACGGGGGAAACGCCCCGGCTACCGCCGGTGCCTTTATGAGGAGAAAACTCGGACGGTGAGAAGCGGCTCGAAAACCCCCTCCTGTTGCAGGAGGTGAGATAACGTCTGTCAAACGGCAGCTGCCGGCCGCTCCCCACCTCTGCGGCGCCCGGGAAGGGAAATGGCGGGGAGCGAGCGGCGCTGGCGGCTGGGGCCGCGCTCTCGGCGCCGCCACGAGGGGGCGCGGCGGGCCTGGCTCTCCTCGGGGCTGCGGCCTCCGCCGTCAGCGGAGCAGGGCGGGGGGCACCGCCCGGTCGGTGCGTCTCGGTCTCTGTGGGCTGGGCGCGGTGTGCTCGTCCCTGCCTGGAAGCGCACACGAGGTTTGCAAAGACTGTGGTAAATCTAGTGCAGACCGATCCGCGTCGCTTTAACGACCCGCCCCTGGTGGTATGTCCTTTCACGCCAGAGCTGAATGTCTCATTTCTCTTTAATCTCCTGCTGAGGATTCGTACGAGGCGTTTCTTCGGGCCTGTGTCTCCCCATGAAGGAGTTGCCGCCGCTGCCCGTTGTGGGAAGGGTGTTTCCCGTCCCTGGCGGCTGCTCGGGTTAGGAGTTAAAAGCGACTTTTTCTGTCCGTGAGTTGCAGCTCTGCTCCCCTGCCGCCCCTGCCCCAGCGGATGGCACGGCGGGGTGGGGCTGCGTGTAGGAATCCGCAGTGGGCTTAATGATGAGGAAAAAGTCATTTGGCTGTGCTGAAAACCTGCAGTTTTCTCACCAAAGGAAACTGGCACAGCATTCCCCGGGACAGAAAATGTCTCCTCTCATCCCTCCACAAGCTTCACTTCATGAGTGGTTGGGTGAGGGTAAAACCTCAGTTTTATCTCTGTGTTGTATCAGTTCAGACCATTGCGCTGAGACAGCAAATTACAGGATCCAGGTTCAGTCGAGCTGTGAGACTTCACCTCTTCCCCGCTCTGCAAACTCTTGTCCTGTAGCAGCCGGACCCAGGTGGTCAGATGTCAGCGGAGGGCACCAGACCACTTAACACACTTGGCTTCCAGTGGCTGGAAATACTGGAACTGAGGTGGTAACTTAGTTAGGTGAAACAATCTATGTCACCTTACTAGTTCTCCAGACAAGATAATGTGAAGAGCAGGTATCAGAGGTGCAAAAGTGCAGAAGATCTGCTTCACCGTTAGTACTTAAGGGCAAACAAAATAGTCTTGTTGCTCAAGGCTTATGGTTAACAGCACTTTAAGAATTTCTAACATACCAGTCCTTGTTATCCCAGTGTTTGAATGTTAGACTTTAAAAAGGTGCTATAGAAGAGATGCAATAAACCTAAATAAAAATAGTTGTCAGTTTGTTTTCAGAGAAATAGATGTTTTGCCTCACAGTACTGCACAAATGTGAACCTAATATTTTCAGTGATTACATCCTCCTCTTAGAGACAGAGAAACCCTACCCTGCTGCAAGAAATGTACGGATGCAAGACGTGTGTGTGTGTATTTCTTGTTCTTTGTGGGGTAGGCTCGTTGCTGGAAGTTTCATGCGTAGCACAAATGTGGAGTTGTTCATAGCCTTGGATAAGGCACACTGATGGTGAAATTATTTCCAATGAAATAAAATTGTGTAAGACATAGTATGTCCAAATGAAATTTGGAAAAGATGTCTCAGAAAATAAAGGTTATGTGAGCACCTGGCATACTTACACAGTCGGTTCCTGTCCTTGCTCCACCAGCCATGGTTGCCATCTTCTGGAGGGGGCTTCTCTTGAGTAACGCTAAGTAATGATGCCATTTCCCTCTTCCTTACAAGAAATTGCCTAGTTTTCCGCGCTCCGTGTTCCTGTCAGCAAGAAGTGAAGATGAGGAATCCAGTCTGTCTCCTACAAGACTGTGCAAAGTAGTAGCCCAGAAGTTAAGCTTCTTACAGCAATTTTGGTGACTTACAGGAAAAATATGTATTGTTTCCTTCTAATACAACCTTCTCTCAAGAAATAAACAAAAAAACCCTGCAACCACTGTTTGCAGAGGAGTAAAGACACAGTAAATAACTTAGAGTAAAAAGCTTTCCTTTTTGATTCCTGGTAAAGGTGAAGAGGTTTAATTTGTGAAATACTAGCTGCCCTGCCTATAGTGGTTCATTTTAGTGCTTTCAGCCAAAATTAGAAGTGGCCTGTTTTCAATGACACTTGAAAATTTAGTGCCATGTTGATAGTCTGAAATGCAGATCTTCTGACATTGCAGATGAAATATGTGCCACTGAAGTTCAGTTGTGGTTTAGCTGGCCATGGAGTTGGGATATAATCATATTATTTTAACTCCTGGAGATCATTACTACTTTGGGAAATAAAACCCTCAAGCATCAGAACTGTCAAGATATATATTTTGAACTTTTATTTAAAGTAATACTAGGTTTTATTTATTTTGGAATGTTTAGCCAGGTTTTCATTATTAAAACTAGATGAGAACAAGGGTTTGAGTATTTGAGTAATAATAATAAAAAGGCAAAACACAAGCCTATAAATTTTCAGATTTTTAATAGGAAAACTAGCTGTTTTGAAATAACTGCTTGCTTTATGCAAAACTGTTTATCCTAGAATATGGATTTAAGTGTGTACTCACCTCGTGCTTGATTTGAAAAAGCACAGACTTGTGGTTTATGTAAAGATGGCTCTTCTACTGCTAGTTACCCAGGTTTTGCCCAAAAAAGTCCAAATGTCCCAATGGATTTGCCCAGGCCAGGCCTGGGTTCTCATAGAAACCCACTAAACTCAACCCTGAATCAGTCCATTGCCAACTCCAAAAATTATTTCCCCGTAATTTTGGCAAAATGCTGAACACAAGATGAATGCTCCTCATTTTTCTTTTTTGTAGGCTTCTACATGTAATGGGTAATGATGTGTATGACCTTGGAGAGGGGAGAAATGTGTGAATTTTGGAAACAGCGATTTTTGACCAAACACCTAGAAGACCTGCATGCAGGGCTGGGTCTGCATTGGAAAGTACCCTCCAGCCCTTTTCCTCCTTTCTCTCCAGTCTGTCAGCACAGGGAATGAAAAACACTTTACCCGACAGGCATCCCCACACCCGCTCGCCCACGGGGGCTCACAGCTATACTGGCAGACTGTTTTTATTGGCCTTGTGTGTCATCTGGGGAGGTGGTACAACTATGTCAACAAGAGAAGTCCTTTTGATGTACTCTTGCTGTGTCCCCATTAGAGGGCTCTGCCAACATAGCTGTGGTGTTGCCACTCATGCAGAGGGCACCGAGTATAGTTGGGACCTACGAAAGTGATTAAAAAGACCATCGTGCTGGCGTGTATGTGTTTGGAGAGGGTGCTGCATGGCATAAATGTGGTTTTATCATTGTTGCAGTATAGAATAGTATTCCTAAATTTTGGACTTCTTTTTCTTTTAATTAATTTTAGGGACCTTCCCCAGTTCAGGTGAATTAAAGGTGTGTGCCTTTCCACAACACGATTTTTTTAAAACCCTCAGACAAAAGAAACATCAGAGTGTGATGAGGAATAAAAATACTCATTTCATTATTGAAATGGGATCATTTTAGACATTACTAATAATGTATGTTATGTCCTGTGTGCTTGACTGTTAACTGTGAATGGACCTTTTATTTTAACACTCTTCAGTGGCATCTCATGAGATTATTTGACTTGAATTAAATGTTGGGAAATTCCGTGAAAATGGCATTCTAATTTTTCTCTATTTCAAGCTTCATTAAGTATATTTGCACTTAGAAGTTGCAAGCAAGATGTTAACATTTCAAATGCTTAAAAATTGAATACAACTCACAGTTTAAAAAGTAAAATAAAGTCCACATGACTTTCCCCCTCCCCTTCTGTTAAGGACCTTTCCAGCACTCTGCTGATCTGTTGATTTGATTAATGAATATTTTACCTATTAAAAGTAACCATTAATTATTGCATTTGGTTGCTGCAATAATTGTGTGCTTCAAATAAAAACTAATTAACATAATAAATAGAAAAGCATCACGGCACATGAATTGTGCTTGCAGTTCATTACACCTGAAAGATCACGAGACACCTTTTTGACATTTGTAGCTCTGCAGCTAGTTACCAGCAATTACGTTCCGTTTGAATAGAAATTAAGTATCTGATTTACAGCATTACTTTTTATATTCTGAGACATGAGCCTACTGAGAATATTATGAGGATGTCTCCAATCACAGTGCACAGTAATATTCTCTTAATGAATTACGGTTATACCCTCCTACACAGCTCCCTGCTTTGTAGTTGCTGCTGAAGTTTTGGTTGGGTTTTTGGAGGAGGGGGTGCATGGGAGTTGGCTTAAAAACTGGTTGATCAGGTACCATCTCTTCTGCCAGAGGCAACAAGCAGGCTGAAGCGGCAGTGGGCTGTGGTTTAGCTGTACCAGAGGTCTGAGGAGGTGCATGTGGACTGGATTGTATCTCTAGAATCAGCCAAGCTTCTAATGGGACCAGGAAAGGTCACAGCTTGAATTTCTCTGCTGAGAGAGGATGCTGGTTGTGCTCCTGTGCCAGAGAGAGGGGATTCGGATGCAGGATGGTACGCAGAGAGCTGACATGCCTTATAAGCATGGGAAGGGAGCTGTGATGTTGTTCCTCACAGGCTGCGTATGACCTTCCCGCTGAGGACGCTTACAGTTTATAATCCTTTTATTTATTTATTTTAGTAAATAAATAATTTCACAAATTCTGCACTTGGTTTACAGTACTGTAAATCTCTGTGAAGCATGAAAGCAACTGTTAGGGCAACCTCAGGCAAGTTGTGGTCAACCACATTGCCCCACTGAGGAACAAAAGAACAGATCAGTTGCTTGGATCTGTCCACTACCTTGTGGTTATCCTACCACATTTGATACTGTCCAACCTTGGTTAATGCAAATTATTTTGGGGACAGAGAAATGGAACGTTCTTTTATTTTCTGGCAAGGGAACACTCCTAAGGCATTAGATTGTCTGTAATAAGGACCACAAGAGTAGCAAAGTTATATATTTTCAAATAAACAGATGAAGGCATGGCTAAGTTGATCAAGTGGTTGGGCTGAGAACTTCTGTTCTTATTTGTGTGTTGTGTTATTTATATATAATATATGGCACTGGAAAGTTATGCACACTCTCATTTTTCACTTTAATTGCCTATTTGAAGACAGCATGACAGATCCAAAGGTTGCTTTCAGCAACTGAGGAGCACTGTGGTCACTTACTAGTGTGCAATAATTAACTTAATTGCAGAAATTAGAACGCTTTAAAGATTCAGGATCTGTGATTGGACTCCATGCATTCTTTCTCTTTTCTGTTGTCTGTATTGAAATATGTTTTTCTTACATATGGTTATATCACAATTTTTTTTTTTCAATGAAAGATAATTTTCAGAAGATTTGCAAATCCTTGTGTGTACATTTACTTGGCTATTTGATTTTTAAATTAAAAACTGAAAATGTCAAATGATCTACTCAATTGTGTTGCTGAGCTACCATTTTAACCTGAAATCCTTTTAGTAATTATGCATTAAATTAGTACATGTGAAGCTGTAATCAGAGCCCTATTTGTCTGGGCAATGGGAGGTAAGGGATGGCCTTTACTTCTAAGAGTTCACAGTCTAAAATAGTGGCAGCTTGCAAGGTTGAAACAGGATGGCTCAGCAATAGTGTTATATAAAAATGTTCTACTCATCTGTTTGCTGTAAGACCAAAGCACAGATTCGTTTCTTTGTAGATTATCTGAAATAGCATATACTACCTTATCACTCAGCAAGATACCATCTTCTCATATGACAAAGCTCTGAGTTCTTGTTCTTACAGAGTTTGTCGTATAAAATGGAGTTTCACATGTGCTGGTCTGCAGCAGTGAAAAGATGCTGTTCATTGTGGCGTTCTTGGAGGTTTTTGTGCTTTAATTTTCAGCAGCCTGCTTTTGAACTTCTGTGACACCCATTTTTATTACGGTCTCTCTTACGGTGATGTCCTCTGACTGCTTCTTAGAAGTTCTGCAGTCATAACACTCAGTGAAGATAAAATGCTGGAGGGGTGTCCCTGGGATCAGGGTGCGTTTCCTATGAAGAGCCAGTTTCTACAAATTCCTGAGGCAGTCTTCATGAAAGTTCCTGAAGAAAATTCAGAAACTTTCATGAAGACTGCCTCACTTCCCTGTCAGGGATACCTATGTGAAGAGGCTAGTGTGTGCTAGACCAGGGTGTTAAGTCAGCAGATGCTGTTTTCTGTGCCTTCCAGCTGCCTGTGTGTGCATTCCCAATATATACTTTTTGGCATTATTTGCTGAGGCAGCCTTCATTTAAATAAATCTTCTGTTTGGTATTTCTTTTTGCTAACCACTTGCCTACATGTGTAATACGTAATTCGCAGTTGTTAAGATTAATGCTAACTTTCTTGTGCTTGCAGGCTTTAGGAGAGGTCCACAGTAGTTTAAACTCTGGACTGTGACCTCTGATGCCTAACCTTGGCTTTGGACTCCATTATCCTTCTGCACTAATGCAGCAATTGCAATCGTTCAGCTGCCGAGTGGAAAGTACGCAGGCCTGGTTTGAGCAGCAGCAGAGTGCCAGTAGAGCACCATCAGCCCAATAGAGCTGTCTCCCAACAGGCCAAAAAGACTGCAGTTTCATGACTTCCTTGTAATACTTACGTGGCCTGTGTCTTTCAGGGTTTTTTTTCATGGCTTCATGCACTTACAGGCAAGTTGATGGGGAAATTAAACTATTTGCAGCTAACAGAAATTTTTGCAAGTCTGGGATAGACCAGACAGGGAGAATTTTGTACTAAAAAAATATCCTAAAGCCTCTAGTGTTCACTGAAACTGTGAAAATTGAAATAAATACGGTGTTTTCTGGTTTGTACTTGCTGGATGTAGCTTTCTTAGCCACCTATTTAATGAGAGCTTAATCTGGAAACGTGAAAGAGTTTGGTATCTAATCTGTTCTACACATTTTGATAAGTCCATCTCTGTGGCATTTAACACCTTGATTTTTGAAAGAACTTAAACTTTTGTATAAATATTAAGGTGTTCTTCAAGCCAAGTAGGTTTGAAACTCTTGCAGAGTTGTGGTATTTATCCTCCAATGTTCTGTCTTTGCAGTGTAGAACATCATCTCCTTTTTGGAGATAAGGGAAATTTTTTTTCTATTAAAGATATAATTAGGAGACTGTGTTAATATCTGTAAAATTGTAGGTAGTTGTCTGTGATCTTATCCTTTAAATTCATACGAAGGCCTGAATAACACTGCATTTGGAATTGAAACTGTGATATTCATAGTGCCTTCCCTGTAATGGAGGTTTTGGAAGGGGAACAGTTTCCAGTAACATTGAATTTATCTGTTTCTGCCTTTTTAAGCTACATCCATGTTAAGAACAATTGCAGACTTTTGAGGAAGCCAACAGAAATGTTTGCCTTGGCATCATTAGTGAAGCGAGCTAGTTTTGAGGGAAGTGTGGGTTTTAATTAATTAGCTGAGCTGACTTATATCAGCCAGTTTTCAAGGCCAAGTGAAATATAAGACAAGCACTCTACAAACCTGGTGGTGGGCGAGTGGAATGTGTGTACGGATTTTCTGACAAAGCCAGTTGTGAATCTGAGGGACCTCTGTGTTGGCAGTTCATTCCACGGTGATCTTGCACAAAAAGGTGAGATTATCATAAACGTCTCCGAGTGACTTGGGAGACAGATCGTACTGCAAGTCCTTGGTCGTTGTAAATAGGAGCTTTAGTGCTTTTGAAATCATTTGCAGGGCCATTATTTTGTTACATTTCTTGAGATGAAACAGAAATAGCCCCCTTGGGCTGGCAAGGGGAGTTTGTCTTAACTGCTTTTGTTGCAACTATTTGACTTAAGTAATGGCATGGCTGATAGAAGACATGTTTTTCAAACCTAAGTCTTTTTAAGGTAATGGGCACCGCCCGTCACCCCCAGTGTAATATTTACAACATCAGTGAAATCTGTTGGAGGGTTATAGCTACCGAAAAAGTCGTGAAAATCCAGTCACTTCATTTGCGTGTGAACAGGGTTTCATATGTCCTTCTTTCGGTACCTGAACACTTGTCAATCTTCACCTCAACTTCTGCCTGTTCAGTGGTGGCACAGTGGGGTAAAAGCAGCACTGGCTACTTGATATTCAAGATGTTGAAGAGTAGTTTAAACTTTACCTCCTTTAAGTCATTATTTTTTCTTCTGAGACTATCTTTACCACTTTGCTAGTGGTAGTGACCTTTCCTAGTCGCTGTAAGAAGAAAGCTTGCAGTTGTAAAATAATGCCACTGAAATTTCTTAGCTCTTTTCTGCATGCCCTTTATAAGGTGAAAAGTGATTTTTTCAGTGATTTAAATGCAGGAACTTGATGAAAGTGAAGTTCTCATGTGAAGTTGCTTATGGTAACTTTGTTGTATCCTCTAGGGCAGAAGTTACTGCTCTGTTATGTAGTAACGAAGATGTGGAATGTATTTTTGTGCAGAAATACTCATGTAGAATAAAGTTACATAACTGATGAAGACTGTACTTACACTGGATGCATATGCCTTTTTTATTATTTGCTCTCTTTAAAATACTTCACCAGGTTAGGATTTTGCAGTTTTTTCAAGCTGCGAGTTATTTCTGCAAAGAGTGAGGTGATTTAGTAATCGTAGGTTGGTTCAATAGTCAGGGATTAATTTCGTTAAAATATGCTCCACAGAAAATGCCTGGCTTCATCTGAGTAGTTCAAAGATGATGCAGTGCAATTTATGGTCTTAGCCTTAATTATACACTCATACTACTTGTCTGATTGCCCAGTATGGAACAGGTTGTGGATGTGAGAAATTGAAGGTGTCTAATCCTATGGATGATTAGTTGAGTAACTCTCTCTCGTGGGTGTTAGCACCCACACTTTAGTCTTTTGATAGGGGGGGCGACCTGGAACAAAACCCTGGGGTAGTTTATATGAACTGAAAATTTTATTTTTATTACATGTCATTAAAGAAAAAAAACAGGGTTTCTAAAATCTTAACACCATAGTAAAGTAAGGGAACATAGCTAAAAAACCCCCACAGCATTACAGAAAGTACATAGTGCTTTCTCTCTTCGCACTGTGGAATGGTATCAGTGGAACCTAATGAGGAGAGACAAGTAATGAAGGCAGCTAATGTACAGCGGGTGGTGATTTGTTCTACCAGATTTAAAGTGTGAAAGCAAGACTACTGAAGTAGCAAGTCTTCGATAGGCTGTGTTAATTCAAGAAGTGAGGATAGCTAGTTAAAGTAATGCTCATCAACCAGTCCCATTGAAATCTGTAGTTGTTTTCATGTGTGTGCTGTCTGGATATTTTTCTTATAAGGCGAGCTCAGATCAGTCCTAGGTTGTACTGCTTAAATACTTTCCAAGAAAAAGATTTGCCATCTATGAGTGTTTAATCCATTATAGGTGTGTGTTTGGAAACTGTTTAGGCTACTTTTGGCTGACTGACCAGCCTATGCGTGTTTGAAGAAACGTTGACTAAACATTTTACATTATATAGGGCCATTTTGTGAGACTGACAACAGATTTCTGCCTCCTCTGCTCCTCGTCCTAGACTTGGATAGTTGAGTGTTGGCTGATACATAGCATCCTGGTCAGTGGGGTAACATGCGTTTGGAGGCTGTGACTTTGGGTAGCATGTATTAGAAAATTATGCTAGTGTCTGTATGAATGCGTTTAGGTGTGAGAGAGCAGAGTGCTGGTAGCATCAGGGAATACTGCTACTTAATCTCACTGTAGCTGTGTTTGCTATCTCTAAAAATAAAAAACCAAAACAAAAAACCAAACCAAAACAAAAAAAACCCCAAAACAACAACAACAAAAAACAAGAAAGGAAAAAAATGCTGATTATTTTAATTATTGTTGGGTTGGTTTGTTTTGGTTTTTTTTAGCAAGCCTGAGGTGGTTGTGGTCTTTCTGTAGTTGTTAGCAATAATGTGTATTCACCCTGTGCTCAAAAGTGTGCTAACCAACATCAAGAAAGTAAGTTGAGACTATCTATATCAGATACAGTAAGGGGGGAGGTGGGGAGTCAGGGACCGAAGGGAAGAGGGCAGTACAGGAAAAGAATTGTATAGACGTTCAGTCCTATGGTACAAGAGTGAGCAAGTGGCTATAGATGTCTCCGTGTGATTTTTAACTTGTTCATATGTTGGGATGTTTTGAGGGGGGAGGAGTGGGCAGCGAGGGCAGGAGAGAATGACGGGGGAGGCAGGATGCATGGCAAGCACTGGGGTTAGGAAGGGGCAGGAGAGAGGAAAGGCGCTGGCTGAGGTTGGGCAGAGGATGAAGAAGAGGAAATGGAGGCAGGAAGGAATGGACCAATGGGGTTTTAAGACAGTGAGAAGAAAGCTGGCGGAGGTGAGCAAAGTGTGTATGTGCCCTGGATAGCAAGGCTGTGCAGGTTTTAGGTGGGTGCAGTAGGGCTGCTGGTGTGGCCTTTGTGCCCCCTACGCCTGGGGAAGGGCTGTGCTGGGGCCACGTGGCTGCTGGCACCCGTGGCACAGCTGGCCTGGTCTCTACTCCTTTCTGATCTTCTCTGCGGGCTGTGCGGTGGCCCCAGTGCAAGCTTCTGTGCTGTCTTTTTATCTTCTGTTATTATAGCTGGGGAACAGAAATAATTCCCAAGTGTTATGTACAGCGTCTGCTACAGTGCAGAAGTGAATGCAACGTTCTCATGACTAGCAACAAAGCAGCTGGTTGCAAGAGGAATAAAAAAGTGTCAAGCATTTTGAGTGCTAAATTCATACAAGATTTCTTGACCACCTCCTGAATTATTTTTTGGTGGAATTGGGATATACAACACAATTGATGTGAAATAATGTGAAGTCTGATACATGGTGGGGGGAAAAGATAGATACACTGAATAGAGACTGTGTGCGGTGCATTCCTCGTGTGTCAGGCAGCACTTACGGAGAGACAGGACTCTGATTTGTGCAGGGGCCAGCAGGCAAATTTCTCTGTGCTTTGATAACGTGCTCCTACAAAAGTTATGGGGCTTTTGGTTTTTGTCTTTGCGTTTTCATCTTCAGCTGGTGTTATGGCGAGCAGCGGGAAGGTGGTAGACTCTTCGTTAGAGCTTTCCCATGTCCTCTCCCACAGATACATGCAGCAATCTGATGTAAAACAGCCCTAATTTTGTCTTCTTCAGTCATAGAAACTGTTGTTTATAGATGGAGGTTAATCCCATTTAAGAACTGGATTAGTAGAGACGTAGTCATTTAACCACAGATTCCTAAACTTGGGTTGAGGTAGTTCTCAGATAATCCTGGCTGGGATTAATGCTCTGCAGACATTCTGGATCAAGACAGTTTCACGGCAGGCCACGTACTGCCAAGGTGTAAATCTAATGGAGCTCACCATGACAGCAGTTGCATGCTTGGCCTGCTAAATGACTGTGGGTTTTGTAGAAACAAAGGCAAGTAAAAGATCTTTGTGTGTTGCGTGAACCTAATTTTGCCTTAGAGAAGTCAATTGTAAAGATAACATGGAAGATAGCTGGTGCTTTGCGGTTTTTGGTTAGCTCAATATGGAGCAGAGCGTGAGCATGGTATGCTGGTAATTACTGCAGAATTTCCCCAGGCACCAGCAAGATCTCCTTCTTTTAAGGATAACAGTCTTGGGGGTTGCTGGTTGGATTGGCACTTGTGCTTTTATCCCTCTTCTCTGAGCTTCCTTAAAGGTATTTATCTCTTTAGGGATATATCGATAAAGGCATGTTAGCAAATCCTGGAGCCTGAGCTTTGCAGCAGCAGATGTAGGAAGAAAGATTAGAGTCAGAGTTTTGAGGGGGTGGGACAGGGGATTCCCTGCTCACTGAATAAAGACTTTATCAGCATCAGGCAGTGGTATGACAAACGGACCTACCTCAACCACAGTCCCCATTCAGTGCAGTTAAAAATCTTCCTTAAGGCAGGGCAGCAGAGACAGATTTCAAAATAATTGTATCATGTTTTAAAAACAAAATCCACAAAAAACACCAGAAGCAGCCAATCAGGTCAAACAAATGTGGCTATCAAGATAATGAGCTTTTAAAGATTAGCAACGCTTAAAGTTGTACGACAAAGCAAGAACAATCCAAAATACGGGTTTTGCTTGAGGTTCCTCTCTGTCCCCCCAACACAAAGTAGATGCTTCTCATAAATAAAAGGTGGATAGCAGCAGTGCTATAGGGAGCCATTTAGTAAAAGCAGTTTGCATTCTTTATAGTTAAAATGCAGAAGTTGCACCCAGAATTGCTTTTAAAGTTATGCATAAAATACGTTGTTGATGACTGTGTAGTAATCTGCACAGGCATGATGCATATTTTCCATTGGGAGTTTTTGAAGACTGTTTATGCTCAGCTCCTATAGGAGCATTTCTACAATGTAGGGCAAGGCTGTATTTGGAACCTCAATATAGTCCTATTTTTTTATATAAGAAAACTATGTGAACTATGGGCATGCTCCCTTGGTTTTGGTTTCAGAAATTTAAACCAATACTACTTCTTTGTTAGATAAAAGCAAAACTTAACTGAAAAGGACAATGAAAACAGTGATTGAAAACATACTCTTTCATTTGAGTGAATGCACTTGAGGGAATTGGATTATGTTTGCTTCAGGGCATTTGATGGGCAATGCTCTGTTTGGCAAGCATTTTGCTTCAAGTGCATTTTTGTATGACTTTTCTGATTGAGAGCTTCAGAAAATAAGCTGTAGAGATGGGAGAAGGCAAAACTCAGAGATGGGGAAGAAAAGTATCAAGTCCCATCTTAAGAGATCTTACCACTCATGAAACATCTCAAAATGTGTCAACCATATTTAGAAATAGCTACACTAAAAAAGAAGAAAGGTTGATCCTTTTAACACTAAATCATGGAAAGCAGTGAAAACTGATATTTATGAGGGGGATTGTGAAAGCTTGTGTGACAGTTGGAAATTACATCACTGTTGATGTTTCAAATTCTTGTGTAAAGTAATGCAATACCATGTTTATGAATGAATGAACAAATGATTGTGCTGTGCTGAGCATACTCTATATGGATAAACTGGGTTGAGCTATTTTATATCTCTTTTCTTTGCTTATGTTACTTTGCAGTGTACAGTCCCATATGTTTCAATGTAAATATAGAAAACTGAATTCAGTGTATGTATTTTTTATTCCAGATACAGACCCACGTGTATTAGAGAAACAAGAACTTCAGCAGCCAACGTATGTTGCTTTAAGTTACATTAACAGGTAAGCGTGGTTATTTTTCGGGTATAACTGATCTTGACTTGCACAATATGTGTATATATGCATATGCCAAAACAATATGCTTATGTATGCATTCTGTTTTGTTTCATTTTATATGACACCACAATAACACATGTTTTGGAAAGACAGTTGAATTAAAATTTAACTAAATTTTTTATCACTTTTATATAGGGCACAAGTAGTCCTTCAGCTGCCCTGCTTGAATACTTAAGTGATGAGATTTTAGACTTTTATGTTTAAGCTAAGTCTTACACAAAACAAAATAATTTGTCTTTGCTTAATTTTCTACTTTCTTGTACTCCACACAAGTGAGTGGAGAATTTTTTTTTCAATTGAAAGTGAAATTTAACTAATAATAGTCCAATAAGTAAGAGAATTTTTTACAGTACTTTGGAATTTTTTCAACCACAAAAATCTTGCTTACTAGCCCTGTACAACCTAAAACTTTGAAAAATTTAAGAAATTAAACTGTTTTTTAAAACATTTATCTGAATAACAGAGCCTTGGCTTTTCAGTAATTGACTGATGGCAGAACTGAAACCTCCAGAGTACTCCAGCACGGAGGAATGGAAGGCTTGCTCATATCTCAGGCTGTGTTATGGTAAAGAGAAGCCTGAGAGCTGTTCCTTATTTTCCTTCTCACCTAAGCACATTGCAGAATTCAATGGAGGTAGTTCAGATTACTTTTCCTCTGGGAGGAGAGTGACCCATGGAGCATACTGCATGGTTCAGTTGCAGTGCCACTTTTTCAGTATGCTTGCTAAACTGTCTTCTAATCCTAAATGAACACTACGGGAAGTGTAATTCGTCATTAAAAACCCTTTTTCCTGTTCTAGGTAAATCAACATGCTGCTATTCTGGGATTATTTTGCCTTCTTTTATATCATACTTTTTTTGTTTGTTTGTTTAACATCAGGTGTATTGTGGTTGAAAGTTGCAGTTAGTTGCATTTTGGAAATGCATTTCTCAGAAAATATTCTGTATGGGATTATTGGCTTTTATACATGGGACACCAGTTTCCTTTTGTATCTTTGCTGTCTAGAGGATGAGATACAAACTGACGAGTCTGCAAGATTAACCCAAAATTTAATTCAGGATAGACTGAGTTGATTCAAACTCTCATGGGTTATATATAACACAAAATTTTTCCTTCTAGTTCTACTTCATGATTAAAATGAGGGGGAAGAAACCACACAAAAAAAAAAAAAAACCCAACCAAACCAAACCCAACAAACTTTTTCAAGTAAAGAATCCACCATTTGGCTTTGTATAATATTTGCTGTAGAGAATGGGGGTGGGGGGGGAAGGAGGAGAAGACTTTGAGGTATGAAAGTAAGAGGTGGTATTCACTTGGTAAAATGACTACATTTTCTCCACTGCATGAGACTATGATGATTAAGAATAGCTGGTATTGACATGATTTCCTGCTTGGCAAGTAACTCCTGTTCTTCCTGGAGACAGTCCTACTCTTTAAAGCATATTTTGAAATTAACTATGACCCTTTTTAACACTTACTTCTGTTGATCTCATTTAAGGTATAAAACTACTTTTTTTTTTTTTTTTTTTCTCCAAGATGTAGGCTTGGTATGTTGTTGTGTATGTTGCTATGTTTCCCTCGTTCCATTATATACTTGGGCATTTTCTCTTGTTGCTTCTGTGGTTATTTTACTTAATGTGAGGGAGAGGGAAGTTTTTTGAAAATTAGGGAAAAGCTGTTTTCAGATCACAAAAAGTGCCACGGGACTTGACTGCCCGATTTGGAATCAGACTACTTTTACAGTAGTTTGAAAGTGATACATCATCTAGATTTCATTATTTTGGTACCCTTTTTAATGGAGTGCTGTGTCACAAGACAGTTTTGGTTACTCACTACATATTTTGTCCAAACTTCCTTACGCTTTCAATTCTGAGAAATAATTCTGCAGAACTGAGTTGTTCTTATAGTAAAACCCAATCTGAATTGACTCTTATTTAAACCAGCTATTTAATTGCTCTTTTAATTGTATTTTAATTTTTTCCGAAGTGCTGATGTCTTTCACTGAACCACCTGCTCTGTGCAGCTCAGGCTCTTGAGGGAGCAGCAATATCCATTACACTACAAGACATGCCTTTCTATTTCCCACTACATATGCCAGAGCCAAGTTCTGCTTTGTTGTCCCAGGCTATGAACTCAGATTTTGTAGCCTAATACATGTCATAAACATGTTGCATACTGTTAGATATCAAACACCAGATACTGCTGCACTTTTTTTAAACCCATGCTTTTATGGCTTCCAAGTGGAACTGAACTTAGCTTGGTTCCTGCTGTGAGTTCCAGACCTTAAAACAATCTTCCTCTGCAGGTTTGTATATTCAGTATGTTCTGTGTGGGCCATACGCTCTCGTGGACCCTGGGAAAATAGGGACTTCTGATTCTCAGGGACTGTGAAAATTATATGATAAGATGTACGCTTAATATATGTTGTGATAGAAAGATTAAGTGGGTGTGCTTTATGCTCTGCCGATTGCCCTGTTGTATGGTGGCCATTATAAGCTAAAACAAAACAAAACGTAAATCTGGGTTGTCTGTTTTGATAGCTGGGAGGATAAAGTTATCAGTAAAGCAGATAGCAGAGACAGAAGGGTACAGGAGCCTCTGCTTCCAACCTGAAACATACTCTTGTTCCCATTTCCCTTCTACCCCTGGTTATTTTCTCAGGCATATTAATACGGCAATATTGTCTGTGCCCTTAAGTTTTGAAACAACATTCAGATTGTAGACGTCTGAATCTATAAGGCTCCGTCTCTTTCTCTGCTGGAGATTTACTGCCGTTACAGCCTTCAGTAACTACACACAGATGCAGCTTCCATAGTGTGTGATCCTCATGTAGACAGATAACATTCCTTTTAAAACCAGTGGGCAAAATATAAATTATAGGTCATAATGGTTTATTATCGCTACATCAAACACTTGCACCAGGCACGGACTGAATTGCCACGAATCCTTTTCTCAGACAAAGTTTAGTGTAGTCTTAATGCAGTCCCCAGTATTGATGATTGTTCCCTCCTAACTTTCGGTTTGCATTCTTAGAAGTCAAAATTGAAGTCAGTAAGGCACACTACTGCTAAAGCAGATGCAGTTCATCTGCTTCCATTCTGTAAATACGGGAGTGGTTTGTCTGCAAAGAGTTCAGTGGTGCTGCTGCATGAATGGGATGCTGGCTGTGATCTGTCGGGAGTAGTTGCAAATGAGCACTTGGGCCAACATCTACCAGTACTTCATAGAGGTATTTCCTTTGTATGTGGGTCAAGACACCTTTGTATTTTGTATTGCATTGAAATTCAGTGATTAGCGGCAATAATTAATATTGCTTATACTACTACTTAGATACAGTATTTATAGCTTTAAGTTAACTAATATGACTATGAATTTACCTTGGTGTTATTGGAACCTACACAGTGCTGTTTGTGCCTCTAAGTCTTTTGGTCTGGGACTTCGGCAGCAATGATCCTTGAGTTTGCTGTATTACCGTGGAATGTGAAGCCCTGGTGTTGCAGCATACTGTCAAAGCTTTTAGGATTGTGCAGTCTAATGGAGAGAGAATCCTCAGTATTTCAATATGCTAAAATTTGTTTAATATGCATACTGCTGGTTACCTGTTAGTGATGAAAGCAGCTGTTGTGGGAACAGGGTTTGTTTGTTGTTTATTTTTTAAACCAAAACAAACATCCCAGCATTATTAGCACAAGTGAGAAGACAACAAATACTTCCTCTGGCTAAAAATGTAGCACTAAAAAAATACTAAAAATAAAAAGCTTTGATTCCAAAACTTAATGAGTGAAAAATCCTTTACAGTTAGGTTTTAAAGGAGGTATTTCAACTTTGAGAGGGTAAGCACAAGAAAGAGGAAGAAGGCATAATTTATTGGAGTAAATTCTTTCACCCTGAAAATGGAAGCTAGGCAGTGCCATAGTAACTTGTATTATTGGAAGCATATGCTGTAAACAGAACAACTAAATGTGCATTTAATAAAGTTTCTATTAATACATGTTCCTTAGATACAGAAGTTGCTTTGATTAAAAAATTTTCTTCATGGTGGGGAAAAAGGGAAACTAGAATGCACCTACAACTGAAACTAAGCTGTCTTAATTATATAGTGTTTCTACTGCAAATCACATAAAGCTGTATTAGGGGAACGTTGAAAGGAAAGACTGTTGTAATCTTAATATCTTTAAAAAGCTATCAAAATACTTTTAATTACATTAATCCTAGGTTCTTTTTTAGTAGTGGTTTTCTATTGATAATTGAGGTCATACAAGAAAGGTTATATCATAAAATAGGTTTTAAGCATCAATCCTACAAGCAGTTACAGCACGCTGGGGTGAACGTTTTCAGTGTTGCATGTGCGCAGTCTGTTGAATGTCTAAAAGGTTTGTTCTTGTGCACAACTGGGAGCACAGATGAAGCCTGTGATCAAAACCGGATGACGTTGGGTGAGTAGTCCAAGATTGTCCTTGCACATCTCTGAGCCAGTGCTAACACTTTTGCTCCTGCCTCCAGATTTCATTTTTAACTAGCAAGATTCAGCCTTGCTGTTGCCATTTATAAATTCTTGTAGGCTCCAGGCTTCTCCCCCCAATTCCCTTTTCTCTCAATGGTCATTGACTCCTCAAGAACTACTCTGCTTCCTTTTTTAATACTGCTAGAAGTAAAATCAATCATTTCTGTGAGCATATGCATTTGTGAAAGGAATTAATTGCATGCAAAGTTTTAACTACTGCAAACTGTCTCTGTGTCTTGTCCAGCTCACTAATTCTGGTTCTACTGCTATTACCTATTTTTTCCAGGAGTAAAATTAACAGCCAACACTACAGGATTTAATGATCATTTGAAAGTTATTTTAAGCGGCAGTAAGTCTTTAGGTAGCGATATATTTAGTATGCACTATGTTACTAATGCAATAACAAGAAGAATGTTTTGGATTTGGAGGCAGTGCCCTTTGACTACATCCATGTGGTTTCTTAGCAGAGCATCCAAGCCACATGATAAAGGTCCTTTATTTCTTTGGCCTTAAGTTTTTTTAAGGTACTATGCTCAGTGCTGGATAGAAATTTAAAGTGCTTCTTACTCCTTTCTATACAGGAGATTCACTCTTGCCATCGGCCACTTCCATTCATATCTGTTCTTTATCACTGGAGAGATCTTCTGCTGTGTGTTTAGTGGGTTTCCTCTGACGGTTCTGTATATGTATTTAGTTATAACAGTTGCTTTCAGTAAGTGTAGGAATTTATGTTAAAGCTACCCAGCAACATCCACAGCTTTTGCAGCACATTGCACTTTTTCCTGTGGTTCTGCTATGACAGATTTTCCAGGGGTAAGCTATCAGCAGTAGTGAAGTAAGAAGCTAATGAAAGACTGTAGCCTCTGAGAGGTCATACCCAATAACTGGATGTGCCACCAGAAAGCTCTATAGAACATTTTCTCAGCAGCAGTGCAAATCCTGTTGCTTCCTTTTTTCTAAGAGCATGAGCTTTAAGGTGTTTGTGTGGAAGACCCAATGCAAATTCAGTTTCCTCCTCTCTCATCCCTTAGGAGTGTTATAATCATAAGACTATTGACTGGCTTGGGGTAGGACATAATTTCTCCTCTTGACATTTCTCCTATTTGCCTCTTGGTTTCTGCATATCGTCATTGGAATGTCTGTTGGGGCACAGTTTGGAATCAAACTTGAAGTCATTAGGCTGAAGAGAAGTAAGTTTGTTTCTCCTTGCTTGCTGTCTTAATGGATGTTTTTTCAGAAGGCGTATGCAAAATGGAACAATTCTGAAATAGTGAGCATCTTCCTCTAAAATAAGTATTCACTGCAGCATTCACCTGATAAGCAGAAGATCAGACTTCAAGTCTTTCTAATTCAGGCCTGAGATTTCAACTTTGAAGGGGTATTATTGGTGGTACGTTATAGATTAATTGGGGCATGCTACAAATAAATATATAAAAAAGACTTCCATTTTAGGAATCCTACTGGAGGTCAGTTTTTCTGCACAAGAAAATCTGAGCCAGTGAATCTGATAAACTGTTGCTGTGCCACCTATTCAGACTTGCTACATTTTATATTGCCTAGTACCACAGTTCTTGCCCTTTGTCTTAAAATTCAACTTTTCCCTTCTGGAATATGGTACTGTCTTATTTGACTTGAATATCGCAGCTCTGTAAAAGTGATTTCCTCAGACTGTTGATTCTCATCACATTGAAGGTGCATGCCAATGCTTCCAGTAGCTGCTGGATTGAATGCGTGTGACAGAATACAGAAACGAAGGGATCAAAGTAACATGTCAATTGCTAGATAATATTTTTCTGTCTGAGCTTATTTTTAGGTTTGCAGTGACCAAGTAGATCATGTGTTTTTATTCATATAGCCATATCTTTATGCTCTGCTATTTGACTTGTTCTGGAGATGGAACAAGACAAACTTCAGACGATAATTCAAACAAGATGTGCAGAAATGAATGTTAGTTAGGGTAAAGGGAATGCCTTTTGGTTTGGAAGGATTTATGCAGTTGGCTTTGTTTTCTCTTTCTCTTTTTATCAGTTTCAAGCTAAGCGAAACTGGAGATTTATGTAATGTACAGGTCTTTTATTTCATGTCAGCAGTAAAGATCAAAAAGCAGATTGGCATTTTAAGGAAAAGCCCTAATGCCATGCCCCAAAATAAAAATTACACGATGAATTAAAACATGTAGGACATTAAAAGAATGTGTTTTAGTTGTGGGGTTGGTTTTTTGTTTTTAATTGAGAGGTAATTAGCTTTCTTCTGGCAATGCTCATATGGAAGACTCACGGACAGAAAAAATTCCATCTTGCGAATTTCAAGTAAAAGAAGTGCTGCTGAGTCAGCATGGTTCCTTGTGAGGGTGGGTATAAACACCTTCGTGTGTGTAGTTTAGTTAGCAAACACTCAACCCATCAGTATAAATCCTCCAGACTTTCAAGATTCTTGTCTTTATCAGTATTTCTTCATCTTTTGTCAATGTGGCATGCCAAAATTGATGAAAAAATAATCTTGCCTTTCTGGCACTGTTTTTTGTCTTGGCCAGTCTTCTTTCAGTTCCCAACTTTCTGCATATATTTGCCATTTACCTTTGTACAGGTCACTTCATTTTGGGGAGGGGGGTGAGGAAATTTTTCAGTTTCCCTTGCTTTAAAGAGGAGGGCATTTCTTTTCTGTGATGTTTAAATTTGATCATAAGCAGTAGTAGTGCTTTCAGAAGGACTGTGTGTTTGCTGTACGAAAAAATTGTATTCACATATTTCATTGTCAGCTATGTGGGGTGACAGCTCTGGCAGTGTCTATTTCTGTGCATGATTAACACGAGGCCCTTATTGGACTCTGGTAGTAACATATGTTCATTCTTTATATTGCAGTTATTTAACATACTCACAAAGCTATTTGAAAAACATACTAATGTGCCAGTTTTGTATGCTCTGCAGAAATAAGAATTTGTGGAAACTCTATTACACTTTGATTTCAGAGTGATGGATGAGCAAAAATTTTCCATTTGTGTATTAGTGTTCTTTCAAGTACAATCTGAGATAAAATGGCTGAAAACAGTGGCTGTTCTTCCTGTCTTTACCACTCACAGAAATGGCTGCTGTACACAGCTAGTTACCTCTTATCCTGATAAGTTTGTTTTTTTTCTTTAAATCACCATCAACAACAACAACAAAACATTACATGCACAAGAGAAAATTACAGGTGGAGCAGATAACTTTCTAGGCAAGGTCCTTGCTCTCCAGTGTTTTGCTAAAAGCTTGTTCTGACCATCTGAGCTTTGTGTGATGACTTGCAGATTGGCAAACTTACCAGCCCTGGAATCCTGAGCCGGGCCAGACCAGCCGCTGGCAATATTCATTGATCGTGGCCTGATTTTTTTTAAATCTAAAGATTACTTATCACTGCTCTTTTGTACAAAAGTAGTTGTGCTTCTTTTTCTGACATTACTGGTTTTTTTTTTTTTTAAAATAACAATATTTCATGGTAATGCTACCCATTTAGATTTGTTGCAAAAAGGCATGCATCGGATTAATCTACAGTAAGACTAAAAATGATATTTTCAAATAAATTTAGTAGTTCAAAATGCAAATTATTGCATTACATTTCTCTATATAAGCTTTTAGACATGTTACTACTTTGCGTACTTTTAGATTCCTTCCCATAATGAATATCCCACTAATTTGTAATTTATTAAAGTGTAACAAGCTACTTTCTGGAATAATTCCTGAAGCATCTATAGGGACTTGGTGTTTCCCTGCCTCCTCCCTTATTCTTATTTTTGCATATAATGCTTCCAGGTAAGGGTGCTCACACATCATTTGCAAAGTCTTGCTAGTATTCAATGAGGGACAGGGACTGTAAGCATAAACGCCACATAACAAAATAGAGTTGCAGCATAAAGTATGTCTTTGTATCTTGTTCTAGACATTTAGAAGTAGGGCTGCAGTTTGGAGGCTGCGTACCAAGGCTGTCCAGGTCATGCTTTAGGACAGCCTATAGACTAGTCTAGAGATTAAGTGCAGATGAGAGAATATTCTTAGTGCTGGAGAACTTGGCTTATGAGGAAAGAATATTGATGTGATCTTCCACTAAATAAAATCTACTCCGAAGTGTTAATCTCAGCCTTAATCTTCATTAAATATTTTTGTGGTTGGATTGACCTCTCAATTTGATTTTGAGCCAGAGAGAAAGTTTGTATATCCTGCAAGGATGTCCATTATCCCACCACTTCCTCTGCAATACTCCAGTGTCCCAAGAAGTGGAGAGCTCAATGGAGTTGGCTTCTTTCCTTTTGTTCCTAATGAGGCCAGGGATGCATTCAGCAGGCCAACAAGGGAGTTTTGCAGTCCATCAGCAAAAGGCTCTTGGAAGATGGTTCTCCAAGATCTATGACTAGAATAAGGTTATAACCGTCACCAAGCAATTTCAATACAGAGCTGGAAGGAACCTGTGTTGTGCACTGAAATCCCAACTAGGCTTCATGCTGTGGAAATGCAGAACGAAATGAAGGTTAAAACTGAAGTCAACTGAAAGTGACTAGTAGATAAGAAACATGAGTCAGAGAGCAATCAGGATATATATTATGACAAGGAATTAGTGAAGCTTGACTGCCTTGATTGTGAGCAGATATTATATAGCAAAGGAACTTTCAATATGATCAAAACAGAAGTAAGAAGAAAAGGTTCCTGTATAACTGAATTTTATTTGGCTTTTGATTTTCTTTTGGCGCTGCTCTCATAAACTTGCGAAGTGCTATTAGTGCTAAGAGGAGGAAGCCCTGGCACGTAATCTGTGAATTTTATTTTTTTTTTAATCTAGTTACTTTTGCTAAGATAGTATGGCATCACGTAATCAGAAAATAATTTGTCAACAGTGTAGAGACACACGCAAAACCACAGGACTACCTTTACTTGTTGTCCACACCTCAGAAAGTGAAGACAATTTACAAGACTGTAAAAGTGAGAATTTGCACGATGAAGTAGAAATAAACCCCTGAAACTGGTGCACGTAAACAGGCTACTTCTGATATATAGCTGTTGAACGTGTTTGTGAATACAAGTGGACAGTTACATACCTTTGACTTCTGAAATCCTAGCTCTAAAGTCTAATCCAATGCATTTTAACAATAGTTGTTGTGTATGTTTGCATAATTCACTGTTTAAGCAAACTGTGTTGGATTAAGGTGGCCTGAAACAGTCAAAAAGCTTGCTTGGTTCAGCAAACAAACGCTATTAAAGGGAGTCTTTATTCAATTAATTTGACTCAATTATAGTATAATTAGTCAGGTTGATTTAATACTTTCTGAGTCTTGGTTTTGCTGAAGCAGTACTTTTGCAGACATTAGATTTTTTTTGTTCTAATTTCCCAGAAAACTGAGAAAGGTTTTCTTTCTTTGTTATTGTTGGGGTTTTATTTGTTATTTGTTGGTTTTTGGTTTTTTGTGTTTCTTTTTAATCAAGAACATCTTTTTTCCCCAAGTGGTGTATGAGGATACAGGCAGAGATGGAAATAATTACAACAGTAATTCCATCTACAGGTGTAGGTGGTCCACAGGGGTAGACACTGCTGATTTGTCCTTGATTTACAGAGGAATTGTTGTGAGTTTGCCTTGCATCGTTGTTTATGATCTAGTAATTTTTAATTACAGTACCTTTTGTAATGTATGTGAAACTCACCATAACAGAGAGGGAAGTAGCTCTGGATTGGGGTACGTGCTGTACAGCATTGGCACTACCATCTGTACCAACATGGAGAGGTATTTCGGTGAGACTAGCCTCATCATCCTAAGTTTGTACGTAAGCTCGTGTTAAACTCTTCTCCTGTAATAGTGTGACCTTCCTTTTTCAACATACCAGTATTTCTTTGGTGTCTGCTGCTGTGGTATAACAGGGAATAATGAATAGTTGAGTAATTTTCCTCTGACTTTCTTTTAATGCTGTTAGACTGAGATTACTTAATCTGGTGGGTTTGGTGTGTTTTTTGCCGTTGTTCTTCCAGCTTCTTCTCTATATAATAGTTTCCTGGCCTTTCTTAGTGTGTCAACTGTGTTAATCCATATTTCTAATGAAATTGTCATAATGAGGCCTGCAGCCTCAAGGATCAATAACACTTTGTAGGTGGCTTCTGCTCCTACTTTCTTCTCTGCTCTTCCTGCTGCCCCCAACCTCTTCAGGCTTCTGCCACAGTCTCTTTTGTTCCCCCTGTGTTGCTGGCTGGGCAATGCTAACAGTGTGTTGGCCTTGAGGAGAGCACATAATCTTGGTGCATCTTTACAAGCTGACGAAGGGGCACTGTGGATGGAGATGCAGAAGAGGCAGGTTGTTCCACAGTTGAATGTAAGTAATATTTCACGTTTGCCACCATCGGTGTTGAGGATTGACCCATGTGCCTTGAATCAGTAACTTTTCACAAGAACTTTTGAGCTGGGAATAGGTTGGTTTTATTACTTGCTTTTGCAGTGAGGATAGCAAGACCATTCCTGTTAACATCCAGTTCACCCATAGCTCCTGTAGTGGTGGTGTATTCTTGACAGTTTGTGGTATTAAGTTCCCCTGCTGCTATACACAATGTAAAGTAATTTCAACAAAACCAGAGGTTTTGTTTTGAAAGCAGTTTCCTTCCCTGCACTAACTTCCAATGTGAAGTGCTCTTAATAAAGGGTTAAAAAAAACCCAAACACCAAAACATCCCTCCGTTGAAGGTAAGTCTATGTATTTATCTGTGACTTCCTTTTCTACTATTTCTTATTTCATTTGTTCCCGTGCCATTCCTTAAAGGTCAGTATTTACCAAAAGCTGGTAAGCAGTTTAAACCAGGTCAGTTGGGCAATGCCGTTTCCAAGGGGTAGCTGAACAGTTTCTGCCCTCTATATAGAGGACTATCAGAGTTGATGCTGACTTTATAACCACAGAGCTTAAATATAAGAGCCTGTTTTGAATATTTCCAGCGCTGAAACTTTGAGCTTATGCTTTTAATGTGATCTTTGGGATCTGACCAACTACAGAAATAGTCACCTATGTTGAGATCCTAGAAATGCCCTGAATTTGCACCCAGTGCTACATAGCAACTCTTTAATAAAAAGAAAACCAAGACTGTTACCATTTTCAATAATGAAAAAGTACCTCTTGCTAAATGTAATTCTCGTAATCTGCTAAATATACTGTAAAAATGACATTTTGTGGGGGATTTCACATCCGTGCAAGGGAGTACTTAGGTTTCCTGTTCCCATTAATTTTGCCATGCAAAATATATCCCTTTATTTTTTATAGTTTTTCTACTGATTTCTCTTTCACAGTTCTTAGTCATTATTCACCCAGCAGTTACCCTTTTTTTGGTTGTTGGTCGCCATTTAACGTAGAAAGCTGGAAAAAGGGTTTGTAGAAACCTGTAGTACAGTTATATAAAATTAATGTATTCTTCTTTGTGCTACTGGAAGAAACATACCATCAATAGGTAACAACTCCTAATTTTTTCTTTTAATGCTCCGTGTAGTGCAACCTCATTTATTCTTATTGGCACCTAAGGTCCTGTGCACATAATTGATCATTTGCACCATACATTTTAAGGGCCTGTGAAATGTGGCTGGTAGTTTTGATTTTGTCCATCTGGTTCAGTTAGAGCAGTGTAACTCAGCATAGCTAGGCTGGAAATTGTAGACAGTGCCACTGCTCTACTGTAAACCAGTGTTACATCCCTTTCAGTCAATAGTGATTTCCCTTTAGACTTAGGACCAGTCCAGTAAGGGCCCTTGACTGGAGCAGCACATTGATTTCAGGTGTATCCACCTCGAAATCTGTTATAGGAAACTTCTTGTCACAGTTTCTAATTGACTTCTTTTACAAATCACATTGCATAAATGAGGACGACCTTCAGTCATCTCAGCAGTGTGTTGCTTGTGAGAGATCGGAGTTGACTATCTTCCTACGTGACTTGGATCATTAATATTATGAAGCTTATTTTTTTCTTTAACAATATTTTTGTGCAGGGATTAAATCACTCCCCAAACTGAATGTAACAGATTTAGTTTTGATTTCAGACTACAAAATTTAGAAGATTTTGCTTACATGATATGCAATATAAAATAACAACTTAGGTCCTTTCCCAAAAGTATAGTAAGTCTAGGGATTTTTTTATTTTAAGTATTGTTTTAATATGATTGAGAACTAAGGAAACAATGCCAGTAGTGCAAGCCTTATAGGAAAAGATGTCATATGTTTAGTGAGCTAGGCAATTAAGTGCATTTTGGCTTCGTATTCATGTGATCCATAAAAGATGTTCAGTTTCCTCATTATTATTTTTCCTTTCCCTTTGCTACCTCAGTGATGGTATATGTGGGCAGAAAACACTGCTTCAGTGAAGTTTGGGCTTAGTTATGTCGCATCCCAAATGTCTAAAAAGCATGCTGGGGGTTTTGTGCGCATGTTGTGATGAAAAGGCTTACAATTTCATAGTAAATTATTATGATGGGGAAAGAAAAGAACTACGGCACAGAGGTATTCCATCCACATTTCTTGAAAATAGTTTCTTGGCAAAATTTGTAATAAAGTAGAAGTCCATTAACCGAGAACAATTTTTGATTTGTAACAGCAGTAATTGTATGCATACTGCTTGTCAATGCGTGTTCTCACATATGGTATAAAACTAAAACACTGCGTTCTGAACAGTTCTTCATTTTTGCTGATGTCCTCATTTTGTTTGAGACATCATTTATTGGGGCAGCATGTAGGGCACAGTGAAACTTTCACAATGAAACCTGAAACTGGATGAAACAAACCTGAAGGCTGGATCAAGTTCACAAGAACATTTGTGGAGGTTTGTAAGTCTGGGTTGAATTTGCAGCCAATCTGTGCTCACTTACTGTGCGTTGAAAGAACCACAAGAAGTGTATTGGTTTCATATGGTTTCAGCCTTCAGTCATTTCATACTATTGGTCACTCCAGTAAAAGCTGGACATTGCTTGCTCAGACTCCAGTGGAAGTGAACTGATGCCCATGTAAAGTGACTTAAAAAGCCAGGTGTGGCAAGTGGTTTGACAGTATCATCAGGGAAGAAGATGACAGAAAGCAAGAGACTTTTGTGCTCCCAAAAGCACAAAGAGGGGAAACGCAGGCGTAGTCAGGATCTCCTATCACGCTTGAGAAGCTCCCACTTGGTCATGATTGGGTTGCAGTACAAGTGTCAGGATTGGACTGTGCATGCAAGGTGGGGGTTTTGTTGACAGGGAAAAGAGGTCAGGGAAAGGCTTATGATCAAAAGTGAGGATAGCTTCCTCTTGTGGGTACAAACATAGGAGTTTTGTGGAGGATTTCTTCTAGTCAGAGGAAAACAAGGGAGAAATTTTAATTGCGGAATATGAGTATTTGGGGGGAATAAAAGGCTGGATCAGCTGAGTATGACAAACAGCTGAGGGTGACAAACATAGAAAGAAAGGAGAATTCAAGGCAAGGGATAAACAAACTGAGTCCGGGAAGAGTCCTTCAGTGTGATGTGTGGGGGCCAGTATCTCATTTTGGCAGTTAGAGAAGGGAGGCACTAAATTTCTCATTGAAGGGTCATTTCTGGGTCCTGATGAGTGGATGTAAAAGGAAAGTGTTCTGTTTTGAATTGTCTCTAGTGAATATCATAGAATCATTTTGGTTGGAAGAGACCTTTAAGATCATAAAGTCCAACTGTTAACCTAGCACTGCCAAGTTACAACTAAACCATGTCCTTCAGCACTACATCTACCCGTCTTCTAAATACCTCCAGGGATGGCAACTCAACCACTTCCCTGGGCAGCCTGTTCCAATGCTTGATAAGCCTTTCAGTGAAGAAATTTTTCCTAATATCCAGTCTAAATCCCTGGCGCAACTTGAGGCCATTTCCTCTTGTCCTATTGCTTGTTACTTGGGAGGAGAGACCAACACCCACCTCGCTACAACCTCCTTTCTTCTCGCTACTGGGAGAACCTTGTTTCCTTATCCTCAGAACATACTTGCTGATATTGGTGCTTGCAGCTCTGCCTTGTGAGCAATGTATCACAGGAGAAGTTGCATGGATGCATGTTTGATTATCTAGGACTTGGTATCGTTCTTTTGAGGTAGTGCCGCTAACAAATAGTTCCCTTTTTATTTCTCTGTCAACAATGCTGAAATAAAATTAGCTAGCACTTGAAGCTGCTGAACTTCGGTTTTAGTTCCAAAGTATGTGGACATGTATTTGGCAAAAGAAAATTCAGTAATAAGTAAAAAGTGATCTCCCAAAACATATGTAGGAAGCCTGGTTTCTGAGAATGCACCATACTTCATGCCAATCATAGTTGTGGAACCTGCTGGCTATTTTTTACTAAGCTTAACAGTAGGTTAGAGGTCTTAAAAGTTAGATAAATTAATCTAATCTTCATCTAATAAGTTGTTGGCTGGGCAAGAAAGACCCAAATGAATGCTTGGGGTACTAGGGAAAGGACTCAGCTGCTAAATGCTGTTTGGCGATGCAGCCCTGGAGTAACCTTGGCACACAGGAGTCTAGAGAAAGCAGGTTTCCATTATTTTTGCTGGTCATAGGCAATTTGTTTTCTGTCTATATCATCTAATGGAAAACCCTCCACAGCCTTCTGTTTGGCACTCTAATGTTTCGCGCGGTACTTCCCAAAACTACTGGTTAGTCTTTAGGGAATTCACTAAACATCTATGAGAAATTAAGTGCCTTGCTATAATGCTGGCTTCAGATCAGTGGGAGTTGCAAAGAACAGCATAAGGTAGAAACAGTTCTAGGAGGAACTTATTATAAGAATAATGACTCAGATATGCAAGAAACCTCCCAGATTAAATCTTCCAGTTATGTCACTGGCGTCTGTCTTCCTGAAGATACTGCATGCTGCAGACAAAGGCAGGCAAAGTCTGTAGAGCTGAAATTGGGACTGGGGATCCAATGGTAGCCATGACAGAGAAGAGTGTTTAAAGAAACAAATCCTACCGGTCTTGACTAGTGGGTCTTCAGATAGGTCTCCCTGCCTATTTAATTTGTAGGCAAAAGTTTTCAACAACTAGTCCACGATATCTGAACTATAACCCCAGTTTTCAAGTGACAGATGTTGAAGACTTGGCTAGATAATTACATTAACATTTACTTTTGGGTATGAAACCTAAAAACTGTATGTACAGAAAGAGGGCATACTGACAGGGCTTTTACAGGAGAGCAACAGTTCACAGAAAGTAGCATTTTCACAATCATGTCTGTGATACAGCTTTGAGGAGAACAAAACCAGATAGTCCCTGAGAAGCAATTCAGCCCAAGCGTCTCAGAGTTGTAAGAACTGGCCACCACTAGCCTTGTAGCTCTTGCTGCCTGACTGCGCATTTGGCTCTCTTTTTTCCCCTCCTGATTTCCTGTGAAAATGAAATTAATGCAGCTCAGACTGTGCCTCTGTGGTGGTTTTTTTCCTGAATAACTTTAGAGCTTTTCTAGTTCTCAGTGCCTTGAAACAATATGGACAGAGCTGATGACTTAGATTTGACTTGGTGAGACGCTATGTGATTTAAGAAGTATCATGTAGGTTAAGAGGTGGTGACAGGGTATCAAACACTCTTTGCTGTGAGAAGGAGCATAGGATCTCACCAGGTAGGAAAGAAAAGTGAAAGGAGAAGAGAGTGGGGTGCACAAGAAGGCCGTATTTGCTCTTTACCCGTGTTTGTGCGTTATGGCTTTGAGACTAAGAATATGTATTTTTCAAACACTGCAAGGTGAGCTGCAGAGGAAGGGAGGTGTTTTGCATGAAGTCTCTTCTGTTGCACCTCTTCTGTTGAAAACTGTTTCAATCACTGTTACCAAAGAGAAAATTACTGACAGTAGCCAAGTGAAGATGAACGTACACTTTCAATTCTTCTGTTTATCTCTTGTGGGGATGAAATGAGAACTATTTTCTATAGATATTAGAGGACAAGTATAATAAATATTCCCAGAAGCGTGTAAAACACCTAAATGTATTTTTCATCAAATACTGTCTCTCTTAACGTAGCACAAGTTACAAACTGCTCTTTCCTTGCATCGTTTGTTTTTTGGGAAAGCCATTGGTGAAGGTATGAAGCCAGGAGTCAAGATGCACAGGTTCTGTTCCCCATCACATCAATTACCTCCTTCACGATTGGAGGCCAGTCATTTTTATGCCCCTGTGTCACTTCCTAATCTGTCTGATGCTTTGGCTGACTGTTGACAGATCCCTCTATATCTGTGATAAAAAGTACTTTATATCAGACAGGTGGTGTTGTCAACTGCATCTCTCTAGTTGGTGTCTGTTCCTGCAGCATATTGAGAATTACAGTTAATAAGCTAATCAAATAGAAGTATGTTAATTTAATTTCAGCGAAACAGATGTTACTTTAAATTCCATAATACATAACATAGAGATTAGTTTTTCAAGACTGGACAAGATGGGCAATGTAACGTAAATTAAATGCAGTAATATCCACTAACATAAGTGGAGACTCTGCTGTGGTTTATAAAGGTGTGGTTAGTTCTTCTGCCCTCAAGTGTCCATTTTCCTACACATTTCTTCTGCTTTGGTAGTCTGGTTTAAACACGAAACAAAACTGTCAAGGTGCTCTGTCAAGGGTTGCTTTCTAGTAAGAGCCTGCACAGAAACATGCAGTACTGACAGCTGTGTGAAAATGTATATGCTGGGAGACTTCTTTCAAATTTCAAATTCTTTGTGCTTGGCATTCATATAATAGCTTAGATCTGTTGGCTCCCTGAACTTGCCATTTGTCAGAAAATGGGCATTTATGAACTTGAATGTATGGTATGTATACAATACAATTAAAATTAGACTACATAAGCTTCAAAAATTATATTCCAAGAAAATACCAAAATCAATTTGTAGTCCATTCTCATCTTTTAATTTCTTTTTTTTTTTTTTAATGGTGATTGGTGAAAAGCCCACATTTCAAAATATCATTGTCCACACACAATATGTTGTCCTTAGTTCTGTGACATTAGTGAGCTTGAAATCCTACTGACAGGAGAATATTTTAGTCCAGATGGCCTCAGCTTTGTGTAATTTACCTTTTAATGTATGGCTTGCCAGCTGGGACAACTTTGCTTTGGGTGAAATTTGCATAGCCATCAGATATTTGTTACATGCCTGGAAAGAAAAGTGGGAGCAAGTTCTGGCTTATGCTAATACTTTGCTATCACCACATGCTACCACTAAAGCAGCAAAAAAGAATTACACTTTTCATTTGTTCTCAGCAGTTAAATTATGAGTCTCTGCCTTATAAAGATTAGATATTTTTCTGTGAGCTCTTTAGTACTGATGAAGCAGGCAGTGCTTTAATCGTGAAATTGTTTCACCTTGTTAAAATACTGCTGTTCTTGTTGAACAAATTAAGTTATAAAATACTGAATACGTGCACCAGGCATTTCCAGACTTCAAATAAATTTTCAGACAAAACAAACTAAAAACGTTATGGGAATTCACTTTTTAATGCTTGTTTTTATTCTAGTTCTGGTTTTGTTACAGTAGTTTTAAAAAATTAGACATTACTGGTTCTAAAATAGTGCCACGCTATTCTTGTAAATGTCCCAATGACAACAATCATTAATATCCCCACATTTGCATTTTAAGCCACTCCATTTCCCTAGTCATCTATTACTTGGATGTAAAAAATAATTTCTAGTCAAAACTTGGCACAAAATACCTGAATTCCATACTTTTTACCAGATGTAAAAATAAAAGCGAACAAATTCATCTTTTTTTCCCCCTCAATTAAAGGGCTCAATAAAGTATGATTTAAATTTTGTCCTTGTTTTGATAAATTGTTTTCAATTTTGAAAGTTCAGAATAGCTCTGATTTAAATAAATAAATAAATAAATGAAGTGGGGGGTAGAGAGGAAGGGAGATCTGCCTCATGATTAAGAAAATAGTCACTGTCTCCATTTGGCCACCATTTAGATGGGTTTGCTCACAGGCTGTGGTAGGGTGCTCATCACATCTGTCTCAAAATGCTTCCAAGTGGTTAATTCAGGCCAAGGGCCTTGCCAGAGATATAGTTGCTTCAGAGTAATGTGTATCCTTGTCTTCCCTGAGAAAGATTATAAAGTTTTTCACCTACATCCATTTCTTAGGAAGACCCTGGTTTGCCCAACCCTCAACCCAAAACCTATTACAAAAGCCTGTAGCTTCCTATTGAACCTTCTGGAAGGAAACTTCCTGACTCCAGAGTGAAATTTCTGGATATTGAGAGAAACCCACTGAACGATGGATTTAAAATTATACTTGATGAGATGCAGGTTTTATTCTGTTTTCACTGTTATAATTTTAGTATTCACTGCGGAAAAAAGTTGAGAAATTTTGAGACTCTTCAGAAAATGGCAGAAGCGTCTCCTGCTTTGCGTTAGTGGCCACACAGAGCCCCGCAGTGTGCCGGCCAGAGCTCTACCCTGTGACACTGGAAGTGAGTGGGTGGTTGTTTCATAGAGCTCAAGGGCGGTTTTCCTGCTGGATTGGTAAAAGTCTGTTGCAATAGTACTGGTTTTATACCAGTGAATCATCTCTAGTTAGAAAAACTTTTTCTTCAAGTCTGACTTCAGTTCATGCAAATATCCCAACTGCGTCTCCCATCAGGGGAATTGCACAGTTGTGGCAGATTTCTGTCCAGAAGTCCTAGCTTGCCCAAGGTGTAGGTGTGAAAGTTGCATGTGACTCAAGTACACTATTTTCTCTTCAATTAATGTGCATTGCTGCCACCTGAGGAGACCAGGACAAGGAGTGGCATGTAATGACCAGACCAGGTTTGAAGCCTGCTGTCAACTGCTGTTTTTATTACTGGCATGGATTTTTGTAACACTTTGGCTTTGTTCCAAATATGAGTTGATGTTTCAAGTCTATCTTTGAAAGTGGTATTTTTTGAAAGCCATAAACGTATGGATGTACCCTCATGCATCTGCAGAAGAAGAAGCAGGGAGGGAAGGGAACAGTGTCAATGACCAGTATTGCTGGAAGCACATTCCATCTGTGAAGTGCAAGGTGCTCTGCCTTTCAAGTCCCTGCTACTTGCCTTGGCAGAGGACAAGATGCTCACCCTTGATGTCTGGTCCGCATCATGCCTTGCATGAAAGAGGGCACAGGTCTACTAAGGCAGTTCATTGACACAGTCTTGGTGAGCGTAAACTACTCATTAATTTAAGTGGATGAGGAGTTAGGCTGTTACTGAGCCTAAAGAAGAGGAAGGGAAAAAAAAAAACCAACTTAACCTTGCCCTAAATACGTAAATATTGGCATACAGGAATAGACATTTAAAATTTATCACTGAAGTGAGAGTACTTTGCAAGGCGGTGCCCCGTCAGAATGACAAAAGAGCAGGCGTGTCTTGGAACTTGAAACTTGGGATTCCTTCCCATTTCTGTCTCTAGTGGTTAGAGTTCTTCACTCTTGCTAGATTACAAGTCCACAGGGACTTTTAAAACTACTTATTCAGACTTTACTGTTTTGGATGTACAAGAGTTAGTTGCATTAAGCTGTAGCTTGGAAAAAAAACTGAAACCATTTTTATAGCATTTTTAAAATAACTTTATTAAAGGATAGCATAAAAGATCACAGTTTCTCTATTTTTACAGCTCTGCTTTGAAAAGATAATAAAGCTACTACACAGGACATGTATTAGGCTGGTGATTAATGTGTCTGTGTGTTACAACTGCGAATACTCTGAAACGTACTTTATATTCGAATGAATGAAAATGTCACATAATGAAACCGCAGAGGAGGAGTACAGTGCTAAGAAAATAATGTACACTAGTCTCTCACTAGGTAACATTTTACATGTAGCAGAGTGGGCTAAACTTCTTTTGCCTTCCATATGGGGATCTTAAAGTACTTAACATCAAAGAGAAGCTCTGTTTTGATAGGATTACCGAGGCTCTATCAATTACTCTATTACCTAGACCTTAGCAGTAAGCTGGGGCTCTTGACTTGCTGAAGACTGCGGTGGAAGTTTTAAAGCAGTTTTTCTAGGACTATTCTTTAATCACAGATATGTGTTTCAGGCACTTGAGTATTAGTAGCTTGGTTTTAAGTTGAGATCCAGCATTGAATATCTAAATGAATGTTGTTATTGGGAGGGACGTGCTAAGAAAATCTTTTTCCTCTAGGGAAGGAGGGATATCTGTCCTCTTGTAGATGCTGAATAATTTAGGTTGGAAAGGATCCCAAGGGGTTTTGTAGTCCAGCCCCTGGCCCCAGGTATGGGTAACCTCAAAGTTAGATGAGGTTGATCAGGATCTTGTCTCTTTATGCAGCCTTTTCCAGTGCTAAGGTGCTCTTATGAAACCTTTTTTCTTTATATAAAATTGAAATTTTCTGTGCTAAAACTTCTGTCCGTTGACTTTTGCCCTTTTGATGTGCACACACCTCTGAGGAGAGCTTGGTTTAACCTTCTACCTAGACAAAACCAGCCAGCTTGCTCATCTTCTTAACATCTTGCATGTTCCAGCCTCAGTCATCTTAGTGCTTCCCTGCTGAACTGGCTCCTATTTATCATTTTCCCTCTTTGCTGGGGTTGCAGAAGTGGACATACTTTTCCAGATCTGTCCTCAGGAGTGCTACGTAGAGGGGAGTAATGGCTTCACCCAACCTGCTGGCTGCCATCATACTAAATGCGACACAAGCCATGACTAGCCTTCATTGCTGCCATGATGCACTGCTGGCTCATTTTCTGCTCCTTGACCACCAGAATCCCCAGGTGTTTTTCTGAAGAGCTCCTGTTCATCCAGTTAGTCCACAGTCTGTACCTCAGCATAGGGTTATTCTGTCCCAAAGACAGGATTTTGCAGTGATTTTTGCCACCCAAGACACCTGCTGGGAGCAGTGAGATGGGCAGTCTCTTTTAGAAGGATGCACACCCTTTGGTGGAAGCCAAGGTTAGGATTGTTTGGGAGTGTTTGGTACAGATTTACTAAAAGTACCCAAGCTCTGGCACTACTGCAGAGAAATTCCATCAGCTGTGGCTTTTTCCAGACCTCCAGGGAAATGTTGCAGACAGCAGAACACTGTGAAAGGAAAGCTGTGGCTTTATAAGTGGTTAGTGGGAGAAATTTGATGCCCTCCTGTCATTCTCAAGATGATGTCCTGTATTTAGCCCTGAAGACTGTGCGTGAGAGAGCTGGAGATTGCTGCTGCAGGGCTGTTGTTACTTTCCTTGAAAGGAAGAGAATGTTGTCACTTGCAGAGGGTTAAGATGCTTCTCTTCCATCACCGTTTCCTAAGGCCTTACTTACTGCAATAATCTGTAGTAGCAGTGCTGAACTTACAAAAAAAAAAAAAAAAGGAGCTCAGGTGTAGACAATTTGTTGTATGTGCCTGGCTGTTAAACACCAGAAGTTGGAATATCAGTCACCAAATATTCAGTTACTGACTAACACAAGTTTGCGTGAGGAATTTTTCTTTGGGTAGCATGCCTCTGAGAGTTTGCTGTAAGAATAGCTCAGGTAACCTAGTCAGCTTATGTCTTCAGTGAAATTTATCTCAATTACAGATACAACGGCTAAGTATTTTAATAAGGATATCACTGATAGTTTATAAAAACATGAAGGATTAAGGGCCATATGTTTTCCCAGGCATGTGAACTTAACAAATGCAGCATTTTTCTATAAAAACTTTTTTTTTTTTGGTATGTAGCCACTCCATGCCTTGGCAGAAGTGTGATTCTATACAGCAGATCCACAGGCTACAGGCGAGAGTGTGTGGTCTTACAGCAACATGGGAGGAGTTGGGTCAAAGGCAAACTTTTATATATGCGCTGTGCTACTGAGGGGAAAGGAAGCAGTAAACCAGAAAGTACTGCCTTCCTGTAGTACTGGCTCTTTTTGGTTTCCTCTTCTGCAGCTGAGGAATCCCTCTCCCTTCTCTGCTTCTCATGTAAGAGCACAGATGCAATATTAAAGAGCCAGTGGAGCTGTGCTAATAGGGTTGAAATCTAAATGAAGAACCCGTCTGCAGAGCCAACACTGTAGATTTTGTTGCCTGAGATGCATTACGTGGAATACACACCATGTTGGATGTATGCAATATATTGTATATGAAAAATAAATTAAGCAGCGAGGGGAACAGCACAGTATTTTCTAGACAGATCCGCGCTTCTCGATGCCAAACATGGTTACAATAATCTCATATTTAAGGAGTACAAATTGAAACCTGATTTGAGTGTAGCCTGACAGTAGAAGTATTTTAATTGATGCAGCTACGGTTTGCTGCACAAATTCTGCTCTTCACTGTGTGTGGATGTGAGTCGAGCATTTTAATTATTCCTTTTGCATGTGTGTAAGCACAAGAGGAAAGGGGACAGCTTAGTATGTTTAGTCTGATCTTTGATGCTAAACTTCAGATTGATACACTTTCAACAAGAGCGTGAAAGATGCCTAGTTACATGACTTTCGTATTTCTTTCATACTGAATGGTTTTATACTATCTAATATTCTTGGGTCAGCTACACTGGAGTGTATGGAAGTTCTATAGTATTACCACAGTAACCAGTTCAGCTTCCAAAGAACAAAAGGAAATTCTGTTTTTTAAGTCGGAAGGCAAAATGGTGTGAATTTTACAGTCTGTATTCAGCTTCATCTGTTTCATGTGTGATGGTTGTGCTTGCACACCTCTAAAGCTACAGCAAACATCTGGTAGTTCAGCAAAGGAGGCAATTAGACAACCACTGAAGAGCAATCAAGATAATTTTCTTTATAGGGAAACAAAGAGTACTTTTAAAGGATGATCGCTAAAGGTTAAGTGCAGCCCAAAAGAAAATCGGGCCATGTAGAACTTGTGAAACACTTGATTTCAATATTTGCTGTACTAATTTGACATACTATTGGCATGAAGATCAGGTCGTTACACTGAACTCGCTTATGAAAGAAGAAATAATGCCATGCTGAAATATCTTCTTTCAAAGGATTTTATATTTTCTTCAAAGTTTTTGGAGTTATTTTGTTCCATTTGCAGCTGGGATTGCAATCTCCTTGCTTCACTTCAGAGAACCATCACGTCTGAACCAAATATTCCTCTCTGCTGTGGGACTGTTTCAGAGGATATGTTACTGGAAGAATGTTATGCAACTTGATACAGACATTTGAATCTATTCCATCTTCTTGATTTATAAACTGACACAATCTTCACAAGTTTTTCATATATAGTGAGATAGACTCATTTCTCAGCATTTGGAATCACTTAACTGAGCAAAGAACTTAACGTATAAAATAGTGTGCAAGACTGGGCGGTATTTTAGTTTTGCTTCATGAGTATGAATGTTGTCAGTCCGTTATGGTCTTTAATCCTGCAGTTGCTGGTACTGTGTTTTGTAGGCTCAAAATTGAACAATGAAAAAACAACCCAGACAGAACACAGTTGCACTAATGAGAACTACCTTGGACACAGTAACCATCACAAATATGGCTGTGGACAAAAATGTTGCAAAAAGCTTTTTTGTATGTCAGGGTTTTTCCTTAAGCCCACATCTCAGTTGAAGTCTTCGGTGTCCACCTTTTGGCTATCATTTTTTCTCATGTGCTTCATAGGTTTCCTGTCTCCCCTGTAAGCTTTCTCTTTCTCTTGCTTGCTTGTGTTTATGGTAAGAAAATACATCACTTTGATGAATTCTTTGGACTGATTTCAGTCTTTCTCTTTCTTCAAGAAGATGTGAATTTTATCCAATTCAGAGTAGCAAATGCATATTGGGAATTGACTGAACTGAAACTTTTTTTTTCCTGTTCTTATTTTTCTCTTCTCTATGGTGCATACACTTCTCTTGCAGGAGCTGATGACATGGAAGTGCCAGTTGTCAGAGTCACATAAGAATATCTTCCCAAGATCCAACACATCATCATAGTTTAGTTCTTTCTCATACTGTTTAAACAGCCATATCCTTGGTAACAAGACTGTAGGAGCTGTAGCTCAGTGCACACTCTCCAAATATCTTGTTGCGTGCAATTGAGAAAATCTTAAGTAATTCTAGTGGCCACATTGTGCTTTCAGAAATAAACTGTATTACAAAGCAAATATGCATCAGCTTCTCAAATGACAGGGATTTGACTGATACTGCGTCCTGCAGAGCCTGATGCTTTTATCAACTGCAGCCAGCCAGAAGGTAGCTGGAATGGAGTGACTAGCACCAAAATCAGAGCAGGCTTTTCCAATTTTGTATCTCTAGTGCAACATCTGGGGGTGTGTTGTAAACTTTTTGGATGATATCCTGGTGTAGGGGTGCCTGGAAGGCTCTAAGGGAGCAGGAAGGCTGAACTTTGCTGAACAGTTTTCAACTTGTTTCTCTCTCCCTTACTTGTTAGCCTTGTATGTGTATAACATTTCAATGGAGGCACTGCAAGATGTTGTGAGTTTGCAGGATGGTTCTGGAGACTGAAGCCGCATTTATCTACAAAGTGCCTGTATGCATGGGCAGAAGCATTTTGCAGAATCCGCATCCTGTTAGGTAATCTTTGTGGGTGAAAGGGTTATTTGGTTTTCCTGTTTTCTGGTACTTGCCTGCATTCTTTTTGTTTGCCTCAATAAGTTGCCAAGAATGGATGTGCTGGAGTCTGAATCCAGTTCTCACCTGAAAGGTTTCAGTTCTGATTGCGGTTTACAGTACAGTGAGACAATGGGAGGGAGTTCTGTGGTGTTTTGATCAGATTGATGCTCTTCTGTGGAGAGTATCTCAGTTTTACAAATTCTTGAAGCAGATCATTCTTTGCCAACACCTATATTTATATGTCTATATTAAAAAAGTAAATTATTTGATCAGTCTCTTTAAAAACAAATGATGGGCATCAGACCGAAGAGGAAAAATAAAAGATGGAAACTCTCTTCCTGTGGGTAAAAATTGCATTGCTGTCCCTTTCTGATGTGAAATAAACGCCTAACCCTACCAGTTTGGATGACCTGTAGGGTCCATTAGTAGAGGAAGTCAATAAAATGCATCGCAATTAACAATGTCTTGTTGATCTCCCACGGACTGGAACTGTAGTGGGTAATTGTCTAGTAGTGGGAGTTTTGCCATGACTAGCTTTATCATTTTGTCAGTTTGCTAATAAAAGGTCACTGAGGGTACAGAGCATCTGAGATTTACATATGGCAGATAAGAAAGCGTTCTGGGGAGCCTGCTTCAGAGAGGGGCCTGGGCGTTTGTTGCAATTGACACCCATGCTGTGATTCCAGAATTGACAAGAAATGCTATTATTAAGCAGATCTGCCGAGATAATTAGGATTCAGGGTTGCATTTTTAATCTGACTTGAGTCAGATAATTTATCACAGCAGTAGCAAGCTGTCAGGGTCACACAATAAATACTGATTATGGTAGAATAAAGATTAAGTGCGGCCTTGCAAAAAATTAGGCCAAGTAGTACTTAGAAAACATTTTATTTCAATATTTACCATGCTAATTTCATGTAATATTGGCAAAAAGATCATGTCTCTAAAATGAGCTTATTTATGAAAGAAGATAATGTTGTGCAGGAGTGTCTGTACTCAGTATCTGTTTAAATTTTAAATTTCATTCCTAATTGATTGCAAAGAAATATTAATTTTGAAAAGCTGATTTAGCATGACTGTTTCATTCCTGTCACCACCATAATAATTTGACGTGTTAGAGAGAAATACTCTATCCTGAAGGCAGACCTAATTTGTTAGCATTAGTAAGATACTGCATTTTTAATTTAACATAGCTTTTGTTTTTGATTCACACATGGACAGTTTATGGCACTTTCATTTAATTAAAGAGACCCATTTATTAAAATATGCAACTTTGAAAAATGTTTTTGAAAGCCATTTACAAATCAGTATGTTAAGGATTCAGCACTTCCATACTCGCCTGTAGCTTCTTAAGAATACAGAATCAAATGAGAACATAGATTTATGAACGTAGTATATTTTCTTGAAAAAAGCTAGTGCAAAGATGAATAATTAATAGGCATATGTTATATTCAAAAAGAAATTTCAAGAGATGCTGAAATGCAGTAGCTACCTATAGAATATGGTTTCCTAGTTAGGCATCTCATCCTTCTTTAGCAATACAAAGCAGCTTTAGCAGCCATGTTTAGGTGATGTGTTCTATTCATTAGCTTGCCGTCTTTTCTTCTATAAGATCTTAACTTAGTATTTGTCTCTGTAAGAACTCTTTAAATAAGTAGCTTGTTATTACTGAAATGTCTACAACTTTATACTGTCAACTCCACTCAGCTGAAAAAATGTGTTTTGAGATTAGCAGCCTTGCATTTTAGAGTAATTTTTGATTTGCTTTGTGGCATTGTATATGTCATGTAGAGTGGCTGATGTTTCCCCTTTCTGTTGGCAATATTTCTGGTTAACTCATCACTTTGGTTCTGGAAACAGAGTTTGTGGTCCTTTTATAATGATAGGACTCTACTAATCATACTAATTACTGTGAAATTCCCTCTGGTAAAATTGAGAGAATGAAGCATGGATGAATGATACTTAAAATAATATGTTACAAAATCTGAGGAATATATACATTTTAAGGGTAGCCGTAGGAAATGTAAAATATGTTGAAGTATTATTTCGGTTCCAGAAAGTAAGTGGATAATTTTCAATTATTAAAAGTCTTTATAATCTTTGAGCGTAGATTGTCTTCTAAAGGGGCATGCATGACTTTTTTCAAGAGATACTCTGTCTTAGGAGAGAGCAAGGGAGGTGTTTGTGTTACTGTGTGAGAACACAGCTTTTGGATCAGGAATTGCAGAATTCCTCAATATTGATTTTAAGGCGTAGTTAGAAAATGTTTCCACTTGAAGTCATGAAAATTATGAATTTTGGTAGATGCATCAATAACAAAGTATATTCTTTGTGGACAATAAAGAACTCAAATCTCTTATCATGCAGGTCTCTCTCATGGCAGGCACTTGAAATAAAACTTCTATGCCACTGACTCTTCTGCTATACCTATAGAAAGCTTTAGTCTTAAATCTTTTGAAATATCTGATTGTAACCAGTGAACAATTTAACCCTTTGGTGTTATTTGTATGACTGCCAGGAAGACATTCCAGTAGTAGTAGTAGTAGTAGCAGCAGCATAAATTATTATTACTGATTATTTTCTAGGTAATGAAGTGACCTGCTACCCTACTTGAGTAACAAGGAGCAGAAGTGTGTATCACTATAGCATTCAGCCTTTTGCTTGTGGGAACAACACACTGTGTATGAGACTCTAATGCTTGGGCCACAGGATATGAAAGCTAAAATTGAGGCCAAGGGGAAGACCAGAGCACTGTGTTGACCACAGCATATAAATAGTTTGTTATTGTTGCCATTGGGCAATGAGTGCTGAGGACCACTAACCTAAGACACAGCTTTTGTGGACCCAACAGCCTGCCCTGCCCAAGTCTGGGCTGCAGTTTTCAAATTAACATTATTAATGTATTGTTAATTTTGTGTTAATACGGTACAGAAATTCTGAGAAGGTGTGAGCTTAAATTCTGCACAGTGAAAGAGCTCTGTTTGCAGGCAGGTTGGGAATCACAGCTGCTCAGAGGGCATTATTTAGGAATTTGGTTTCAAATAGTTCCTTTCATAGTTTAAGCACAAGGGACAGTGGCTGGAGTTGTGCCTGGAATAAAATAGGAAAAAGAAGGGAAGCCACTCCCTGGAAGCCTGGCAGCTCTGCACCCTGCAGAACCTCTGGGCTGCTGTTTCCTAGGTGCGTATCTCTCAGGTAAGGATTAAGGGGTGGCAGGCAGAGAGTGGTGCTGAGTGCCTGGTCAGTGAAGAGGGCATATGAGGTTGGGCTTTCTTGATCTAAATGTCTTTTGGGCATTTCTTTAAAGAGCCCTCTTTCCCTATCCACACAGCTCCTAGAGCTGTCATCTGCTCTGAGTGGTCTGTAACTCACATGGTGGTGTGTTAAGTATACCTACCTGGGCAGTGGTGTGGAGAAATGCCTTCAGTGACTTTGCTTTCTGCATACAGCCATGTTATCTGCAAGAGCTGTTTTTGGCAACCTGAGATTTTGCAGCTGACAAGCTGAGCAACACACATAACCTCTCCTATAGCAATATTGGCAGAAGATGTGGTATCATCCTCCCTTTTCCTAATGATTATCTATTTATAATACAACTCTTACATTAGCAGAACTCTCTGAAACCTCATCTCTGAATCTCATCATTCACATGCATGTTTGTCAGAAAGGTTGCTTGGTTTTGGTAGTGTCATGTTAATTTACAGACAAGGAAAGAAAAAGGTCAGAGGAAGAGATAACATTTGTCTGTCTTCTGTAGTGGTCTTGCACTGATTAATTGATGAAGTCTTAAACTTACATGATACCATATGTTATGACAAATTAATTCCTTATAAAATAATAGGAGAATAAAATAAAAGGCAACTTGAGCATGCTTGTGTTCCTCACTAGGAACAGACTTCAGTCATCTTACTGAACACTATTCAGTCATCCTACAATATAGGGATTGACGTAAACGTGCAAGTCACAAACAACCAAATGTGATGTGTTGGAAGAGTTATTTCCAGTAGAAGTAAGGTGAGACCAGTGCTGTTGCAGTGAGCATTGCAACTTACTTGGGGTGGGGCGTAGGGCAGTGAGGTTTAGTGAAGGGAATAAAATCATGCATAAGAGAAGGTTAGATCTCCTTTAGAGGCTAACCAAGGTGAGGAGAGAGAAGTAAAGAGTCATATAGCTAGCAGAACAAATGGTTATATATTTGTTCTTGAATCTAATGAGGCTGGAAAATGGAAGAAAGTTCTTCACTTTGAGAGTTGTAGCGACCTTGATACTTCAGTTACTTTAGAAAATACAAATTCTGCATCTGGGGGCGCTTGTATGCTCTGAAACTTCACCAGCAGTGACTAGGCTGGATGATTTGTCACAATGGTTTAAAATTGTTTAAAAAATTCTCTTGCCCATGATGGGTTTGAAATACAGTATCACTTAATTTCAAAGTGGAAAAATCAGGAGTAGAAATGTATTTACCAGTTGAACCCACACCCTTTGATTCATACAGTACTGTGAGCTGTATGGAAATCTAAATGTGAATAAATATGTATCAGGATTTGGTTAGCCAACACTCAAGCCATGAAGAAATACCATGCTACAATTTTATAATGCATGTTACAGCTGTATAAATACGAATAAGGAATCTGTAACACCTCGGATGACTTTTTGCACTGTTTTAGATGGGCCTTAGGTGGTGCTGTTGCATTTTTGCTTTCAGCTGTTGCTGTTTTTACAGCTTCAATAATTTTTATTCTGCTTTGCTTTCTAGATCATACTAGGAAACTAAGAATAGTTGGCTACACCAATATTTGTAAAATTTACCAAGGTGGAACACTAAAACGTAACCACTTGTAGGGTGCATTTCATTTCCTAATTTGAAACACTTTAGCACCTCTATGTAAGAACTAAGTAATACTGAACTATGCTCATAGCATAAGGCGTATCTTGTTCTATGTGTGTTATTTTGTCTAACGGTGTATAAATGTGAGTGTAAAAATAAATTAAAGACGCAAGATTGAGTAAAACCTCTCAGAAATTAAGCTCAACATGTGGGATTGATGCCGTAAGTTCACAAGTCTTTCAACTTTCCATATGGCTAATTAAAAAGAAAAAAGTGGCTGAATTTTTGAAAAGAAATGTGTATGTCACATTGGCAACTTGCAGAGTGCCTCCTCTGTTAAAGGACCTATGCACAAGTTTTACATCCAATTTCCTGCCCTTATCTTCCTTATGCCAGCTCACAGTGTGGTTCATTGGGAAACAGTTTGCTTTTTTTTTCCTTTTTCTTTTTTCACGATGTAAAAAAAATTCCCATGAAGGTTTTTTCCACTACAACTGCCTACCCTTTATGTTCTGCAGCCTGCCAAGCTTGCCAAAACTCAGCAGGTAGCCCACATGGTATGCATGTCTGTGTGAGAACGCTCCCCTGATGTGGACAAGATGTTGGTTGTAAAATGAAGCCAACATCTTGTCCACAAGTGTGCAAAAAAATATCCTCAATCTGGACAGACATGTTTTTGTAGGCTGAATGCATTGACTGTACTAATTCAAAGACTAAACCTTTTAAAACTAGGGAAAAATAATTATATAGTTACAGTACCAATGATGCTATCAGTAGTAAGCTGCAGACTTATTTGTTAATCTGAGACCATTTGGTTAGACTTTTACTACCTCTGTATTTACAGTAATTCTTTTGGCATCTGTAACTTTAGGGGTTTTATCACTCCTCTTTTAGTCTCTACAACCTGGGCAACTAATGTAACCCCAAGATTGTGAGTTAGCAAAGAACAATACAGGAATTGAGAGAGGCTGTTAGTTCAGTCTGCGCTTAACCCAGAACTCCCTTCGAGGTGGATATTTTTGCTTTGTACCTATGCTCTGTGGGTTGCACGTGAGGACTGAGGGAAAGAGTAATGTGTAGGCAGGGAGGGATGGCAGTGACAGATAATCTTAAACCAGACTCCCTTACTCTAAACTCTGACATAAATGCCAGAGGCAAAGTTGGTTGCATAACCAAAACAAAACCAAAAAAGCCCTGCAGGGTTCTGTGTGTGCCTCATATTTTTCAAACTAAAATTGTCAAGTTTAAAACTTGCAAGTATTACAAAAAATTGGCACAAAACTTAAAGCTAAACTTCAGTGTTTCACTTATTTTAGGCTGAAGTACAGAAAAGGATAAAATTTTGTTTAGTTTTCACTTCAGTCTTCTCAGTTTAGGTTTGTGGTTTAAGCTTTTTTAAGCTATCAGATTTTGAGTACTTGTATAAGTTGAAGGTGTTCTGAATTGCCTAGGTCTGTCTAAAACTGTAGGATTTCTCCGATCCATGTTAAGAATTTTTTTCTCAGAAATTTAGAACATCACACTATTACATTACACCTAAGGGTGCACATAGTTGCTAAGTAAATCTACACTTTAGCTCAGGACCACAACTCCTGCTGCTCCACACAGCTTACCTGCTGAGCCCATTAGGGTGGAAAACCAGGATTCACTCTTTGCTTCAAAGGATGCCTTTCCCTATGACCCAATAGTATATGCTTAGCTTAGTTGCTTGTTTCTCCGTTTCTCTCATCTGCCCTTCCAGCGTGTGTGTTAGGGCTCAGGACACCTGGAGTCCAGAGCATTTCTGCACTAGTGTGGGTGTGCTGCAAAGGTAAACTCAGAGCTGCAGTTGCTTCCTATAGATTCCCACTTGAAGTTAGTGGACTATGGGGATGCTTAACATATCTGGACATTTCCAGAAATACAGATTCATGGCACTTACTTCAGGCATTTCATTTGGTTTTTTGTTTTGATGCCTTTTTTTTTTTTTCCTTAATAAAAGTTCTTTGCTTTTTACCTGGCCAAGTACATATTGCATATTCTCCATTTACTTGCATTATTGGGTAAAAGCTCATGAAGGTTTAGGCTTTCTAAACGCATTTACGTAGCATATGGACACATCTTTTTCTGTAGACATAATGGTCAACACCTTTCAAAGAATGTTGGGCTGTTTCAAATTTGCAAATTAATATCTAGTGAATGTTTAGGTGCATTCTTCCACACAATGCTTTTCATATCTAGATCGTCAAGGTACGTGGGTGGTGTGTGTCTGGTTTAAATAGCTTCTGGTTTTGTCTTGATTCATTTTGGTTTGAAATTTCATGTTATACAAGATATAAAAATGGACCTCCAGCATAGCTTTCTAATGGAAAGACAAGATTAGGAAGAAATTTTTTTTTTTTTTTGGGGGGGGGGGTGTGTGGAGATTAAACCTTTCATATGTGTGGGGATTTTCTTATGAATAGTTCATGCTTTGTTTCAGGGAGGTAATTTTTTTCATTCCTTTAAGAGATCTTTCTTGATGCACTACTATGCTTGACTGTCTTGAAAAATGACTGCATACTAGTGTTCAGTATGCAAGAAAAAATTATGGTGTGTGTAAAACTCCTTCTTGATCGTGCATGACATTGCCCAGTTGATGAGATCTTGCGACTAAAGAGTAATCTATTTTTAAGCATGTAATTATTTTTGGCAGGCAGGTATTTCAAAATATGTAACTTAAACTTTCTTCTGTTCTGAGTCTACTGCAGACTGCGTGCTATGCCCATTTTCATGGTGGAAAGGACTTTTTCATTTTTCTTCATAAATGTCAATTTTGAAGTTTCATTTCAGTCTATTACAGGTGAATATGGCTCATAATTTATGTATTACACTGACAGACTACAAATAATAATGTCTCTTGGAAGAGCAAGTCAGAAAATCACCCAGCATATTAATTACAATTGTCATGCAATGACTGGTCATAAATTCAATGTCAAAGACCCAGACTTCTTAAGAAAGCATCTTAAATGCTCCATTAAAAAATTTGCCCTTGAAATTGCGTGTTAAGATAGTATGTATTAAAATGTAACAGTGATTTTTTAAGGTGTTTTTTTTTTTACCATGGAAACATCTTTTTAAATAACAAATTGGTAGAAAAGTTGGGGGGTTTTTATCACTTTGTTGTCTAACCAGAATAGAATAAGAATTCTACATCAACATGTCAATAAGAATGTATCATTAGAGTTAGTTACTGGGTTTCGTTTTTTAGTATCACTTCAGAAGCACCTGAGAAGCTTGACAAGGCAGAGAACAGGACAGCATCCTCCATGACGATGTGTAGATGTGATGTGTGGTACTGTGTGGCTAAGCCACCACCTTCTCTATGTGCCCTGGTGTCTCCAAATTTCAACCTGTAAATTGCATGTTTCTGAGGACTGGCACGCATGCCCTGCTAGAGGGGCAGTGGGTGCTTGATCATCCCACATACCTGCTTGGCTTCAAGGCCATGCAAGGTCAGCTTCCTCAAAGAAAGATTCCAGTTGGACTTTTCTGTCCTACGTAGACCATTTGATTTTGCTCCATCACAGAGGCAGTATATGGCAGGGGATGCAGGCGTGGTATGTCTTAACCACCTCACCCATGCCTTATGGGTGGGTCACACTCCAGTTCCGTATGTGAAAGTTGCAGAGATTTAAACTTTGCCCTCCTTGTCATGGAGTGGAAGTTGCCTGCTGCTGTGTCTGCACTGTTTGCTACATGCGGTCAGGATGAGAGCCAAGGTCTGGCTTGAGTGCAAACCCCAGCTCATCCTCAGAAGGTTTCCGGGGGTACTGGCTGAGATGGGTGGGAGTTCTGGGATCAATACCAAGAGTCAGGAGTTTACATGAGGATTTCCAAGTGACTAGCAGTTTTAAAGACCCAACTGTAGCTGCCTTTGCATGGGCCTCATTTTCAGAGAACATTGTAGCTATTGAAACTCAGTAGGAGACAATGAATATTTAGAGATTTGTCTGAGGTTCTGGTCCTGGTTGAAACAGCTATAAACACTCTTACAGAATATCTGAGCCTAAATGTGTAGGGAAATGGGTCACAAAGGAAAATGAAGACAAGAGGGGGGAATTGCAGAAGACACAGAAGGAGCTGGTGTTTATTGCAGTAGGAAGTTGAAGGAAGTGGTTTGCATGTCCTTAGGAAATCTAGCTTCGTTAGTTCCGTTCTTTACATAACTTTTTAATTTAAGCTGGATGGTAGTGGACTCGCAATTGGGGAATGACGTGGTGACAAATAGCTGTTATGTTTTTGCACAGCTGAAGTCCTTTCCTTTTCTCCATTGTATCTCGGAAATCGCTCCCATGGTATACGTCCAGCCCAATGTCTGGATTAGTATATGGGAACAGGCAATGGAAAGACTTGTCATGCAAAAAAATTTATTTGAGGAGTATTTGGAGAGAGTCTGTGATGAGGCAAGTCAGTCTAAAGTTGTCATCACTTTCGTTTGGCGTAAGTCGATGCTGCTGCAGAAAGGGATGATTGCCTCTCCCTGCTCGGGCTGCCTGTTCCCTTTGTGTGCTGTCTTTGTGCATCTGACGTGGTTTTGGTTGGGTTAGCTTTCATTTGGACCAGGTCCGTGTTCCAGCTTGCCCACAAGCACACAAACACTTCTGCTGGGAAGAGACAGTGGTGAGAACAGACAGGTTGGTGTGGAAAGAAAGGTGGAACCATCCGCCTTGCCTGACAGCAGCGGGGAGTTATGCCAGGCAGGGTGATTGCAAAACCATCACCTCCATAGGGACAGCAGGAGAGTGAGAGGCTGGGTCCGGGGACGTGTAGTAAAGAGCGATAATCAGCAATAATATTTTTAAGGACTTCTCAGAGCCATTGAAATAACATGTTGTGTCACTGAAATTACTTATTTTTCAATAATTATTAATTATAGTGTCATTCACTTCTGACACTTAATATTGATAACATAATACTGGGCCTTTTTTTTTTCATCTCTCTCCTTTTTTTTCTTTTTTTTACTGGCTCCCATTAGAGCACTCCTTTAAGATTTAGGACTGTTGCACTTTGGGGTACAAGCCAATATTAAAAGACGCTACTTGCCCTGGGAGCTGAGCACCTTGCATGAACCACAGTGCCAAGGGGTGTGTGGGGGCTGGATAAAAGACACTTGCAACATCCATATGGGCTTATCAACAGGCATTAGACAGAGACTTCTTTTAGTTTTTACTGAGATGAACTTCTTTGAAATAGGTGATGTCCAGGAAAAATAAATAGTATCTGCAGATGTTATCTCTTACCTGGACCCAAGGCATACTTCACAACAAGGCTGACTTTTCAGAAAAGATAAACATATTAAATTCAGCATTACCTTTGAAATGCAGGCAAGCAGGCTTAGCTTCATCATATTTGGAATCCTGCACACATCATGGAGAAGTGTTTTTAATGTCACTACCCAAAATACAAAACCTGAATGGCAGTAAAACAAGATACTAGCATAACACTTACTTCGGTTAGTGTTACTCATTCTGTATTTCCACACCCATACAAGATGTGTGGTCATGGTAGAGATGTCTGTCTTCCACTCCTGGTAACACACAAGTTACTGGTGGGACAACCATCACATATTGGACATATCCTCACCTGGGAGAGATTTCTTGTGGCCTGATGCTTTCCGAGGAAACAGCCCCGTGTTACAGTCACACTGCATCTGCAGGGATTGAATTTGGGACTTGACATTGTTAAAAATTTCATTAGTTTTGGCTGCTTCATTATGAAAAAATAGCAGGTCTATCAGATGTGAGTAAAATCCTAAATTTCCACATTTAACCTTATGAAAAGACAGATTTACAGTGCAAGAATAGCTTATAAGGGCATGTAATTTTGCAATTTCTTTCTGAAAGGCAACGTGGAAAAATGTTGACTAGGTGTAGAAACCTATGCCCTGTTTTCAGCTCTTCTTGAGTGACTTTTTGCAAGTGTTCATCTCTTGTTTGCAAAGCAGAATGCCAGTTATCTCGGGGCATTGGCTGATAATAAAGATGCTGAAGAAGGAAAAACAAAAAATCCAACAGTAAAACTAACACAGCTCATAAAAGTAGCTTGGTTTGACCTGGTGTTTTTCAGATTTACCCCTGAAACTGCTCAAAGGCTACTTAGACTGAGAGCTGAGGGGTCATTATGTGGTTATAAGATGCTCTTGAGAGATGCTCAGAGACAGCCTGAGGCTATGCTTTTACCTTTCTTGTGCTGATTCCCCATATTCACTGGCTGAGGGTGTTTACATGAAGAATGTATAACTTGTCCTGTAAAGCTGCCTCACCTTATTTTCCCTAGAAGTAGCTTGGGAATCTTTAAAGATAAATATTTTTGGGTTTTTTTAAATCAGTTTGGTTTAGCCAGCCCAATTGCCTGCACAATGGTGAGAGCCCTGCCATGCTTTTTGGGTTAAGTGGAGGACCACGTGAAAAGTGGAGAAGGAACTTTGGACCTGAAAATGGATATACTGTTGCCTAGTTCCAGATGCAATTCATAACATGTGAGAATAATCAAGTCCTGAAAGGGTAAAAGTAGAACAAGAGGTCCCCTTGCATTCTTTACAGAAATCCGTTGTTGGTGTGGTCTTTTGCATGTAAATAGCAGAGGGGTTCTAGACGGAAGTTCAATACTTAAGAGTCAAATAAAATCTGTTGTAGTGGATTAGGCTAAAATGTACTAAGAGCGGCCCCTGTTAGAATTACGTTTTATTTCTCATTAGAGTGTAAATTGCAAAGGATTGTCAGCAATAAATTTGGAGTTAGGTTGATAAAAGACATCTTCTACAACTTGTTAAATCTAATAAAACTCATTAATGCCATGATTCAAGATTTCTATAAAGGTTAAGAAAAATATGGCTAAACCTAAATAAAATATTATTAATTGTGTGTTTATTCTAGACTTACGCCACGTTAGCAATTACATTTTCACTTCATTGTTCAGCAGTTGCAAATGTACCAAAAAATATTGGCAGAAGACTGTTCCTTAAGTGAAAACAGATAGCCTTAAACTTTGGAAAGACCTGAAGAAAAGCTATTTAACTGTTAAATATAATAAATAATCCCATTAACATTAGTAAGAGAAATCAAATTATTCTTTTCAGATTCTGTTGTGACCTTGCAATAAAATGCATGATTTTATCACTGCAGGAACTGTTTGTACAATGCAAGTCATGATTTGAAGGCCAAGGAATTTCCTGAAAGAGCTTGTTATTTGGGCAGTAAGTTTGTTGCCACTGAAGGTGGTGAGTTGCTTCTTGTAGATTTTGCCTTCTTGGCTTTTAGAACTGAATAGCAGTGGGTGTCTAGATAAGAAGTGCTCTACTGAGGAGCCAGAGGAAACATAGAACTGTATAAATAAATGAGGAAAATGCATCTGGTTTTATGAAGGCAATACAAAAGTACACAGGTGTGTGTGTTGGGCTAGCAGCCACACCCAAACACTCAACTTAATGGGTTATTACTGAAAAATATTAATGAAATAGTGGGCAGGTCATCCCCAGAGGTTGGCTGGGGTTGCTTGTTTCAATGTGGTGTTGTCTTCCACTGCCGTGTTGCTACAGCACAGTTGGAGGGCATTCCCCACTTGAGTTCAATGGGTAGGAAAGAGAGGTTTAGATTGCAGTTTTGCCTGTACGTAAATCAAATAGAAACTAGTTTTGTTTTAAGTATCAACAGAGTTTTCCTCCAGCGAACATGAAGTTAGTTGCTTCTTTCTCTGAACTGGCATCTCTCACAGGTGTGCCCGTTTCACTAGTGTATGTGAGGAGAAACTCAGAATTTCCCAGATTCAGCTTAACCTTTATAACAAAATTTCAAACTAGTCCTCCCCCCGCCCCCCTTCTCTCATCAGAGTCCTACGTGTCCTGTTTTTAATTATTTAATGTTTTTTTATTTTTAAAGACGATGGTGAGATAGTATCTTCTGCACCCAGAAGTGATGATTATCCCAACAGAGAAACCAGTTGTGGGCTCTTTCGTCAGTTCCTGGATGATGATGATAGAGGAATGGGAAAAGTACGTTCTGATTCAGCTGTTTATTCCCACATGTAGTTACTAGTTTCTTAGTGATGTTCGTTTCCTTGACTAAGAATTGCAAAACCAAGAACAACAGTGGTGAAATAGCCAGAATATTTGAAAGCACTTTATTCCGAAGTGGAAATAAATAAGACATGTAGAGAGCTAAATCTTCATGGTTCTTCGTGCTTATTGTCTTGACTGTCCCCAGGTTTTCAATTAAAAAAAAAAAAAATCAAAGTGAAACAAAACCACCACAGAAACAACTATTCTTCACATTTCTTAAAAGGCAAGGTTTTGTGCATCAAAACATCTCTTTTGTTTACCTGTTAAATTAAGTTCTTATGATGACAACAGAGAACCACCATGTGAAGACAACTGTAGTATTGATATTATACATCTTTTATGGTCTGTAATTTAGCATTTTGGAATGAAAACTCTTACTGTATGTCTTCTGTGCTAGAGGAAGCTCTCTGAAATTTGCCCAAAGTGCAAACATGTGGCCTTATCTTTTACAGTTATATATGTACTTTTTCCAAAGTATCTGATAGCAGGAAGGTATTTCTCATTTGCGGCGTCATGGGATAAGCTGTATTCAAGCAACATATAGTTTAGAGGCCAACTCTGAAGAGTGGTGACTCTTAAGCGTGGTGACAGTCGCTGCTTGTCTTGTGTATACTTTACCTGAAAAATTATTTGGGAGGTTCAGGTTTCTCTTTCCTACCTTACTTCTGTGTAATTTCCCTGGCAAACTGACTCAGAGTTTTTTAATAAAAAATGGGGAAAAAAACCTGCTAATGTCAAGGGTAAAATGAACTGTGATTTTAAAGGTTGTTAATTTGGTCAGTGGTATCTTCTTGATCAGTATCTGGTAGTTGACATTGAGAAGGTGTTCACAGAAACCTAGGGGTTAGGCTCCCCAGGGAAGCCTGAACTGCCTTCCTCCATAATCAGTGGAGGAGAAAGATACTTCTCAAGGAGATAGTTGAGACTAGCCAAATTAATCCCTTCTCTTTGCATCAAGGGCAGTATCAGTGAAGTGGAGTAAACCAGCAAGATTAGGTGAGTGAAGTACAGTGGACTGGAGAGGTAGATTAGGAGGTCTATGTGTATTGCATGGAGATGAGTTGTGGGGCTTGGAAAGATTGATTTGATCTCGGTAGCTAATGGAAGGAGGTTCTTTCCAACTACACAACAGTGGTTTCCTGCTTGTCTCATGAAGGAGTAGCTCTCTGAAATGACTCTACAGAGATATTCACAATTAAAAGCTGCGAACAGGCCCCTGATCAATTACATGTATCAAGGTTTACAAAGCTTTTGATAGTACAGGATGGATCCTTATGGTTACGTAGCCTTATTTGAGATGTAACACAGGCAAGGAAGTTCCCTCACAATTTGTGGAAAGGAGTTGTACTCTTTAGCGGCCTAAGTGAGTATAGCCCAAACTCTGTAACTTGTGATTTGAAGTAGAGCATACATTTATAAAAACATCCAATATTGGTTTGAAGCCAAATGATAAACTTTGTTTCACTTGGTAAATTTTCCTTACTGTTAACTAGGTGTTGCATTTTTTTAATTTGAAGTCAGAATATTTCCAACTTCCATCCATTAGACAATGTTATCCCTCTGTTTATTTAAATATAAGGGCCTTTATGTATGTTTATAATCCACAGTGAATGGATTATTAAGTTATTCTTTGAAAAGTTAAGAGCTTTTTCAGATGCTCATCTCATAAAATTTCAGACTTCGTTCTGTGGCTGTTGGGGTGTTTGCGTGCTCTAGAGAAGACTCCTTTTTTTAATGGGTAAAAATTATGAAGAAGTATTTTCCAATTTCTAACTTGCTGTGATAGCCAAAGGCTTAAGAAGACAAGTCAACCACTGCATCAACTCTTGGAAAGGAAATCAGATGTCTATCTGGTTTAGAACCAGATTTTGGCAGAGAGGTAGTTTTCTCAGTAGTAAACCGATTAATATGGATAATAATGTTTATCTTGCATAGGAGTGTTACCAGCTTATGATAGTCATTAATCCATTGGTAAAGTGAGTCTTGAGCTTTCTGTTCTCATCTCTATTTTTGTTTTGTTTACTTGAATGGATTTTTAATGTGATAATGGCCAGATTGTTTTTGATAGCCTGATGTCATGGCTGATTGAACTGTTCTGTTTCTTCCATTAGCTCTTGTCTGCTCATCACTGCCAATATTACTCTGAGTAGCTTCCCTCCTCCACTCCTACATCAGTTGTGTGGGTTGGGGGACAGGAGGGTTAGTGATCGGGGGTTTGGTTATTTTCTGTCAGAGTTTGCTTTAAATTTTATGCTTTTTGTGTTCATGTTTCTGCTATTAAATCATGACACCGTGGTGTGGTTTTCCTCTGCTTTGCTGAAGATACTCAAATTTTATTTTCTCTTAATCCTCATCACCTGTGCTCTCCCATATTCTGAACGAGGAAAGCATTGACATTGTTCAAATTACGCTCTGGCCCATAAGAGTTAGCAGCAATACCCCTGGGAAGATGGGGGAGCAGTCTGTAGATGTTGCTGGGACTTTAACCCCATAAACTGTACCAGCTTGTATGCAGCTCCCATTCTTGGCAGTCCGGTATGCTGAGGCACGTGGTGTGCTGAAGTGCTTCTCCAGTTGTGCAATGTCAGTTCAGAGTAAGCAAGGGTGATGCTCCCCTCCAGTTGGGGAGTTACTGGGAGAGCCGAATGATCATAATCTAGAGAGAGTTTTCTCAGTGAGTTCATGGGCGTACATGGACACACTGTCATTTTTAACTAGGGAATTGGGCAATGTCTTACTAATCTTGATGATTTAGGGACAGTTATATGAGGCTAGCTGTTTGGAATAAGCATGTCATTTTACATATTTATTTCTTAACACTGAGCTTCCATTGTGGTAGTCGAGTTCTAACCAACGTCCTTTTCTGCTATCATGGGACTATTGTAAGTGAAACACCCACCTCAACTACTCCTAACTTCTCTGTCCTGCCCATTTCTGCACATTTTAAGTCACCTTTGCAGCATCTTGTCCCGTCAGGTTGCCATGCGCTGGAGTTGCTGCTGACAAGAATCTGAACACCCCCAGTATCGAGTCCTTCTGTGGTACCACTCCCATCCTATTCTACTTACCTTGGCTCCCACTCAAGTGCTGCGGTGACCCCGATGGTTTCATTCCGCTGTGTGCAGGATTCGAGCAGCACTGAAGCTTCCTGGCATTTGTATCTGATTTTGCAAGCTGCTGAGCACCTCATGCAAGTGTTTTCAATTACTCCAGTGTCAGTAGGAGATGAGGATACAAATGGTGCTGAGCAGCTCCAGCAAGTTGTTGTTATGTCACCCCTGAAAATAGATCGGCCTGTATCACTGTGAAGTTTATTACTTAAGAGGGAAGGAGTTAACCTGGGGGGGGGTGGGAGGGTGGGGTGTGTGTGTTAACTTTTGGTGCTAGGTGTCACAGTTTTTACCACAAATACACATTTCTCTCTCTCGCTCTCTCTTTTTTTGTTGTTTTGTTTTGGGTTGTTTTTTTTTTTTTTTTTTTACTTTTTTTTGGAAGACTACAGTGCTTTACAATAATTTGCAGCAAAAGCAAATAAAAATATTACATATATTTAGGCTTTTCATGCTGCTAGGGTAAAGAACACTCCAGCTCAGAAGTATGTTCAGCAATATCCAGCTTAATTCTGATACAGTTAATCTGAAAATCTCATTTAGGGTTATCGAAGTAGGGTCAAGTGTTTGACAGCTTTGCAGTAATTACTCCACAGCTATTGAAAAAGTCACCGAATCTCTCTGTTTTTAAGCAACAAATAGGGCTTTCAGACAATACCAAAATCAATGTAAGAAAATTTTTTTGCATTTAAATTAATAACTTGTATTACTCTTATTTTCATAGTAGTCATTACAATTCATATTTTTATTAAATTCGTATTTTGCATTTAAAAAATTCAGACCTTTATGAGCCTTCCATTTAAAAAAAGGTATGGGCCCTGCATATAGGATTTTTTTATTCTTTCCTCTCAATTATGCAGCACAATAGACATGATTTATTATGGGGATAGAGAAGAGTTTAAGTATTTTAATTGATTATACATGAGCATTCACATACAACTCACATAGGAGAATACTATAAAGGCAGTTTCAGGTTCTTCCCTTTATAGAAAGAGGTCTGCATCAAGGGGCAAGCCTACCCGAGTGATCCATAAAATCCCAGTAGCTTTAAAAGTTCTTGATTAGGATTTGTTGCAAACTACTGTTCCTATATTGTTTAGTCATGCTGAGAGTTTATTATAAAGAAGTGGCAGTTCAAGTAAAAATCAGCTTCCATGAATGAAAACCTGTTTTATAAAATTAGTTTGGACAGAAAAAGGACACTAGCGTTGGAAGGAAAAAGATTATGATTAAGGGAAGACAGTTCATCACACAACTTTTGCATTTGCAAAGATCTGTTTAAAAAAATCCTTCTTCCGTCTTCGAAATGTTTCTTTGTCCCCCCCTACTTGTGAAAGACTGATTAGAACTGTCTTTCAGAGTTTCTAGGAAGTCAGCTCCAAGGAAAACTGCAATATGTCTTATCATTGTATTTCATCATTTCTATAGAAAATAGGTTTTAAAAATCCATTCTGAACCATAACCTGAGCTCTACCTTGATCCTATTAATAGAACAGCCTTTAGAATGTTTTCAATTGATAAATACAGAAATGGGGGAAAAAAATCCATTTTAAGGAGCTGGCCTTAGGAACAGCTAAAACATTTTTGAGGACTTGGATTAAATCACTTGAAGATTAAAAGCTCTTGATTAAAGATTTGCAAGAAGCAAAGCGTTTTGTGTCAGTGCACTATGCTAAAGTGTTAAGTTTTTTACCATAGATGTTGATTGATAAATGGTAGGGGCAGCTATTATTGACTGCTTATATTGACAGCAGTCCATAGGTTGTTTGCCAGGCCTGTAGGTTGTAAAATAACTCCTCTGGTGCTTGACATAGGTTTTGGGGAAAAAAGAAAAGGACGTGTATCTCTCCAGTCTCTCAGTATTTGGTGGAGAGTTTATGTGACAGAAATATGCCAAAAGCAGACTTGGAAGGCGGACAGAGCAGGAAGGGGCATGAGGAGGTTTAATAGATTTTTAGCTTCAGTGAATGAAATGAAACCTGAAAATCAATATCCCAAAGATTCTTTTTTAAAAAAAAAAAAGTCCTCCAATCTCCAAAGAGAGTACTATGTTAATATGTAAAACAAAGTATGGGAAATACTTGTGACAAGCAAGCAACAAGAAGCTATTTTGTTGTCTGCCTTTTAACTCTCTCTCTTTCTACATGATGTTGCTGATGCGAGAGGACTGCCCTTCACCGAGGGGCAGCTTGGCCCAGGTCGGGGTTGTGGGTGAAATGCCCTCACGGAGGTTTATGTATGATGCTCGGGGCAGAAGCAGGAGCAAACCCTGGCCTTGTGCCTTTTGAGCAGGACAGTGGTTCTCCAGGGTAGCCGTTCAGCAGACCAGAATCAACACGCAGTATTTTCACAGACCATAATGCACCAGATTTCACCCTCTGGCTTCTAATGAACTGCTGTTTAATATTATTTTGTAGACCATCAAGGAACCACGGAGCATACACTTGTGGGAACCACTGTGCTAGCTGAGAAGGCCAGAGGTTTCAAGTCCCTGTAGTTGGTCAGGTCAGCTATTAAACATGGCTAATGTTTGCACAGAGGCTGTTGGTGTGGTTTAGGATTTACATAGGATGAGCAGAAATTTGCATTTAAAGCATTTTATTAGACTAGCATTTTGCAGGTAGCTGAAATAAAACAGTAATTTGAATATGCATTGGAAGATACCGTGTCATAACAGCTTAAGCACTAACTGAAGAATGGAGATAGAGGTAGCGGTGTTTTGAGGCTGTTTCTGAATTTTCTCTGCCATGTTCCCTCTGTTTGCCAGCCTTTCCAGAAGCAGAAAGGGGCTCAGGGGAATATTTTGCAAGCATGGTATCGTGTCGTATTATTGACAACCTCAGAAATTAAAAAATCATGTCAGACCTGATCACAGTTTATTACGGTATTTCAAAATTGGAGTAATGGTTAAGTTTCCCTTTTCTTACTTGCTGGATTGTGAGCTTTTAAGATGTTCTCAGAATGTATTTGCAAACTTCTCTGGAGTTTAAACCATGTTAAAAAAAAATATCTAAAACTGCAGGGCTTAGAACATTTCCCTCTTTTATGTAAATGCTGTGGTCCTCTTCTCAAAACAGATTCTTTCATCAGGGCTTACCTTAGAGAACGATCGGGAATCACACAAATTGATCATTCTGTTGTGTGTGCCAAATCCTGTTAGGTATGTGCTGCATGAGTAAGAGCTCTCCAAAAGCCATATTATCTTGCCCACAAATCTTTTAAACTTCATTATTTAATTATATTTTGGCCCTCAAAAGCCATGATTTTACTTGGCTATTAAAATGAAAAAAGAATATGCATATATGTTTAGTATACATACATATATTCAATCAGTATTTATGCATATAATAGAGTGTATATGTATATGTGTGTGTGTGTGTGTCTATGTGTGACCACATGTACAAGCAACAATATAAGGCTACTTGAATTCAGGACATGGATTCTTAATCAGGGCAGAAGACCTAAACCGGAGCAGAGGTGTGAAACTGAGAGGGCTGAGATTAAAAGGACCCTAAATCAAAAGGAGTAGTGGAATGATACTGATAATGCATAGAGCATGGACGTCACTTGGGTGTAGCAAAGTTGTTGGAGAACAAGGCAGAAATGCAAGTATGGATTGATAATATATGTAAACGTAATCGGCATGTAAAGAAAGAAGTGTAAAAGGTAGAGCTCTGGTCTTTTCCAGAAGAGGGGTAAGTGGAAACGATGATGGTAAATCTACCAAAAAAGCTGAGCAGATTTGTTCGAGAAAGCTCTCCATTTAATTAGCATCCCTTTACGTATTCCTGCAGCATCAAAAACTGCAGAAAGATCAAGGAAGTAGATAAATTATATATGTTTTGGCACACAAACCAATTTAAAAATAATACAGAATATATCAATCCCTGGATACCAGCTGGAGTTTGAGCTGAGGTAGATACTGCTTTAGGCAGCACCATGTGCAGGTGCCATGTGTATGCATTTTATACACTGACACTGTAGGAAGACATTTTGTGTTGTTGCAAATAAAAAATGAACGCCAGTGTTTTTGGATTCATCTAGAGGATGTGAGGTTGGATGGTTTTGCTGTTCCCTTTGTGACGGGTGCTGCTGGTGACGTTTCTGAAGGTGAAGTAAGTGAAGATTTTAGGTTTTGTTCCTCATTACTGTTACAGTTTCACATGTAGAGTTGCATGAGGCCAAATTATCTAAAGCATCCTTGGGGTGTCCAAATCTGCTGTGGTATTTTTGTGGCATGCGAGCTGATCGTGCTAAGGAGCCATGGCATGAGGGGCCTGTCAGGGATCTCCTGTGCCACCAAGTCCCCTTTCCTCACACCTCCTGGCTTCATAAGTCCACGCTTCAAAAAAGCGAGATCTTTGGGGCATCCCAAATTCGCAGATGCTGTTGACGCGGACTTTCCGCCTTCCCATGGTGAGTACTTTCCCGCCTCGCCTGGCCTACAGCCCTTTCTGGATCCTTCTGCAAAAGGCGAGTTACTTAACGATGGGGGAGTAAGTAGGCGGCCTGTTCTGGGGCGGTAGCAGGGCGGTGAGGTGAGGTGGGGCGGGTGGCGGGGCAGCGAGGCGGGCAGGCGGCGGTGAGGTGGGGCCGGTGGCGGGGCGGCGAGGCGGGCCGGCGGCGGCGAGGCGGGCCGGCGGCGGCGAGGCAGCCCGGTGGCGGGGCGGGCGGGCGGCTGTGAGGAGGCGCCGGGCCGCGCCGCCCGCCTGCAGAGGGCTCTGTGACACCGCGTTTCCCCCGGCAAAAGTGCAGTCGGCGGCGAGCGGGGGGAAGGGAGCGCGGGGATAATGCTTCCAACAGTCTGGTCTTAGTCTGGTAAACAGACTAGGAATTGTGGGCTAAGTCCTTTTCCTCAGGCTTTGCACCAAGGCTGAGATCAGATGACTCAGTCCGGACTCATTATTTTAATAGCCTACAGCTAGTTCACATAGCAGCGGGAGTCCACAAAAAAGGCATTTAATTGTTGAAACTCAAACTGGTACATTGTAACTGCAGATTATAGTATTCAGATTTAAGTGATTCAAGTAATTTATAAAGCTTTTGCACAAGCAAACTGAAAGTTAAAATACTGATATTGTAATAAAAAGTAAATAAAACATACTTTTGTGCATTAAGACCCAATTAAAGAGCGTGATTTCATTTAACAGACTTAAAATAGGCAGGTGATATTTGCCAACATTACTACAGCTGTGTTTTACATTAGGAAATTAATTAAAATAGTCATTTATACTTTTTTCCACTTGCAAGTCTTAGGCCTTTCTGTATTACACCATCTATTTTCTCTTCAATCATTGTGTTACGGTGCATTCGTAATCTCACTTAGCAGGCTGCATCTCAACTTTGGTTGTGGTTTTTTTTTTTCCCCTTACCTAATGAAAAACCAGCTTTCTGCAATAACGCCGGCGAAGCAGATCAAACAGCGCTGAAGGAACTTCCCTGCTGTCTGCCTGAGAGGCAGCGCATTGTTAGTTATTCAGATGTCAGTCCTTCTCTTCCGCATCCTAGCAGGGTTTCACTGGTTTCATCAGATCACTCCGAGCTGGAGGTGGGAGGGTGGCTGCCGGCGAGGGGCGCGAGGGAATGGTTTCTGTTAGACTGAGCGAAAGTGGGGGATTTACGGCTCTCACATGCGTGCCCGGGTCTGGTACAACAGCACACCCAGAGACTAAGGGGGACAAAATTTCAAAATGCAAATCGGTGTTCTGCTTTTACACCTCATAGCTGAATAATGGGACCTCGGGAGTTATTCTTGATTCTTAGGTACTTTTTATTCCCCCCTTCCCCTAAACTACTAATACAGTGATTACATAATGAACTGTGAACTCTGTCAGCCATTTGTTCCTCCAGGCAAATCAGCTTAAAGTGTAGAAAGGTACATTTTTAAAATAGCACCTAATTACAGAAGCGAGAGTTCGTTCTTCCTTTTGTATGAAAGAGCAAAAACACATATGATGGTTATCTTCTTCCTTCTCCACTTTCCCTTGTATCTTCACTTCACCTGAACTTTCTTGCCTTTTAAGAGGAATCTTTCATATCTTTTTTACAGATGTGTGACTCATTGCAGCAGAGTCTGAAGGACTGGGAATGTTCGGTTTGCCATTTTAGTGGGGCTGGTTTGTTTGTGAGTTGCTATCGTCCTTCCAAGCAGCTCACGATGCCTGAAAATTTGGTTTATTAAGACCAGACATTTCACATTCCTAATGTTAAGATTGCTGCAATTTTTCCATTATAAGCTTTACCCCACCCAGTCCTCTGAATACAGTTTTATAAATCAGTTTTAAAAAATGCTTTTCCATCAAAATGTTTGCTTACGTTTTAAGCTTGGGAGAGCATCTTTTGAGCCGAATGCTCTTTCTCAATGGGAGGTTCATATTCTGTACCAGTATTCTCCCAAACAGATTTAGTGTTTCTTTAAAAATAAAATCAAACAGTGAATGCATTGTAAGTTACTTTGGTGTCTTTGTATTTGAAAGAAAAACAGCATCTACAGGTTTTAAGAATTAATTTATTATACAGCTTATTACCACAGTTCCTTTTTACTCTATTTTTATTGAGTGGGTATTCTGGATTGCTCACTGTATCGATGCTGCTGGAGGAGCTGCTGCAGACAGTATGTGACACATTTCTGAAAGACTGAAAAATGTGTTGGTTAATGTGTTTGACTACTACTGTGTAGCAAATACCGAAGACTGGCTTATTTATGCAGGTTGATATTAGACATCCTTATAGCTAATAAGCAATGCTTTGTGATACCATCTATTTTTAAATTCTTGCTTGATGAATCTGTCTTTGGGTGTTGACTTGAATTCTCAGAAGAACTCGGTATGAAATGACACAAGAATACCCAGACATAAATGGAACATTACAGGAATAAAATATCTGACATTTCAGCTCCCTGCTTCTTAAAGCTAGAAGTCCTTGAGGCATCAATAAAACCAAAACAAGTCCAACAGTAAAAGTGCATGTCATGCGTGCACAGATCTATTTCTATGTAGGGCTGACTGAAATTGTTTTTACATAGATATAATAAGCTCTTCAAGAAGGAAAGAGGGTGGACCAGTAATGGAAAAAAATACGATATTTTAGGTTAAGCACATCTGAAAGTAAAACGTCCTACTAGAACTAGGCAATTTGACAATACTGGAGCCTGTGCAGAGAGCCAGAGCAGGGCTGGTACACTACTTAGTCCCACATAAGAACTATTTTGAGAGTCAAGTCAAACTTAGGAGATACAGACCCCTTATTTTTATTCCATGAGCAGCTTAATTCCATCTTCTCCAAGGAGACTGGAAATTTATTAAAGGTTACAATTTCTACAAATAAAAAGGCAAATACAATTTAACTCCCCTGCACTTCCCTCCCACTTAAATAAAAGTTACATTTTTACTCTGCCTTCAGAAATTTTGCATTTCATTTATGTGAAAGCATGGAGTAGTCTAATAAGTCGTAAAATGCGAAATAACAATATTTAAAATATTTAAATTGAGTTAACTGATAGGTTAAGTTAGAGTATTACTGAAAAGATACCATCAGTACTCTTTCATGTGAGACCATCTTTAGTCATTACAGTAACTTCATACTAAGAAAATTAATTTGGGGGTTTTGTGATGGAGGTTTAAAAACTGTCTGTGCATTTTTAAAATTACGTGTTCTAAAAAATACTGTAAATGTTCAAATACTCGTTTGTGTTTCATGTTATTGATGTCTGCTAAGATTCTCATTTTGGTCTCTAACATTTTATGGTTGTGTGACATTATTCTAGTATATTAACAAGGATATGAACTGAAATATAAGGATTCATGAAGTTCTATTCAACAATTAATTAAGCAATAATCCGTAAAGTATCTGTTGTTGGCAGCAGGCGATGGCTGCTTCGTTCATTAATGGCTGTAAGCAAAGCCAAGGCTGATGAATGTCCTAATAAACCTGTTAGTAAATGCAAGGAGGATGATTTCTGAAATGACGACTGATAACATTACGCTAAAGGCAGGGGGTTGCTGCAGCATTTTGAAAATCTATCCCAACTGCAAGAAAGTATGCAAGTTTTTTACACCATCCAAATGCTTCTTTTTTGCCAATGGCAAAACTCTGGAATTAGTTTGATAAGAAGTAAGTTTATGTCGAGTCAGAGCACAGCATAGTGCGCATTTTGATCGGATGTGTGTGAGAGGGTTACCACAACTTTTTAAACTCTTATTTATTTGTGACAGAGGTGACAGTATCATGCTGAACAGTGGTTGCCTTCCTGCTAATTACCTCCTTGAATTATCTCTTTTGCTTAACTATTGCCTCTCACTCCATGGAAATTACAGAATTTTGAAGTTGCAGATAAGTTATAGCTCCTTTCTGAAACTCACTCATTTACTTCAAAATAGAGTAGAAAAAACTGGGAAAGGAGTGGGAGAGGAAAGGAAGAGAACTCGGAATATGTTTCTAATGGTTTGGAAATTACTCTTGCTGTCTTAAGTTGACCTTGGTGAGCTCTAATTTTGTTCCTTTTAAACACAGAAATGTCACTTGTGTATTTTAACAACGGCAGAAAGATAATGTGGGCTTCTCGAGTCCTCATCATCAATCTAGGGGATAAGCAATGAACTTTCATTATGAATGAAATATCTAAAATTAGACTGCATCTGTCCTGATTACATTACTGTTCTAATGTTATCTATCCAGTGTGCATTTTTTCTGTCAATTTAAAAACTACATAAAATGCAGTCCTGGATTTTGCATTTGCTGTATGACCTACGCAAATTCAAGAAAGAAAAAGCCAAAATACCGTGTTGTTTAAAAACCAAACGAACAAAAACAAAACAAAAAAATCCTTTGGAAGATTCAGAACAGGACATTCAGTTCTAAGTAAACAGCTATTTTTATGGTGGGGGGGAACATACAACACTGATTTTATTTATTTTATTTTTTAAATTTTAAATTAAAGATTACTTTGGTGCTCTGTGAAAAGTAGGTATAGTACAAATAAGGAGATATAGTACAATAAGTGTAAGCATGATGCTAACAGAATAAAGGAGAATAAAAACCCAAAAACGAAAACACAGAAAAGAACTCTTTCCCAAACAGAAAATATTAAAATAAATATATAATAAATAGATAATATATTAATATGAAATGGGAAGGTAGGGCTTATGTCCAGTGTTTCAGTGTTTGGCATTTATCTTAATCTAAACATGAAATGTAATTCACACTGACATTTTTGTCTGTATATTGCTGAAATGGAGAGATACTAAATTCCTTTCCAGTACTTTTAACACTGCTTGCATTGATTAACAATGAATAAACACACATGTTTTACTGTAGGCAAGTACGTGGTTTAGGATGGTTAGGTAATTGCTGCTTTATTTTTATTCCATTTGAGTGATAATAGATTATTTGACATATCACCGTCCATTAGGTCCACTTACATATGTTTAAATACGAAATTACTCGATCTTCAGAATCAATTTTCCACAGTAGAAGCACAAAATGTCTACTTGGTGAATATTTTATTGTTTCTTACTGTATCTTTTAAGAATGTGTGAAGAGCAGGCAATTAAAGTACACCCACTGAACTCTTGCTGATACTGAACAGATTTCCTAAGGTTGCAGCCTTGAGTCTACTGACAGCAGTATTAGTATGACTGACTACACGTTGCATTCAAGTCTTTTCAGTGATGAGGCAGAAATGCAATGCAAAGCCTGCTTTTAACTTTCTTTTTTTTAAGGTACATATGCATCCTAATAAACTCTGCTACATCTGTTAAAGATGCTCATACTCAGAAAAATGTGTATTACGCTGTAGCTGATTTTGTGGAGATAATATTTTTACATCTTGAGAAAACAGGTTAAATAATGGAAATGAAAAAATTGTACCAGCAATAAATTATTCCTAGGACTAATAATAAAAAGAAACCTGATTCTGTCCTTTCTCCAAGATACTTATCAGTTTGTCATAAATATTCTTTATTTAGGACATAGAGAACGCTTTCAATAGATGAGTCTGAGTACGACTGGTACTGAGAATGAACACTGAATTCCTTTGTAAGACCTGGTCTCAGAATGTGCATGATGAAGTCCAACATAGATGCCTGGTGTTTCTACAATATATATTGGGCTGAAACTATTCCTTCCAGAAACTTAGAAATGCCCTTTAATGATTTGTTTGGTCTGGTTATGGCCTGTTGTGAAATGTGATACACATTTGGGGGAGTAATTGAGAGGGGAGTATAATTTTGTGCTGTTTCTTCCCTATTTTTGAAGTTTTTTGTGAAATCAGAAAAAACAAGCAAAAGGGAGTTTTGTATAAATCATATGCTTTGGCACTATGCAAATACTCTCTAATCTAAGTGGTGTGGAGGCATGTGTGGGATTATGCACACATCTTAATGGGGCTTCTTCACACTAAAATTTCTTTTTAGAGTTTTGCTAAAACTGTAATGGAAGATCTCTAAAGAAATAAATGGTTGATAGCTTCTGTAAAGCAAGAGAGGTTTGTACGGAGCTGCAGAATACTTGTTTCCCGCAAACTACAAAGAATGGTATGTGAAAGTGCTCAAGGGTGTTCATCAACTAATTTGAGTTAATGGATGGTATGAAACTTGCTCATATATTTCTTTCTTCATTATCACACAAATAGTGTGGCAAGGCATTACTGGGGACATTGATTGTCTTTGCTTTGGCCCGGTTTTGTGAAATTCAACTGAGAAAAACCTTTCATCCTTCCCAGGAGACAAGATAGCCTACTGCTTAGCTCCCGCTGTTTAGATTTCACCAGATTTCTCCTTAACCCAGTAACAGTTCAACTTAACAGTTGTGTCCTCTTCCCAGCATTATCTAAACCAAACCATGTTGCTTTGTCTTTGCGTGTAAAGGCAGCAAAGGGTGCAGAGGACAATTCTTGACTAAGGGGTTCACTAGTGCATTTCAGGGTTCACAGAGTCCCACCCTACTGAAATGGGGTCCTGCCTTGAGAAGTGGATCCTCCTAATCCCTCTTCAAAGTAGAGGTCTCCTGAAATTTTAAAGTACTGTGCAGGTAGAGGTGCTTTCCTTCCCAGCCTTTTATTTCCCTAAACACTGCTAATGTGATGAGGAAGACCAGGAGCTGAAATTACAATCCCCACCTCCTTGTTTCTCTTGGTACAGCACCGACAAAGAATTGCATAAATGGCTTGAGACATAAGTGGGAAAAGATTGAGGGGAAAAGCAGATATAACCAGCACCTTGCTCTGATACGTGTAAAGAGTAGCAGGAGAATTAATGTGGGGCTTTCAGTAATGTAGTTAAGCTAGTGTGTGCCTCATCCGTCAGGTAAGTTTGACCACTTTTGATCTACATAGACTACAACCAGAAGGTAGCACAAATCTGCTATAAAGCACTGTGGATTTTTTTTTCTCCTCTTTCCAATCAGTCTTGAAGTTGACCAAGTGTTAAGGAGCAGTCTGCTGAAATAGGAGTGATGGAAGCTCAGCAGAATGATTTCTCATGTTCTGGAAAAGGTGACAGGCTTTTCCCAGTACAGGTTAGCCAAATTAGGCAAACGTGAATATGAACTGAATGTTACTATCAATGTTTTTCCATAGTTTTCTGTGTGATAATGAGAAAAGGTCAGAACTCATTCTGTTGTGCTACCTTTTCCCTTTGTGGTTTAACGCAGCTTGTCAGTGGTGAGGCACAGGGCAAGGTACGTATGTTACTGTCGGGTAGTGCTGTCATTGGTTTTTAAGCTGATGTGCAACTGGGCAGTGTTGTGGAGCAGTCCTGGGCTTGAGCATCTCCTTAGTGTAATTTACTTGCTTTGCAAGCTCAGAATAATCCCGCTCTCCTCTCTAGTGTGCGTATGCAGTTACTGGGGAACGATAGACTTGTGATTGCATCATCTCCTCTGTTTGCATACGTTGTAGAGACTAGATCATGAAGAAACCAAATGTAGCAAATTAATATTCAAATCCTGCAAGGTAGCTGTGATGCACCTTTTTCACTCTCTTTTAAGTGTCTGTGGACATAGAAACAGATCTGGTCCGAGCAGCGCTGACTTCCCACATCAGCAAGCTGTGACAGCGAGGAAGAGGAGGAAAGGGCACCTCATGCCCTTATGACTGTTATTAACAAGATATATTCTGAAGGGGAACCTGTTTGGTTTTTTCCCTTTCAAGTGAGATCTCAAGTAAAAAATTTCAGTTTATTTGCAACTCACTTTTATTGCTACCCTTACCCTCAGTCTGGGTGTATGAGTCCAGAGCTCTAGAACTGTCTTAGAATTGTGCGTGGTAAGAGTTTTATGGTAAACTAACTCTGGCATTATCATGTGAGTCATACTGATGATGGGGCATGATCCTGAAACAGGCAGTACATGCTCATAGCTCAAGAAAATTTCTGTGATAATGTGTTGTGCTTCTGTTCATTCTTGATTCCAAAGCTTTTAGGGGCAACAGAACTTCTAAACATTGAAAAGGTTTGATTTGAAAAGGTTTTTTTTAATTTTAACATTGCCTCTGCTTTTTTTGTGACTTTTTCTGTTGGTAACAACAGCTAACGCTGTTTCTATTATATTGCCACCTATATGGAAGGTTGTGCAACACTTTCCATTATAAGACTGTTTCAGTTACTACTTATGTTGCCAACATTCAGCTATTTGGGCTGAAATTTTCCATGCTGGGTGTCTCCTTCAGGCTGAATTTCTTGGGAAAGTTTCAATAAAAATACTTGAACCATTCCAGAGAATGAGAGGAGGGGGAAATACTATATTTTGGTCATGTTTATTAAAGTTGCTGCAAGCACTTGATTCAGAAATCATTGCACCTACGTGTTTTGGAGCAGGGAGTTGAATTATTAGGAATGTGAAAGGGCAAGGAAAGAAAAAATGAGGCTAGAAGAGATTTCTTTCTAAGGAATGGGCTCCTCCCTGACATTATGAACCATCTGCAAGAAAGTACACAAACCTCATGCTTGTCAAAACAGGGTCAATGAATGGCTGGGAACTGAATGATTCTCCTTACTCCACTGCACCTACATGGTGTATTGGATTTGGAGAGGGAGGCATGTAAGGTGTAAACACAATCCTGTGCAACAGGGAAGATGACTAAAATATGTGCAGTGGTGGAACTAGAAGGGCAGGGTTATGGAGTTAAGAGTAAAAGTTGAAAATAGCAGAGGTAGATTTGCTCAGCAAGGAGATGGATCTGAAGATGGTGAGAGAGACTATTAAGGAAGGAGATGGAATTTAACCTAAGTGGTCTTACAGCAGCCTTTGTTAGTTACAGTTCATTTTCCGTTTCCCACACATCTTGTGCATTTAAATGAGGCAGGGAGAATTGTATGCAATCGTGTAATTTAGAGACCAGTATTCAACCTTAATTCCAGCATGTTTCATTGCTGAGCACTTGATATTGCAACCATAATGTACTTTCAACATGAAAATTAAAGCCTTAGTTAGAAATGTCATTCTGTATCCATCATTGAAACGCTTATATTGTAAGCGTTGAAGACCACCGTAGTTAGGCACAAGTACAATACTGCATTTCAGTTAAAATACTGAAAAATGTTTTATTTTAATCCATTTAGAAAAGTTTCCTTTTCAAAACCATAGCAATGCCAGTGCTTCAGCAAACATGTATGGGACTCTTCGGATCTGGAAAGGTTAATTGCATACTTGAGATATCAGGAACTGAACTTCTCAACAGACTCTGTCTTCCATTTCTCTCAGGTTCACAGTGTAGACAACAAATGACATTTTGGAATATACCCAACATGCTTAGCCCAAATGGGAGCGAGTTAACAGGACAGGGAGAAGTTTCAGCTATAACTTCAAATGTTCCTGATTTTTATGGACTTCGACCAGACTGGTTATACCTCAATATTATTTTAACATTGTTATTTGTGGCTGAGTTTATTAAATAGCAGTGTTCATGCTGCTGCTTTTAATATCTCACCCTTGAGGTTATCTTCCAAGTTTTCAAGGATTTATAATGTTGCCATAACATTTTCTTAAGGTATAAGGCTTCCCATCCAGAAGCAAGCATACATCATAGTACAAAGTCCAAAAATAGTGAATTAGACGTTTCCTAGTCAGAGGAAAGCAAATGTGTACTGAATACCCATTTTATTAAGATCCTTTTACTTCTTTTTTTCTTGAATAAAGTTTAGGCTTCTATTTGGGGACTGTTTTGTCGATAATATCTGCACCCTTGTTTAAAGAAGAGAAATTTAAAACCGAACTGTTATCTGCTTTTTAAATATTAACTTCATAAAAATGCCGTATCTGGGTTTGACATGATGTATTGTCTCTGTTCAGAGAAGATAAGCTGTCATGTCAATACCTGTTTATTAATGTCTGCGGATTGGGGGCTGATGTTACATATCATGGCAAAGATCCACTTATTAATGTCTTCATGGTACGGATGGACAGGATACATCTTTATTGCTCTAACGGTACTTAAAATTTTATGGCACAGTGTTTTGAGGCTGTGTGAAAGTGCACAAATCTCTTTTGAAAAAGAGCTGCTTTTTTGATATCTGGGCCAAATTTTTCTTTCATATTTCACACAGATGCCTATAACCCCATTTTTTTTCTCTTTCTCCCTTCCCCTTCTCTATGCACCCCTTACTGTTCCACAAGAGCTGGTTTTTCTCAGAGGTCTCTGTAAGTGCAGTCAGGTCTGGACGCTAAGCCAGTAGAATCTACACAGCTTCCACCTAAACAGCCCACGTGTTGCGAGCAGTCACAAAATGTTGTGTTTCTACAGAGCCTAAGCAAATACAGTGATTTATATTAACTTAAACTGTTGGTTGAGGCCCAGAGAAGAAACTGGGCTGTCCTACAGCACCATGTTGCAGATGCTGTGGCAGATACTATGTATTACTGTGTGACCCAATGTGACCTGATGGTCATGTTCAGTGTAATTGTCGTGGTACTGCGGTCTGCAGAATTGGTTTGTCCAGCCAGCCTGTGGCCTGATCCTTTGTACGATGGCAGGATATAAACTGTGAACCAGATGACTGCTGTGGCAGTATTCCCTCTGCCTCCCTCTCCTCAGAGTCTGCTGCTCTTCCTCAGGAGCTACAGGTGGATCTCCCAGTCCTCTGTTGGATTCTGGACGTAGGTCAGGGCTTGCTTCCATGTCTTCTCATATGATAAGGAACGTCAAGTCACACGACAGGTAGTTTAGTCACATAGCAAATATAGTTGTCACATGACAAGAAATTTGGTAGAGTGATGGGTTGGCCCTGGCTAGCAGCCAGCTAGCTTGCTCACTCGCCCCCACACCCCCGGCCCCAGCAGGATGGGGGAGAAAACGGGAACAGCAGGAGCGAGAAAACTGATGGACACTTACCAAATACTGTCACTGGCAAAACAGACTCGACTGAGGGAATTTAACTTAATTTATTGCTGACTAGCATAAATATTTAATTACTGGTTTGGATATTGGTTATTAAGAAACAAAAGAAAAACCCTAAAACACTTAGGGGGAAAAAAAGGCCACCTTTCCTTCCCCTTTCGCAGGCTCACCTTCACTCCCAGGCTCACTTCACTCCAGACATTTCTCCTCCTCTGCTACCACTGCAAGCCACACTCAGTCCCTTCGGTGAGGCAACAAGTGGTGCAGGAGTTGGGGTCAGGTTGTGGCAGTTTCTCTCTGCTGCCTCTTGCTTGTCACTCTTGTCCTGGGCTCTGATGTTGGTCACCCACAGGCTGCACCTCCGGGGGTGTACCTGCTCTCCACCGTGCAGCACCTCCTACTCCTCTGACCTTGTTATTCTCTCTGTTGTTTCCTCCTTCTCTCTCCATCCAGCATTTTCTACTCCTCCTTAAATATATGTTCACTGAGGTGCCACCAGCTTTGCTGATGGGCTTAGCTGGGTCATGTGGTCGGTCCATTTCGGAGCTGGCTGAAACCAGCTGTGGCTGGCACAAGGCAGACCCTGACCTCTTCTCACCCTGCAGCCCCATCTGCTGCCAAAACCTTACCACCTACACCCAATACAACAACTCAGCATCTTCATTATTTCCTCCACAGGCTTGTTCTCTGTGGCTGCTTCTGTCCCCAAGTCTGCCTCATTCTCTTTCCTAGGCTCCTCTGAGGAGAGTGTGACTATTGAAAGAAAGCCAGGTCACCCTCACTTAGTCCAATACAAGTAATTGCTGGTAATTTTTTGTCATTCTGTTTCCTTACTGGATTGCAAATGTGAGTTTTCTGGGTGACAGCTGGCTCTGAGGCGAGGTCAGTGTACCAGCAGCATCACGTTCTCACCTCTCTGACTGCGCCCTTCATGGTTTGCCGAGGTTGCAAGAGCTCATTATGTAAAGCTTGTGTCTTGGCTAAAACCTGGTTTACTCTGTCTAACCTGGTCAGACAAATGTCTGGGTGTAGCTTAACTTCTTATTCTGTATTGCATGCTACTGCATATTGTTTTATTCACTGACAGCTGTAATTTGTACTTTAGCATGAAGAACAGAGGACTGTATGGACACGGTGATTTACTTTAGCCTGCCTTCTTAGGAATCCTTCCAGATGGCTGCTTATGCAGTGAAGGGGAAAGACAGAGGATTAAAATTTCGCTTGAATGCTGAAGTGCACAAAATCTGAGTTGCAGAGATCCCATTGTGGGGGAACCCCAGTCCTTTCAAGTGAGGATTAATACAGGTGCCAGCAGTGATGATTTGAATGTCAGCATAATGCAGTATCAGGTGTTCTGGTATAAATCTGTGTAGGCACTTGGAATAATAGTGGTCTTTTTCACTTCAATTGTTCTTTTTTGGAAGGAATCAGAATAAAAGTGAAAAAAGCTATTTTTATTCCAGGTGAGAGATCCCATGCAGACAGTTGCATGGCTGGAATTACTGCACTACCGGTGCACACCTTGTATCATGCTGGCAGAATTCCCTCTCAGCATCCCACAGAGATGAACATTTAGTTGCATTAGGCCTTCAGCAGCATGTACCAAAGCTCTACAAAGGAGGAACCTCGTTAGGTTTTCAAGAGTTGGGAACTCCAGTTTGATAATTGGACATCTTTTATGTCAGGCAACATTGTCTAAAACCTTTAGAAAAAGGATGTGATTATCCTAAGTTGGAAATGATGTATCTATACAATCTAATTCATACTATCCCTTTGACCTTCGGATTCAATACATTTCCCCCTAACATTTTTCTCCGTAATAGCTACTCAGCTACTTTTTCACAGAAGGATTGAGTGTAGTTATTGTAAAGGACTGAGTATCGTTATTGTAATATTGTGTGAAATGCTGATCTCTGATTGGAGTTTAAAAAAACTTGTGTGTTTGCACATGATACAAATATCTAATATAAGTTCTATCAGTTCTATCGAAATCAGAAGCAAATGGCCCAGATCTTGAACAACGGAATAAAGCTGTTGATGGAGAAGTTTGTATTCTTGTAATCTGTGTTGCGGAGGAACTTGTCATGGCTGAGTTTGAAGCTCCACTTGGTCACTGAGGGCGAAAAATACTTTACCTTTACCTAAAGCTTGCTTGTGGACAGTGTTTCACGCCTCTCATCCTCATGATTGTCTTTGTTCTAGATTTATGACTGATGCAGCTCGACGTGAGCAGGAGTCTTTGAAGAAAAAGATTCAGCCGAAACTCTCTTTGACTTTGTCAAGCACAGTGTCCCGTGGGAATGTATCTACTCCACCTCGCCACAGCAGTGGAAGCCTTACTCCTCCAGTCACCCCTCCAATCACTCCCTCCTCTTCATTTCGCAGTAGTACTCCTACAGGTAAGCACCTACTGTTTGTTTTATCCCAAATAAACTGGCAATTTTGCTACGTGGCATTTGGAGAACAACAGACATACTGAGGCATTGGGAAGAAGAACCCCTAAAAATAAAACAGAAAAGCTTTGGGCTTTTTTATTTGCATTTGGTTTGCAATCTCTAAAATGTGTGTGGACATTTGTTTCCGAACTCTTTGCTAAAGCAGAGAATGACACCAACTTTAAAAATTGCACCTGAAATTATTACACGAAGAAACTAACCTTACCAGGAATACCAAATGCACAAAAGACCCCTGATGTATCAGTAGGAGAGTTCTGAACATGGTACAGTGCCAGTGTAAGATACAAGTAAAAGTGGTTTTGATCTTCCCCCTCGCCCCTTTCCTCTGTTTTGCTTTTTTTGAGGGGGGTTGAATTCATAGATAAAAGTTGTAGTGGTCCTTGTGACACTGTCTGGAAGTTCTGAAATTAATTGGTTGTTCTGTGCATCCTTGGATATGAAAAAGGGAAGCATGCTGAGAACAGCTAAATGATAAAATCCTAATGTAATACAGAAAATTTTAGAAGTAAGATTTTCTTCATTAACTCCTATGTGAAACAAACTGATTCTTTTCCTTGACATCCTACAGATGTCAAGGAATTTCTGCTTTCTTTTGTTTTACTTTTTGTACAGCTCCTCCTGGGAAGGCTAATTCATGATGTGGTCAGGTAGTATAACTTTGCACATCTGTCAGGAACATTGGCTAGCAATGTACTCTTTGGAACATGTTCCATCAAATACTAAAGAAAAAAGCCAATATCTGTCTATTGAAATATTTTTATTTTTATTATTTGTTTATTTTTCAAACTTTTTAAGTTATTCAGAATGTTGTTTTACCTGTAGCTAGGAGAATCAGCTTGTTTTGGCTAACTGAGTTTCTGGGAATCCTGCCTGCCAGCTTATAAATAATACCAGCTTCCACTTTCTGCACCCTCTGTTCCAAGTTCCCCATTGGAGCCTTGTTCCAAGGTTAGGGTTTGTAATAGCCTGGTAGCAAAAACTGTATATTCTTTCTTGAAGATTTCTTTTTTTTTTTTTCCCCCCTGCTCAGTAACTATCAACTGAGTGGCATTTCAGCAGCCTCACTCCAGAATTTCCATTTTTGTCATCTTAAAAGTTTTTCTGGACCTAAAATAAGCATTGAGATTTTTCTGATAACTACAGATTTTTTTGCAGTGTTTGCTTGGCATAGGATTTTGTTCTCCTTGATGGTTATTACTTACACAGATGAGGTGCTCCGAGTCCTACTGTGGCTGAGTTTCTCTTTCTGTCGGTGCAGTGCCTGCAGAGGGAGCCCAGGAAGACCAGCAAACTAATTTTAGATAGGGAGCTCACATGTCTGTTATTGGCTGATGCGAATCTTTTTCCCTCAAGTGCAAGTATATATGGCAGTTGAGTAGCAAGGTGATAAAACCAAGGATAGTTAAGCAAGATCTGTTTCAGGGAAAAAATTCAGAGCGTGTAAATCATCCTGCATTTCAGCCTTGCAGTGCCTACACAACTTTCAAGCCCTACAGGCATACCCTCCACTGCATCCAGTGAGAATGAAGAATATTGCAGTATTCCTTCTGTGCGATCCTGTTTGATTTGTACTTCGAGCAAACTCTTGTTAACTCGTCTCTGAATACAGGTAAACATGTATGTTGTGGTAACTTCAGAAAATAAAGAGGCTGGTTTTACTTAGGTTGCCTGAAAGGGCATCGCCTGGGTTGATTTTAAGTATTTGTTATAATCACAGAATCACAGAATTCAAATATAATCGTTGTCCTCATCCTCCTTTAGACCTATACTTTGTCAAAAATAAAATGGGATTGTTTTGACCCAATTGATTCATGAAACATTCAGAGTGGCAGTTTCTCTTTTATTATCTTCCATCTCAGTTGTGCGATACTTTGTTAGGGTACCAAACTTCATCAGTGTGTCTGGCATTATTGTTATTGCACAAGGCATAACTCCAAGATGGTGCCACTTTAGATGCCAGAGACAAAGCACACCTTACAGGCTGGTGAAATGGCATACAAATATGCATGTCCCTCAGCAGAGAGGGTCTGTCCTGTATGGCTGTTTGCCATTCTTGTTCGAGGTAGAAAACAGGAACCTCACTAATCTTTTGGGTCCCATTTTCCATGTAGTGTCTTCCCTTTAGGTATGCTGCTTGTCTTGGCTTTGTTAGGTGTGGTAGTCGTAGCTTGGGTGAAGCCAGCAGCGACCTGAATCCCCATCACCCCTGTGCATGTCCTTACAGCTAAGTCCCACCATTTGCTGATGCCATTAAGCTACTGTTGTCATTTTTCAGCAAAGTGTAATTTCATGTAATGATCTTTCATCCATGTATTGACCAGACATGAACCCACTTAGCTTGTGAAATTCGATAAGAAATAGTTCAAGGTGTTTTGGCTGCATAGAGTGTTTGTTAAGTTTGCAGTAAAAATCCGTGCCAAAAGACTACAGGCCAAATTCACAGACAGAGCTGAGCAGCTTCCAAGCTGACACACATACATGCTGCAAATGTTGCCTGCGTATGTATAGCACCTTCTTCTGCATAAATGAGATTATTCATGTAGAAGAAGAAATATTCAGCAAAGAAGTGTGCTCTTTAAGGCTCTTCTCAGGTAATGAGGTAGGCATGTATTTATCTGCAGACTCTGTATGTGTTAGTCCCCTGAAATGGCCCATTTGTGGTTTTGGTGGGAAGTAGAAATGCAGCAGTTAATTTTCTATACCTCCCCTCTGTTCCCTCAGGGGTGACTGGCATGTGCTCTCTGCTTACATTTGGCTTTTTGTTCCCTCTCCTATAACAAGTTTTCTCTTCTTCTTGAGATCTGCGTCCTGTAATGATTGCAGAAAGTTCACTTTAAAAATTTGTTCCAGTTTTTGTTTTAACAATAGTGTCTCCCAGGAGACTTTGCCTAGTAGGCTTAAATGCTCTTATTAGAGTTCGCAGGCAGGATTCAGCAAAAGAAATGGATTCCATCAGCAATACAGACTCCTTAGGGTGATCGGGAAATATAGCTAAGTAGCACCAGCACATAGCTTATTTTGGAAAGATGTTAACAGTCTGCAAACATTGAAATATCTCTTTATTTAAGGAGCGCTCAATTAAGTCACAAAAACTTATGTTGCCTTTATTTTTAAATGTCAATTTTAAACCCACAAAACTAATGAAGTCTAGTTATGGATAAAAATGGGGCTGACGTTGCATTTTTAACATACGCTGTTAATTTTTTAAATGTTTTCATACATCTGTGTGGCTCACAGATGAAATTTCCACCCCTGACTTCCTGGCTTTTGAGGGTAAGTCAGAGCGTTGACATTCCTTTGAAAACTATGATATCTCTTCATATTGAAAAGCTTTAAAAAAGATTCAGTGATAGTAACTTATTCGTAATTCATTATTAAAATAACCTGGTCCCAATTTTATTTACCAAAGTAATTCATAGTAATGAGCCTCAGACTTAAAAAAAAAAAAAAAGAAAAAAGCCACTTTTGCATTGGAGTGCCAAAAATCATCTGAAACCACTGTTTTGTGT
>VFFE01006551.1:549228-625942 GCA_008921705.1 Burhinus oedicnemus
ATTTTTTTTTTTTTTTTTTTTTTTTTTTTTTTTAAATGATTCCAGGCCTTGGATTGTAAATTTCAGCCTGGAGTGAATTTTTGGCCTTCTTATAAATCCTGAAGCAGGAGTTTAATGCTACCAACTGGCTTTTTAATGGCTCAACCCTAAGTCTTGCCCCCACCCCCAAAAAAAGCTGGAATATTTAAAAACCTCATAATTAGCATTATGTTTTGCTCTGAAGAAACTGGCTCTCAGACCTCCTTTCCTGTTTATTTTTATTTTAATAGATTACAAGTTATAACATTTATGCTGTTTTAATAGGTTTATAGACCTACTTACTGCCTGATCGTGTTGGGCAGTGGATGGCAGCCACTCCTGGCAGCAAGCATTGAGGATGCTATGGTTGGCTGGAATAGCTGTGGCCATCTGTCAGTCCTTCCACTTGTAAAGGAGATGAAAGAGGGAAGTTTTCATGGGTGGTCGTGGCTGACCCCATGAGAGATTTGGCAAGTCCCGTTTTGATTTGCAGCTGTCATTTAAGTAGGTGACTATTAGTTTATCTTATTAATTAAGATAAATGCCTTTCTGGGGAGTCATATTTGTGCAGTCATTTTTGATTGGCTGCATTTGAAAGTTCTTACCTTTCCTTAATATGGCAGAACTTCCTTGAAATTTCAACAAGCCCAATTTCAATATTTACAAAAGTGACCCCATTTTTCTACGCACAGAAAATATCTAACTTTTCAATATCTTTTTTTTTTCTTTCTAGTAAAACATGAAAGTAATAATAATTCTAATTTGGAGTAAAAAACACTTTGTAGGATTTGCCTTAAACTTTAAGGAATCTACAATCTAAAGAGTGATACTGTAATCAAATATGCCTAAAAATTCAGTACAGCACTATTTTAAGACTTTAAAAAAAATGATGACTGAGGCTTTCAAGTTAGTACTATTGATGTAGAAACCATTGCGTTTACCATGTGAGGATACTACCTGAATGATGATTTAGTAGATCTATAGTAACTTGAGTGGTTTTTTAGATATATAGAGCATCTTCTTAAACTGAAAGCAAGACCGCTTTGTAGCTGTGTCAGTAATCCTAAAGCTGCATTGTTTCAGCCAGTTAGAACATATCATGTGAAATGTGCCAATTTTTTGCTAATAAATCATACCAGTGATGAACCGTGACTTTATATAGTATGTGATTTAAAGACAGAAGGTGAAACTCAATATATTTTCAATCAAAAAAAATCAGTCTCCACCTAGTATGTATTTTCAGAGCCTGGTGTAATTAGAAGTACTTTTGATACCTAATGTGACTGCACTCTTCAATATCTACAATGATTTTAAATATATGTGTGTTGTAGGTTTAGTTAACAAACCAAATTAAAGAGAATCGTGTCCCATTTACGTCATTGGGGAATATCTTCTAAGATTACAATAGTGTATATATAAACTTTTATTCAATAAAATTAATAGATTCTTATAACTCAGACTATCTTTTCTCATATTCAGCTGGATTTTGCTCAGGATTCAAATGCAACTACTGGCAAAACTGTGACCAAAAAATTACAGCTTCCTTCTTGTGTTAACGAGAGTTCTTGCTACTGATGAAATAATTTAGAGCTTCATTTTTCCTTCTATGGGTGACTAATTTATAGGGGACGAAGGTCTGCATATTACAACTAAAGATCTCCTTTCTGCTCCTGCCAAAGGCAATTGAGATTCAGAAATTAATCTGTAAGGATGCACCTTGCTTCTGGCCTGTTAAGGATTTGTCTGTTGTTGGAGCTTTGGTTTTGGGAAGCAAAGCATTCTGTGGCAGTTTGAGTTTTCCCAATAAACCTTGTTATCTCAATGACAGAAGATATCATTACTATAATTCTGCTGTATAGCATTTGCCTTCATGGATAACTCATAAAGGAATCCCAAGGGCCTTCTCTTGAATCTGTTCCCTTTTCCAAGAATGCAGAAGTTTAAAGAAAACCACCCATTGTTTGCTGGTAATAGCAATCAAGAGCACAATAGTAACCAGCCATTGGAACTGGGCATTGAAATAAAGTAACAGGAATGCCAGAAACTAATATGGTTTAGATTCTAAATGTGTGTTTAATTTTTGTTACTTTGTTTAAAAAATGCCTTGTCTTGTAATGCAAAAGCTCATTCCTCTTCATAGGTATCAAAGCAGCTAACATTTCAGTACAGTTTCCATATGTTATGCTTTCAACAATGAAGTAATCATATGGCACAGACAGCTGTTATGCAGAGTGCTGTAACAGCACGTTAAACAGAATCCAGCAAGAAAAAGAGATCTGCTCAGCTAAGCTACTTTGTAAGTTTGAAGTGGACAGTAGAAATGTAAAATAACAGGGGTCCCCCCCAAGTGAACTGAGGACTGACAGGAGGAGGAGTTAGGTGCTCAAACTTTTTTTTGTTTATGGATGTGCTATTCATACGTAGCCAAATTAATCTGAATTTGTAGCAGAACTGCTATTTATATCAGAATCTCTTTGGCTTCTGTCAGCAGGTGGCATTTCTGAACTCCATGTTAAGTTGAATAAGAGTAGACTCTGAACTATTAAATCAGCTATTCGTTTGATAATCTGTAGCAGCTTTTTCTTTGGGCGATGCAGATTGGCTCAATACTGCTACAGCTAGAGAGAGCATGCTCTTTTGTGGTGGGCTTCTTTTTTTAAGGATAGTGCACTGCAAAGTATTCTTCAATTAAGATTTTAAAGGTGCTTGAAACTAGACTAGGGAGTCGGAACAAGTCAGTGGAAACAAGTACACGTTGATAGCTCTTTGAAAATCATGCTATCAAGCCAGATCATGTGCACTTAAGCACATGATTAATGTTAAGTACCTAATACTGAGGAGGTGATTGCCTGATGCTTAACAAACGTTTTGTCAGACTGGAATGAAGTACTCTGCACTAGTAGAGTTGCAAGCTCAAATATTTATGTATGCACAAAAGTCAAACCAGCTATTCACTTCAAAAAACTCTTCACCTGCATTAGTGTATTTTAAATGCTCAGGTTTAATTATTACACCTTATGTTAGTGTAGTGTAGTGTCATGCAGATGTAATTGAAAAAATAATGAAAAGTAGAAATATGAGATCAAATCCCCGGGCTCTTTTATTAAATTGTTGCTGAGAAATGGGCTGAGAGTGCTACATTTTTGTGTTTGACTTATGGGGTGTCTAGCGTAGTAAAGCACGAATCAACCAAATTCTACTGCAGCTTGAAAAAACACACTTTCAGATGTCTGAGGAACATCTCATTAGTTGTTCAGATTGACAGAAATTTCTACTTGCTTAATTGCCTGTTCAGAGACTGAAGAACTTGTATGCTATGTTTTTATTAAAAATTAGATATATAGACCCAGTCTTGTATAAACAGTATGGGCAAATAACTAAGCCGTACTTCACAAAATGAAGACCAAATTCTGTTCTCCAACATAATGAAAGTTTGTCTGAATCCATTTGATATTTCAGGCCTACAAGGTACGATAAAATCTGTGATAAAATATCTTGAGGCAACTGTATTGTGGTCTGTAGCAAAACCTCCCTCTGAGGGACTTCACTGGTGCCAGGATTTCACATTTCTGTGCAGATGACGAAAGAGAACTTTCTTTATAATTATTGGAGCCAAAATGGTTCCATCTAATTGCAGGTTTGGGGGCTTATATTAATCCTGCACACTAATTAATATATACATATGTTTGCCCAGCATTTAGCAGTCTGAGGCACCTATTCTAACAGAGCCTTATGGGTGTTCTTGTAAAAAATAAATACATAAATAATAATTTAAAAAATAATGACTGGCATTGTGCAAAACAGTTGATCAACGTATGAGTTAACTATAATATATGTGTGTGCTTAGACATGGTATGAGATTTTAACATGAGCTTTTGGCTGAGGTCGTGACTGAGCATGAATAATAAGTAAAATCTGTGGTAGTTTCTAGTTTCTGCCTTAAGGAATAATGCTATAGTAGGAGGTTTCCAATAACAATGAAAAATAATAAGTAAAAGTGCAATTATTTCCTATAGGGGTTTTCTTAGCACAGGTGGGATTTGTTCCCAGCAACAGCTAAAAGATGTTTTTTCAGAGCTAGATGCCACATTCCCCTTCTAGTGAGCCAGGCTGTAACCTTGTACACATTCAGCTCGCTCTTCCAGTGAAAAATACTCAAGTGCTTGTCACTGTGCTTGACTAAGTGCTTCAGAAATGGATCTTTTTTTTTTTGAACAGTGATCTGCTGTCAGGTGGCCGTCCAGGTTCCTTAGAGAGGCAAAAGTATGTATTATATTGGTTACTCACTGACAAAACCAAACCAAACCAAACCAAAAGAATTATGTTCCCAGAACATACTGAAACTTAAGCCTGGAGGATCTCTGGAGCACAGATGATCTAGTATTGCATGTACAGTAACAGTGCTGTTGTCATATTTTGAGCGTGACTGTATAGGAAATAATAATTGCTATCTTACAGCCCTAAATCAAACAGCTTGAAATTATCATGAAGACCAGGAACATTATCTAAGTGAAACCTGCACAAATTGGTGGCTCAGTGATTTCCAAGTACACCTAGACTGTATGGAAGTAACTGTATCTTGACGTCCCAAAGCAGCTGGAGGTCTCGTCTGCTTAGGACCACCAGCAGACTGCTGTAACTCCTGCTGCTCATGTTTTCTTGATCAGTTTTCATGGAATTCTGATAAAGCAGTGGCAATAAGTAAAAGTAATTTCCAGTGATGGATTAATTTCTCATATTTACCATTGGAGATAAACATTTAACATCTTGTAGGAGCATGGAGAGGGCTCTAGCATGAAGGTGTTGCTGAGGGTCAAGAGTCAGGAGGGGAAGTGAAATAGGTGTGCAGAAAGGAAAGGGGAGAGAGATTTCGCCTAAGAAATCTAAACAGGCCAAGTGTTCACAGACAGAACTTTTCTATTTAAGTTATTTCATTTGTATCTTTGATCTACCAAGGAGTATCTTGATTTTTTTCCTTCGGACCATTTCGTTACGCGCTATTTATTGAAATCTAGCTGTGTGATTACCTGGGTACCTGCTCTGCAGTTTGGCTGGGCCCTAAAAGAAGGATGAGAGTTGCCCCAGGCTTCATGGCTATTTCTCTTACAAGGGAGGTCATGGTGTCCTTTTTTTTGTCTCCTAGGCAAAACTGGACTCTTTAAGGACTCTGCAAACCCCAGCCCCCATTTTTCTTACAGGAGTTATCTGGTTTGTTTTACAGTAGCTTTGGGACTCCCCAAAGGCCACCGCTTTCAGTGCGGATGGATCAGGTGAGAGAGGTGTCGGTTAAGTGTTTGCAAGGAGCACAGGGCCCCAAGCATGTGACTACAGGTCTTTCAAAGTCCTGTGGCTTTGGGGTACGGGTTCTGGAGTATTTCTGCAGGGCTTTGCTAGACAAGCCAAGACAACCCATGAGCATCTTGCTTTTTCAGAAGTTTGGCATTCCCACTGATCCAAGGCTGTAACCTTGTAAAGATGGAGCAAAATGATGGGGATTCTCCTGTGACTAACCTTTCATATGGTTTTCACAAAGACACGTATCATCATAACCTCCCCTGCTTAGTCCTTTTTTAAACTCCATCCTAAACTAACTTACAACCGAAGTACAGAAAGGCCTATACTGCATTCACAAAATTAAATTCTTTTAAAGTGGTGCTTTTAACAATTGAAATTACTTTTAAAGCAAAAAGGGCATTTGTAAGTGTATATAGAGGAAAGTAAGATTGAGGTGAAAATAGCTGATGGGAGACAATAGGGCTGCGCTGTGAGGGTAAAATACATGAAGGCTTTTTTTTTTTTTTTTAATCACAATTCTTCTCATAGCTTTCCTCTGCTTTGTTCTTCCTTTTCCTGCTTTATGCATGCAATTCCCTTACAATTGTGTTAAATTGCTCATTTGCTCTTTAACTTGGCAGTAAAAATGTGTTGAGCCCAATTTGCTGTAAAAATATGTTGTGGGAAGATTGACACAGTTGTCAGATTTAGTGCTTTCCAGTAGAACTCTGAATCTTGCCAGAGGAGAAGGCTCATCAAAAATGTAACATATGCAATGTTAATGCAATGCATCTTATTTATCTCGTCTTGCTCACTACAGGTAGTTTGCATGTAACCTCCTGTTTGTTGTACTCTGTCTTCCCAGCCCCTTCAGAGCATTCTTGTTTGATACAGACATAAATTGCACTGGCAATTGTAAAACTACTGTGCTGTAGAATTGTATTTTAGTTGCACATACCTGTAATTAATTGTATGGGAATTTTCACAGTACATTCCCCAAGGAACAATTTCATTGAAAAGTAACTGAGTTGTCTAGACTATAGCAACTCATAAAATCATCACTAGTTTTGGTTTTTGAGCTACAAAGCAGCGATAGAAACGTGGCTTGTAGATTTAAAGTACTTCCAAGCACAGGAACTGTTTTATAATCCCCATCGTAGTAGTCTAACCTGGCAAAGCGTTTTTAACAGGGTCGAGAACTGAAAATGTACAACAACCTTAAAGTAAAGATTATCTCTGTGTTAATTTGTGATAGGGTTTTTTTTTTTATGTAGAAACACTCTTGCTGTACATGGACCTTGTTCCTCCAAATGTGTAAAAAAAGTACATTTTGTAGAAAGCACATTGTTCCTGCCTTTCACAGCTTGTGGCATAACTGGTTTAATGTAGGAATAGCTTGACGGTCAAAAAGAAACTTCAGTGGTTCTGGGTAACAATGACGGCATTCATGTTTGTTTATACTGCAAGGGCCAATTGGTGGAAGGATTTTTATTTTTGTTTTACTGTTTAGCTTTATAAGTAATCTGCTAATTACCTTGAAAATTTCTAACTGAAAGCACAAATGTTTTTCAGAAAATTGGGAACTGTAGTTGGGCACATGGAACTTGTAGGTGCTTATTTAAATCATGTCTATGTATATGCACATATATATACACATATAAATACATATAAAACACATTACACTGCAAGATTGAATGGGGTTTATTTGTAGCATTGTAGTGCCTCAAGAACTGAAAAAAATCACTCTAGCTATACTATTGCTGTATGTCTGCGCACTGAAAGCAGTTACGGTTTTCAAGGAGTTTTTACAGTGCCTAGCAAAAAAAAAAAAAGCATACTTATTTAGGCCAGCACTTCAGTGTGCTGAAGATGGTGAAACTTAAGCAAATGTTTGAGTTTTCCTTGCACTGTAGCCAAAGCAAATCAGAAGTAGAAAAAAGCAAGGACCAACTCACCATTTCACACTCGATGACTTAAAACACAGAGAGGTTTATTTCACTGGGGAAATGGTATATTATGGAGTCTGTTAACCAATACACGATCATCAAAATGATGTAAAATTCGAGGAAAAACAGGGTGGTTTGTAGCTCTCATATATTACTAAGTGAACTAAAGGCTATGAAACATTTGCTGACTCCAAAACTACATATTCTTGTCTTTTTAGCGCTTATGGCCTGGCAGGTGAAAGACGCCACCCTAATTCATGCTGAAGATGAAGCCTGGTGCTTTGTCCATGCTAGCACAGGTTCCTTCTTGTAAGGTTTTTCCATATATAGTCAGTCAACATCATTCACGGCAGTTTCTCAGCACTTCTGCCTCTAATGCCAAAGGATACAAGAAGCCAAGGAGCAATGGAAAATAACAACTTGAAAAGTACTTTCATTTCAACTTCAGTCCAGTGATATATCATCTGAAACAACTCACACCTGCTAACACATGTTTTGTATACCTGATTGAAACAGTGATAGCCTCAAAGAAACGTTTGTGACAGCATACCAGGCACAGTGCAGATTTAACTTCATCAGAATCTTTGTTTTTAAAAAAGAGAGAGGAGACACGACTCCCCACTGAATGTGTTCTTATGTTTGGGTGTTAAAAACGCATTTCTTTCTCAGAAGCACAAAGTAGGATTAATTAAAAAAATTAACAGCTCTTTCCTGTAGATTTTGTGCATAGGCAGGATAACAAAAGCCTTGATCCTGGCTCAGTAATCAATAAGCGTTCTAGTCCTTACTAGTAATTCTGAGTATTGTCGTTAGGGCCATCTTTCAAATTATACTGATGGAGTTTCTTAAATCTAGATGGTCAGAGCATTTAAAGGCAGGTAGAGAGAAGTGTTAAGTATGTTTTTGTGCAAAATAAATCCTCCCGCCCTTCAGTGCATTGAAGAGGAGAATCTTCCATTGCCTCCCTTGTTGCTGGTCAGGGGTTTGTAACCCTCCCGGAGCTCATAAGCATGAAATTCCTTCAGCCCAAAGCTGCTGAAAGAGTGCTGAGATGCCCTGGATCTCTGCAACTCTGCCGCACCCTGGTCTTCCACGGGCAACCTGCCACAGGATCCCTTTGGCATGATTCAGCCCACTCACACGTGAGGAGGGTCTAAGGTCCGGCCAAGGAGCATCTTGGAAATCCCCACGTAGCTGAATCCCGCTGAAATCAGCAGCGCTGCTCGTGTAGTGAGTGCTACCTGCACAGTGATAGCAATTCCTTGGATTGGAGTCTGATCGTAGCTAGGTGCATCCTTGTTGGGTTTGTGCACTGGTGAAGGTGAAGCACACAGCAGTCGGGGTGGGTAAGGACTGTGTGCATTAGCAGTTTTATGGCCTGCCCTGTAAGTGGCTGAATAGCTTTTGTACAGCTGTAAAGCATGTTTAACCCAATGTTATAAAACACGTCTCAAATGTATTTTCATAGCTTCATAAACTGTAGTTCATTTATGTAGGTACTTTTTATTGTAATCCTTTATCTTAAACATGAAACTGTTTCCTGATACCGTTTCTATTTTTTTATTCATTTTATGAAAAAAGGGGAAAAGAGGAAAAAAACCCAAAAACCTGCCTTTTTGTTACATGCATCAGGAGAGTCCGTAAGTACAGTAATAGTGCCCTGGACTTGTATTTTTGTATTTCTAACCTCAGAATGCAGGCCTAGCAACTAAAAAGCCAAAATAACATTAATTATGACTGTTCTTCACTGCGGTTTTTGGAGTATAAGTTTGGAACAGATGTTTGGGGGGAGAAAAAGGGGGAGGAAGGATGGATTGTTTCTTTTTCTCAGCCCCAACTGGTTTTAATTCTTTCTTGAACATTCTGAGAATATCTTTAAACATTTGCCAGAGTTCAATTAACATCCCGTGACTAAAGGTGGAAAATGTCCTACTTTGTTTTTCTTCAAACATATACCTGTTCTTGCTGCTCATGCCAAAGCCAGAGAAAGAAGGGATTCCAGCTGGCATAGGTTTTATTACTGTTACATTAATTTGCAGGTTAAGCCTCAAGTTGGGAGGGGTCTGCTGGATTGATTTATTTATTTACTTTTTTTATTTTCATGATTTTAAAAAAGTGCCGTGTAAAACACTGCTGTTTAATTACAGGAAGGTTATGCTCTTTTTTGGTGAGTGTTTAACAGCTTATTCTTGTTTATATGAAGTTGTAGAAATCTAGTTTTAAAATATGTTTAAAGTAGAGATTGTGTTCTTCGGTTTATCATGTTTTTCCTGTACTATGTATAAACAGAAGATTGTACGTTATTGAAAGCCCTTTTTTGTGGAAAACAGGATTGGGAAAAAAAGTTTATATAAGAATGCAAAATAACTTCCCGAGACTATTGGCGCAGTGTGACCATAAAACCTCAACAGCACATTGTGCAGTGACATTATAACAATTTGCTTTAGCACCTCTGCAGCGTTCTCAGAAAGTCCTGTTCTACAAAATATATGCCGTGGTATCAGTTGACTGTTTTTTCCAGAATCAGTTCTTTACATGCATGTTTTTGTGATTAGTTGCTGTTTCGCAAGTAATTGGAAGTGGAGAAAATTTTTTTCTTATTGAGCTTATTACATCTGTGGTTTATTTGCATACATTTATACATTCAGTAAGTTGTAACATATCTGCCTGTATAGGTGTGTAAGCTCCTTTTAGTGGATTTATAAACTCTAGATTGGGATTTTCTGTGGTTTAGTTTTAAAGACTGTTCTTTGATATAGTGATATCAAGGTACAGATGTATCAAGATAGAAAATGGCCCACAATTGCTCCTAAGGCCAGATAGAGTCCAGCTGCTCCACCAAACCCTATATTGGCTCTGGAGGACTACGGTTTTTTAACCTGAGTGTTATTAGTTCTGTTTGTCTTGTAGCCCAAAATGGTGAGCAGGTCTTACGTGTAAATAGTTTCCGATTTTACTGACAGTGAATAAGAACATGTAATACTAATGTCATACTAATAGTATTTAAAATAAAAACCTTTATGTTTATTTTGTACCTTTCTCATTTTAGCTTTAAGTCCAGGATTTTAGGGTGATTTCCCGTATAGGCTAGCTCAGCCGTAATCATTCTATACCGAAATACAGTATACTCGGTTCTGTCTTCTACTTATAGGATCTGAAGTTTCTGTGTGCTTCCAAAGTGGATTCAAACCTTGTAATTGAATACATTTTCAGTCACTTAAAATTCAGCGTGAGTTTACACTGAGCATTTAATGAAAACTAAAGGTGATTTGAAATGTTGGAATCGACCTATCTACCATTTCATTTAAAACACCAAGATTATCCATGGGTTGGGTGAATAACTGTTTGTGGGTTCGTCCTGTTTGAGCTACCACCCTCCAAAATAGCTGTGTAACGTATCTTTTCAGACTGTCTCTGTGACTGTCCGAGTTACAGTTGCCATTTCTGTGGCCACTGTGAGGGAGGGTAGAGGATGCCCAGAAGCATCTACCTATATCCTTGCTTGCTTAAATGTTCCCTCCTTTGGTACAGCAGACCCTACTGGCTAAAAGCTACTCTTCAAATGCTGCAAACAAACAAGAAAAAGTATTTTTTTGTCTAACTTAGTTTCTCTACTCCTTTTAAGTACCTTGTGCATAAAAATAATGTTACAAACCATATTGCTCTTTGTATCTGAATCCATATTCACATCGTTACATGAGGTACATTTTTTAAATTCTGTTGGTGCTTATTCGCTGAGCCTTGCTTCAGCCAGAGACAATAGAAAATTAGTTCTTCTGAGTAGTAATAGTTCCTAAACAGCTCATTATTTAGCGCTTGATGCTTGATTGAGCTAGGAGAGGACTGGAAGGAAGGGTGGTTTCTGCAGAAGACATTTTTCTGGCCAAATCCTGCTCTGACCAGAGTCATGAGGAAGAGTAGGATGCTGGCAGCGGCACAGGCTGAAGTGCGAGATGAGGGACGTGCTCCTGGCGCGAGCGTGTGTGAGAGCAGCCCGGCAGCGACGGCCGCAGACCACACAGCCCGCAGGACCCGCTGCGCGGGGGCTGGCAGCGACCAGCGGGACATGCCCTGCTCGGCACAAGGCCAAGTGAATAATAAGTTGTAATTGTTATTTTGATGACTCTTTTGTGATCGCACAGAGGGATGGAGGTCTCTGCCAGCCTTGGCAAGTGCCCATTTGACAAACCATAACCATCTCAAGCAGCTCCCTTGAGTGACAGCAGAGCTGCCAAGCATGCAGTTGGCTTTGAGAATAGATTTGCCTCTCCTCTCCCAGGAGCGAGGTTCAGAGGTACTTACTGGGGTAAAAGAGAAAACTTTTAACTGCATGTGCTTGCACCCATTGGCTGAAGAAAGGCTCCAGCCTTCACCATGGTGAACCTAGTGGTTGCTTTATGTAGGTGCTTACTCCGAACACTGGAATTGCATTTGCAATCTAAAATACCAGTGTCTGTAGCGCTACACAGGGCTCTTTTTAAACTACTCTGGGTTTTCTTCAGTTGTATTACATACGTGTTTACATCATCTTCGTGGACATGAAGGATAAAAGTATTTTTGAAAATACAAGAAATTAATCTGAATGGAACTTTCACGAAGGCTGAAAAATACTTTCTGTCCGCTGGGTCCCCTTCTTCCCCGCCCCCAAAACGAGCAAGCAAGCAAAGGAAAAGCCCTGGCTTAGTCTGCGTGGATGATCCAGTGTCTGAAGTTTGTTGCCTGAGTTTGCAGATCCAATGTGTTGTGCTACCCGTACCAGCTCGCAGCTGAGAGTCCTGCTATAGCTTCTAGACTAAAGACTTGTATAGCAGCCATGATGCATGTTATTCAATTGTTTTGTATTTCATTGCCCCCAGCATTTATTTCCTGTGCTTTATTTAGGAAGAATATTTCATTTTAAATGACCTGATATGTCTTTAGGTCAGCAGTGTCAGCTGTGGGAACGTTCTCCCTGCTGGTGACCGTGGAGGAGACTGTATGCACCCATGGACACAGAGGGAAGGAGTTTGACAAATCCATAAACGTGCTTTAGTGTTTCAAAATTCACATAATATTAATAATTCACTTTTTTTATCAAGGAAGCTGTCACAGTATATGGGAATGCAAACTTCTTAACATATGAAGTGCTCTCATAAAACTGTTTCAATGAAATACAAACTGCAAGTCCTGCACGGGACAAAGTTTGAAGCTGAATTTTCATGAGACTTCATTGGAATTACCATGAACTTTCAGTGACACTAGCAATGTTGGTTTCCACTGCAGTAAGCTATTTGCTCATAGTTATTCATTGTATGCTTGAATGTATGCTTTCTGGTCACAAAAATAATTGGCAAGGATGTTCTGGGTTTGTTTTTCATCATGGGAGGAGAAAGGAAGAACTCATAATGTTCTTGATCAGAGGTCAAGATAGATCGTATTCATTGTAATGGCACACACAGCTTGTGCTGGTTTTAATCAGCTTTGTTATATTTCAAGGCGCAGTATAGAAGTCTTCAGATTTTAAAAGTGACATAGCTACAAATAACGTGCACCTGCTAGAACCAAGATTCATTCAAAGTTGAGGGAAAAAATCCTTTGTAAATCTCATGGTGGAATGAATTCACTTAACGCAAAAGGCAGAATTTATCTTGGCTACAGTGGTGTGAATACCAAATAAACCCTAGAAACATAAAAGATAAGGCTCTAGATTTTCAGCAGTGTAGCTGGGATGTTGTCTATTCCAGAATGTCAAATGATTAACACTCTGCAAAATGTTTCTGGGCTATTTAAATTACTGACTGCATCTACTGGCAAAAGAAAAAGTAGTAGATGGGCATTTGAGAGGTGAGATCTTTGCTGTAGGATTAAGTGATGTTCTCGCTGATAGCAAAACTGACTGGAAGAAGAGGCAGAGCAAGTTTTTATGGTGCAACTTTGCTTTTCATCACACTACAAAGACTTCTTACCATGTAGGCAGTAACCATAATCCCTTTTCGTGCATGTGTTTACTTCTGGCAAATAAACTCCTATGATGCAGACAGCCTCTGCATTTGTGATAGGTTGTGTTTAAACGCAGCATAAAAATTAAAAGAGAAATAACTTGCCAGAATACTTTGTGACCCTGTATGTTTTCTGTCTTTTCATAACTAGTAATTTTATGTAATACCTGGCTGTGATATGGCATGCTGTGCCTAGTGGTGTCCACCTCAAGTCCGTGCCAACCTCAAGTCCATCTCCACCAATGTAGTCCACCTCCTCTTTGAGGGAGCACTGTCATTGTCTCAGCATGGAAAATACGAGAAGAAAAAACCCAAACTAGCATTCTTTCCTTGCCTTTGTTTTGGTTTGTTTCATTTTTTTAATCTGCTGGGGGCAGCACAGATGAAGTGAGCCTTTTGGCAAGGCCACTGGAGTGAGGAGAGGGGAAGTGGCTTTGTGGGCCAGGACTGAGGGAATATTGCATGTGGGGGCAATATTAGGAAGATGTTACTGAGTCATTTGGACGATAAAGCATTGGTTTTAGGTTAGGTTGAGGTAGAACTATGCAGGGTCTCTGAATGAAAGCCAGATGATGAAACTGGATGTGGTAAAAAGCAATGAGCTAGCAAGGAGCCTCAGAAAGAGCATTGGCAGAGGAGGGAGGTGGAGAAGGCAGTTTCCTTGCTGTTGTAGAACTAGTATTTAGTTACGGTAATAATATTGTGTATTTGTACGTCACCCTTGCTGAAAGCATGTGCTTTGCTATCAGCCTCTCCCCTCCAGATATTTAGATGCTTCATCTTAGAGAAATGTGTGTTGTTGAGTTTTGGGGGAGTTTTTTCACTCTTCAGACTTCTGAAGCCCAATTCCGATGTTTTTCCTTTGAGTAGAGTATGGATGGGGGAGAATGACCAGTCTGCCTTCCAAGCAAGACAAGAAATGGTAAAGCCATTAGCACACATGCTACAGAACGGCTCTGCTCAGTCCCCCAGAAGGGCAGCGTGCCCCAGCAGAGCATCCTGTTTTCTATGTGTATGGCAACATCCAAGCGGAGATCTGTGAGCCAGCTCTCTTGGAGCTGTCTTAAGAGTTATTGCAAATACTTGTCCAAGTCACGCAGTTGTTACACCCTGGAACAGGCCATAGGTTAGATGCAAAGGTGCTTGATTTTGTTTTGCCTTTCAAAAAGCAAACATTTACAATTATTATTGTGAAACACCAACCAAGTTGTTGTTTGTTTTTTTTTAAAAAAAAGCAAGCAAGCAAGCTATGTCTTGATCAAAGTGCAGTGCTGTGCGCTTCCCCTTCGGTGCACTGCTGGTACCCTGGCGAGCTGCCCGAAGGAGCCAGCGGCAGCCGGCGGCTGGGGTTGCAGTTTGTACACCTGATGTGTAGCTGAGGGCCAGGGACTCCAGCTCAGCGTGGGAACGGCTTTGCAAAGCCCCCTTCCTCGGCCTTACAGTGCTTAATTAAAATACCTCATCTAGGGGCTGTTTATTATGGCAGCACCAACCTGTGTGTTGTGCTTTTTGTTTTTCCTCCTTTTTTTCCCTCCCCCTCTCTGATGTGTTGTGTGCAGTCAGTGAGGCACCGCATGGGTTGCTGCTCTTAGACACTGACAACTGAGGAAATTAAATTCTGAGGCGGAATCAGTTAAAAGCCTGACTAAATCAGTGTTGTTTTTCTACGGCAACTGAAACAACATAATTATTTAAAGGATAAATTTTTGTTGCTGATGAATTTTTTTCAAGACAGTAAGGTTTTTTGCATTTTGTTTATACCAGGACTCTCTTAAATACATTTTGGGATTTTTAGTTGTTTTGGTTTTTTTTTTTTTAAAGAGAGTACAAACAATTGAATTCAGTAGGACGCTGTTAGATAAAAGCAGTGGTAGACTGTAGTTGCAGCTTTATATAAAGTAATATGCCTTTCAGGTACTTGGCACTATTAGTATTACTGTTTTGTGCAAGAACAAATACATATTTATATGGTTATTCATACTTGAAAAAGCTCATCATATTTGTAAAATCCATAGCAACAAGTCTGGATTTAAAAACTTAAGCCGGTGGAGCCATTTGCTTACACTGTTTAAACAAGTCTTTTGACTATACTAGACAAAATCTTGCATTTTTTGTCAGGTAAGCTAATTAAAAGAAAACCGTGAGGATGGTCTGACCTCACAGATGCTTACGCACACATTTTGCTTTCTTCTGTCTCTCTCCTTCAATTCGCCTACCTCTAAGTGAAGCATGGGCAAAAGTTGTTACAGAATTGGGTCTTACTGTACAAAGTTATTAGAAAAATTAAAAGGATGCCCTGAAAGTACAGCAAAACCTATGGAAATGCATAATTGTAATGATTGCTTCTTCTCCCCACTGTTCTGTATATTTTTTCCCTTATATACCATCGTGTATATTAAGTTTTATAGAGCACTGATTGTTTTATAAAAGCATGCTCCTTGTTATCACTAAAAGTAGTGATATCCTTAGTAGATGTTGTACAGTCTCAAATGATGTTTTCTTTGGGAGGACAAAATCCTATTTGGGAGGAAATCACCCCCTCTTAAGGGGGCTTACAAGGGGGGTGGTTGTAATGGCAGAAATTGTTGGTATCAATGTTCAGAATTGTTGTATATTTTCTCATCCGAGGAGTGCATATGTGTATTTACAATAGGGTTTTCTGTTACATTTGCTTAAAAAAAAAACCCACGGAGCTAAAAAGTTTGAAAGGAACAGCTTGAGGAATTTTTTCCATCAAGATACAATCAAGGGCAGGAAATCGTAGAAGCAGAGTTGTGGTTTTGCCTCCATTTTTTTACTAGTTAATTAAACTATAACAACTCTTAACTTCATTTTAGGTTAACTGTTCCTAGAGTTCAGAAATATTTTAAGAGGTCAATAATGCTTTCTTTGGCTTTCGCTCATTCGGTGTGGGATAAGGAGCCGCAGTCAGCAGGGCAGAGTTTTCCAGATGTGCTGCAGAGCGTGTGTGCGTGCACTCATGTCGACAGTTGTTGACGGTGGGAAACCATCCATCTTTCCTCATCTGTGCACCACCCCGTATGGATGGAAACCACAGGAAAGAAACGTGGATAGCCTGACATCTGTAAGCGAACTTACAGTATCTGATTAAAGCTCAGGAGCCCTGAGTACTTGCAGCTACCAGTTGACATGCGTTTTTACTCGATGGTGGAGAGGTGCAGAGTCTGAGTGTGAGAGTAACGGGGGAGGGGGAATCTGAAGGGAAAATTTTGAGACAATAGGTGTGTATTTAGTTTTGCCAGAAGCAAAAAAAAATCCCAGACCCTGTTGTACGTTGCAGTATGGGTTTTCTCTGTGAAGTGGGGACATTTTTAAAGTGCCGTAAGGCATCTGTCTGCATTTTCTTCCCGGTGGGTAGAGCTGCTTAGAGGCGTGCACTTAAAGGGCATATGAGGGAAGCAAATAGAGCCATGCAAGTGTCACATAACTGTCTTTAATAATGGGAGCTATTCCAGCACTCGCAGCCAAATCGTCTTTCAGCAGAAAGGATAAAATTGAGCAGAGCTGGAAAAGGGAAAGAAGAAAGGGGAGGGGAAACACAGCACCACCTCCTGCTGACACCACAGAAGTTTCCCTCAGCTTTCCCTCTCTCTCCCTCTGTGCATATATTTTCTTTTTAATCAGCTGGGGCTCTTCCCTCCCCTGCTTTTTTTTTTTTTTTTTACTGTATTTTTATAGTTGGAATTCTGCTTTCCTAATTTCTCTTGTTTCACATTTAACTTCTTCAGAGAATTTCATTAATAGTTATTGCAATTAAAAATAATAAATAAACTCAGCACCAGCTGCTCAAATGGCTGTCGTAGAATATCTGGAACATAATGCGGTCTGTTCAGGGCAGCCACACAATGCAATTTATCCCCACACCTGAGGGAATGAATTTCACAACTATAATTGCTACAATATAATTCTTATTAATGTTGTGCTATAATTCCTATTAATTCCAAAGGGCTAGTAAATGCATTAGGACTTGTCAACATATTATTTTACACTGTTTATGATCTGTAGAATTACGCTCTTCAGTATTGTATTGCATAAAGAAAAGCCTTAAAATTAGCTTTAATTGCTGGGGGGGGGGCAAACACATTTTCTGTTCGGGCACTGGGAAAGAAGGAAGGATCCTGGTGTTTGAGGAGTAATGAAACTGCATTTTTAAAATCAGTCCTTTGAACTTTCTGTGCTACGCAATTAACAGTTTGTGAAGATACATTAATAATGCCTGTCCTGGTTATTAGGAAAAGAACCACTGATGTCTTTATGAAAGAATAAATAACTATAAGAAAGATAGGTTTATAAAATTAAAAATAACTATCTTTCAGCAAAGACAAAAGTGGGGAAATTACAAGTCATTGTAACTGATGTAATAAATGCAGAATGTGTTATCTTGCTGTGCTCTTATTTATTCTTGTTTTATCTCACTACCCCGCTTTTCTAGGTAGTGAATATGATGAGGAGGAAGTAGACTATGAAGAATCAGACAGTGATGAGTCCTGGACTACAGAAAGTGCTATCAGCTCTGAAGCTATCCTTAGTTCAATGTGCATGAATGGAGGGGATGAGAAACCTTTTGCCTGTCCTGTTCCTGGATGTAAAAAAAGATACAAGGTAAGCAGTAATGCGGACCTACCTGATTTCCCGCTGATGTAGTGAGGGGCAGGGGGGGGAAAGCCTCTAAAATCAATTTGTACCTTTCTCTTTTCATATTTATTTTTGTGGTATTTTAGCAGAGTACATATTTTATTCACTGGTTTCCTCTCAAGCACAGCCAAGTTACCAGTTTTACAAAGCATATAGCCTTTTGCATCCCTGTCTGTCAAGAGAAATTACATATAGTGACTCCTTTGCTTTACACATTTTAACTAGCTTTCTATCATTTAGACAAATTAACTGCAGAATGCAGGAGGTACTACCAGCAAAACAATCTCTTGGGTCCTTTTCAGAGACACTAAATAAAAAGCTTCTGCCCATCAGTGCCAGAATTAATTCCTTCTGCTTAACTAACTGCCAGAGATACTGCCTCTCCTTGAGTGAGACTGTGCCCAGGGTACTTTTCCTGGTAAAGGTGTTGTGCCAAAGGTGGTGATTAACGTTTTGCAAGTCAGAGGTCACCTCAGGAAGGCAGAGCCTTGGAGAAATTCTGGCATCATTTCATCCTGGGTCCAAGTCCCTGTGACCCGTCTGCACAGCCATCAGTGTGTATGGCCCCATGTGCAGGGCTTGCATCCCTCTGTGTGACATGCTGGGAAATAATTCCTCCTTTGCCCTCTTTTTTACTTGCTCTCCATCATGAGAAATTTTTGTCTGTTTATGGGAGTGAAGCATCTTTAACTTTGAACATTGAGCTGGCTGGTATAGAACGTGCAGGAGTATTGCTTCACGTGAACCAGTGCAGAGACTGATGAAATTGTGTTGAACAGCTCAGACTTCAGTATGGTATTCTATAGTCATTGACATTTGGGAACAGAAATAGCATGTTGGCACAGTTCTGCTAAATCATTTTCTGAAGTTTTTGCATGAAGTACTGGGAAATTCAACCACTGACCTATACCCTAGAAAAAGCAACGGTGGTTGGGTTGGTTTTATATTAGTTTTATTTTATGGCTTCTCTGTTAAATAACTGAAAAGAAAGGACTTAAAAGAGAACAGAAATATGAAAGAGAAATACAGGAGGACCAATAACACTTGAGATAAAACAGTTGTTACAAGAATGAATAAACTGTGCGTGAAACTGTGTAGTGGATGAAAATGTGTTTGAGTGATGCTGCAGCTGTTCTGGACTGCCGCAGCTCCCATAGCAGCAAATCACAAGATTCAGGTAATATACAGAGCAGTTAATACTGACAATACTCACTTAAAACCCAAGCAAGAAAGCAGCATACTCATTTCTTAGTGACATACAAGTCTTTTTTGCAGAGATTATCCTGAACTATGTAATGGTTATTCTCCTCTTCAGTTACAGGAAAAACTGAATGCCATCTCCAGGGGTAGGGCAGAGGGAAAGATGTTCTCAGACTATTTGCAAGTATTACTTTGCAGATACAGCCACGTTATTCAAGATTAATACTTTTCTTGCGTGTGGTAGAAGCTGTGCCAGATGAATGGTATAGTATAAAAGCTAAATCCCTAGCTCAGGAAGCAAACAAGCCATGGTTATTGTTAGAAGTCACTGTGCCCACAGGGCATCTATGCATTGCAGAAAACATTCACTTAATGGCAAAGGCTAGAAGGAGAACCCTGTAATTTGCTATATCCTGCCTGTTCTCTGTTTGACTGCCGGCCCTCTGTCTTTTTATTGCCCAAATAAGCAAGCTGTTTCTGCCTGCTTCTGCTATCTCACTACCTTCATCTCAAATGCATGAGGACTGTCTAAGGGATATCTTGTACACCATTAATGTTAGAACAGTCGGGCAGGGAACAAATTAACGACCCTTAGAGAGGCTGACAGAGACCAGCAGCAAATAAAAAGTACTGTATTTTCCTATGAGACTCGCCTCTGTTTAGTCCTGATAGGAAAACACGTTTCCTTTAACTCTGCCTCACCTCATTTCTCTTTTCTGTGGGCTCTGTTTCCTTCTTTTTTTTTCTTTTCAGCCTAATTTTTTTCTTTTTTCTTTTTATCTTTGTTTCCTTCCTTTTAGCTTTGTGTCAGCTGTGTTTCTTGTTTCCTCTTCATCTTCCTTCTGCTTAACCCCCTCCTCTGATGAATTATTTGCAGAGTCTGGGTAGGGAGTCCTGTGATCAAAGCACTGGGATTTTCTGTTGGGTACTGGATAATCACAGTCAGGGCTGTAAAACAATTATAGTGCTCCAAACAGGAACACGGACATGCACATACAGTAATTGCCAGGCTCACTTTACAGCTGAGAAAGGATGCATTCCTTTAGGGAGCAAGGAGGAAAGGAGGATATATACACAGTTTTCTTTTGTCTGGCCTTAGGTGACGTACGTTTGAGAAGCAGAAGTGTTATTTTTAGGTATGTTATTTGTATTACAGTACTGCTTAAAGGACCCAGTAGGGATGGGGCTCCTTTTTGCAAACAATGTACAAGGATAAAAGATGGCCTCTGCACTGAAAAGTCATTATGCAAAGGTAAATAAGACAAGAATGAGTACAACAAATACTCCCAAGGAATGGGCTGGGGAGGACAATGGAAACTGTAATGAGAACATGTTTATACACAAGCCCAGATGAGTATCAGAAGACCCTACTGGCCTCCTGCCTAGCTGCTGTGTCTTGGCGGTTTCCCATGGGCAGTGCGGTAGAAGTGAGTCACAAACATTTAGCTGCCCTGGCCAGAAGTGTGTGGGTATTGTGTAGTTAACGTGCTTTGCAAAATGCCACCTGTAAGAGCTAAAGTACAGATTTACGAAGGTGGCAATTAGTTTCCCTTTTATTGATCACCACCTATGTGTGCCAGTTATCTGGTCTCCAGCTCTGGAGAAGGGCATTCAAAACCTGTGTATGTTGTAGATAAACTTACTTATGCAACTTCGAAAGAGCAAATGAAGTTTGATACATAATAGATAGAAAAAACCCCACAAATAATGCATATATACTATAATAGAGAAAACCCTAAAGTATTTGTTACAATTCTTCTAGTTTGTGCAACTGCAATAATAAAAGAATAATAGATTTCCGTGCATACAGAATGTAGCTTATATGCATGACTGCTTTTTGGCCTTGGGCAAGAGAAGAAGTGGTACCTTCCAAGAATGCCGAGGCATTGGACTTGTCTTTCTGGCAGGTAATGGGACAAGGGTCCTAGGCCTGTTGGGTGGGCAAACCCCCCAGGAAGGCTGATCTTAGAGCAGTGAGACTCAGCAGGGCTTAGGGAGGGACAATATTGAAGTGAGAGAGGGAAAGAAGGGAATTTACTTGAAAGAAAGGAGCAAGCCAGAGCTTGCAAATTGAGCAAAGAGGAACTGGACCCGCCAAGAAAACTTCAGGAGAAACAGCCAGGAGATACAAAAACGTATACGAATGTCCAAGTCTGAAACAAAAATCCTCCCAAGCTATCCTTGATGTCTTTGTTGCTACGTGAAGGGAGTGGCGAGCTCCAAACCTTGTGCAGTGTAGTGGCCTCACGAGTACTGCCGTGCAAGGAGCCCTGCCCAGCAAGTGCCCTCGTGTCCATGCAAACCAGGTAGTGCTAGTCTAAACTTCTCTATCTCCTCCTGATCTGGTCCCAGGTTAATAATTGTTTCCTCCTGTACAAGATTTTAGAGTGCCTTTCTGTACTGCCATCTTCTTCCTCAATCATTCGTGAGAGTAAATAATGAGCAACCTAAGTAACCAGAGCAATAAAAGTGATGTATGAGTTTGGCAGCGGGTTTTGCCATACCTCAACAAACTCAGCCCAGACATACAACAAAGTGTTTACATTACAGCAGTGGAAAAAGTGCTGAAGAGTCGACTGTAATTCTAACAACAGTTTTCTTTTAGACAGGAGTACAGGTCAAATTTCATGTTATACTAGCTCGTCATACTCTGTATGGTTTACTATTTTTCAAACCTTCCATGGCCCAATTCATTGCACGTAGGCTTCTGGTTTAGCATTTCCTTAAGTTTTTCTGCCTCAAAGTACTTTTTCCCCCTTCATCAAAGCACATGGTGTACTTGAGGCTGAGTGGATCATTAAAAAAAATCTGGATCAGGAGAAGAGTACCATTGCCATGGAATAGTGAAGGATATTTGTGATTGCAGATTTATGGCATCTGTAGCAATTGGTACTGGTTTAAAAGTATCTTAAAGTGATTTCTTACAACAATTAAAAGTCTAAACAGGTTTCTGTAGTTCCTGAAGTATATGTAGGGTTTGGGGATAGCTTTGTTTTTAAAAGTTCACTACAGCAGCAAAAGTTTAGCAGGTCACCCCCAGATTTTCTCTTCTTTGAAGGCGCAGGTCTTTAATGGTACTTAGGTGTTGACAGATGCCTTATGACAGTCCTCATGCCATCCGGTGACGTTCCCACCCCCCTCACCCCAATGGTCCTCCGGGTGCTGAAGGTTGTAACTATGTGCAAAACCATCTAAAAGCTGCCTCAGGATCTTAGGTAACTTGCAGGAAATTCACTTGACTGCTCTTGAGGATGATTTGCAGTTCTGATGTGCTCTTGTCTGTCTCAGTGGTACAGCATTCTACCTCCTCTGAATACTCTTCACCCAGACATCACCTGCACTAAAGGCTCCTATTCCTATGTCTGCTTTGTATTGGAGCATTCTCGTCTCCCACATCTCAGATGACAGCTGTACAGGAGTTGTCCAGTATTTTTAAGGGTGTAAAGGACAATTTGGGGGCTGGATTTGCAACTTCAAGTGAGGATGCAGTGCCTGGATGCTCTAGAGGAGAGAAGCGTGAATTTGTGGGCAGAGCAGTTGCCTACAGTCTTGTGCCATACCCTTTTTCCAGGGTGGATATTTTAGGTTAAGTTTTTCTTTTTAAAGGATTTCCACAAATCAGCCTCTCCAGACACCCCGGCTACCCTAAAATGCCACTTCAGTGGTACAGACTACACTGGGCATTACGAGCTCTGACGAGAACAGTACCACGCTCAACTTTGATTGAAACCAGAGAACTGTGTTTGCTTCAAGATTAAAAATACATTTCTGCCGTGGCAGAGTTAACGTGTAATGAATAAGGACCAGCTTTTTACGTTGTGAGAACACTGTAGCTATCTGGGAGACTGGCTGGTTTCTCTTGCAATTACATTCCTCCCTGCTTTCCTAATGGGAGCTGCAAGTTCCTTAAACTTCTTTTGCTTGCTGTTGTGAGCTGTGGTTAGAGCAGGGCAGTGGAGGGCAGCACGCAGGGGACTGTCTCTCTCAGGAGTGGGACATAACACCTGAGATTCTGACTCAGAATACATTGGATTAGGAGGTAGGGGAGAACAGGGAGCGTTGGCAGGAGGGTGGTATTGAAGGTGTTAACCTCGTGCCTTTCTGGGGTGTGCTTTCTGATGTATATAGAGCCTTCTGAAGTTTTAGAAGTTGTAGCTGTGTTCTGTTTATGAAGGCTTTTTCTTTTTCCTTTTGTTTATTTAAACAAATTGTCTAACTTGTCTAATTGCTGTGAGTTTCAAGCTGGAGCTTCTACTTAACTGTAAGCTGCACGTTGATAAATCTAAACTTGTTGCTTCAAGAGCCGAGGGGACTTTTTATTATGTGTAACACCAGGCAGTGGTTCAGCAAAGATAAAATCCATAAAACTTAATTTAGTGGGTTAATTAATATCCAGACTGTTAATTGATTTTAGCTTAAAACTATTAAAATAGTTCTTAAAAACCCCTGAGATACGTACCTGGAAACTTTAGAGAACACGCAGTACAGCCTTGGAGCTGTATCTTTTAGTCACAAATTTTCTTGGCATCTTCTTTGATTTCTTCCCAGGAGAAGCTCTAATGAAAGAGTTGGCCTTTCCCTATTTATCCCAAAATCCAAGCTCTTTTGATGGAAGCAGATAAGAGAGACTCCAGTAAGATAAATCCTACATAAAGAGTATCACAACAGCTGTTGAGACCACAACAGCTTCTTCCATTTTTGCCAGAAATGCGTGAAAGGAGGACAGGGATACGATTCTGATTTACATTTAGTCAGGGTCTTGATTAACCTAGCGAAAGTGTTGCCTGTTGCTTGACCTTGCCAGTGTGACGGTGTGTTGTGGTGCTGTCTTTTGCTCTTTCTCTCCAAACTAGCGGAGATCAGTTCTCTAGTTTTAGCTGTAGAAGATTCCCAAACAATAGCTATTTTGAAGATGGCTTCTCTGCATTATTTTCTAGAAGTGCCCTGTGTAACTCTTTAAATGTTCCCTGCAGTTAATTCTTTGGAGACAAATGTGTAAACTATCAGAATTTGCTGGTGCCTAAAGACATATCTAGAAACAATGACACAAAACGGAACAAACACCATGGGGGGAGCTTCAGCTTTCTGAAGAAGTGCGACTCTGAGTCTTCATGCCAGTTCTTTGTTTGCTTGTAAATGAACCTCTGAATAAAATTTGTCAATGCTGTATGAAAAAATGTCCGGAAGCAAAGAACATCTGTGTGTCAGCCCATTAAATGGTATTTTTTGGAAAGTGCCATACGTCGGGAGATAAAAATCAGGATTACCTAGGCAGATAAGTTTCATAGATTGGAACCGCACAGATAATTCTCTGTCTTGTCCCACATCTTGAAAGCACACCACCACATGCATAACATCGAGCAGGAGTTCCTAGTAATTTGTGAGATTTTGCCCATAATGTTAATCAATTTTTGGTTTTTAACTGGAAGCTAAGCCATTATCAGGCCATTTGACCGCTAACATTTTACTTTCTCCCTTGCAGAATGTGAACGGTATAAAGTACCATGCCAAGAACGGCCACAGAACGCAAATCCGCGTACGCAAACCATTCAAATGTCGCTGTGGAAAGAGTTACAAGACAGCTCAGGGCCTGCGGCACCACACAATCAACTTCCATCCCCCCGTGTCTGCCGAGATTATCAGGAAGATGCAGCAATAACATGCTGGTCACAAATGTGCCAAGGAATCCTCACCAGCAGTTGCTGATTTTGAGAACAGCCACCTTTTTCAGGGGAAGCATTCAGCAACCCTTTAAAAAAATTAAATGCATGCTTTAAAATTTTCTGTAATTTTGGAATGATGTATCTTTGTAGAGTTAATGATTTTGTACATTTGCACATGTAATCATCATACCCATTTTCATTACTTTGAGATAAGGTGCTATAAAAGCTATAGGTTCTTCAGAACATTTTTCTCCAAAACAAAAAACAAACAAAAAAATAAATTGGGGCGGGGGGGAGCGTTGCGTATTTAGTTGTACTGAAGTGTTGAACAGGCGTGAGAGGAGGAGAGCTTGGCACTGACATCCTTTCAAGATTGTAACGTGACGAAGACTTTCAACGCATCTGTCAATGTGTGTGCAAAACCAAAACAATACCACCCTCGTCAAACTAGAGTTAACATGCCTTACATAACGGAGTTATCAGTGGAGTAGCAAGTCTTTTAGGTAATGGAAATATAAATAAGAAAGAATGTTTAACATAATATGCTAAAAATATTTTCATACTTAAATAACATACATAAAAAGGTGTGCTTGCTGTATTTTATATTATCTTGCAAATCTTTTTTTTTTCCCCTCTTGAAATGCTGAAAATCTTGCCATTCAAACTAGTAAACAATCACTTTAGCGTTAGAAATTACTACTTTTTTTTTTTTTTTGTACAAGATGTCATATTATGTTCATGCCCATCAAACTTTTGAGGACCAATATCCCAGTCCAACTAAGTATTTACCCCTGAACTGTTAGAAAGACACTTGGAAATACTTAAGTGCAAATTTATGTGTGTGTGAGAAACAATTATCTTCATCGCAGATGAAGTTTTAAAGCACTTTGTAGTTCTCTATTGCCAACAGATTTAATGTTTTATGTGTTGCCAATTCTTGCAACTACTGTACGAGCATGTGCCTGTGGTTGCAAATAAAAATTAAAAATTCTACGCATGGTTTAAGGAGGTCCATTATTTGTGCTAAGGGAGTTTCTAATGCCTCTCCCTCATGTTCATTGTATCTTGAGATTTTTTCTTTGTGCGGTTTTTGCTTCTCATTGTAGGTCACTGCATTCCGTTTGGAAGTGTCTGTTTAGCTTTACAATTAATTTTGCTAAAATATGACATATGAGCCTTATTGAAGATTAAGTGCTTCTTGCAGCAGGTGGTCAGAGACTGACTTAAAACAAAAGCCAACGTGAGAGTGCTTCGTGTCTGGACCATACCTGAACATGCGTTGTTGCTTACCGCCCTGCCTTGAGCATTCTTCTCTCACAAGTGCTATTGGGGGAGTTCAGCTGGCCAGGAGCGGAGGTGGGCGCCCCCCGCCCTGCCCCAGCCCGGAAACACTTCTTACACCGTGAGGGTTGGGGAGGAACTCGCTGTGTTAAACACAGCAATCGCCTTCGCCTAGTTCCTGTTCTTTTAAGTGCAAAAGAAAGCTCAACTAAAGGAGGAATGAGCTTTCCCTCCTTTTTTTTTTTTTCCCCCTAAAGCTTTAAAGGAAAACTTTGTAAGGATGACAATTACCTGTTCTCCAGCAGAGTGAAAGTCTCATTAAAACACTTAGGAATCATCCTAATGAATAAGCGTTTCGAATGAAACATGGCTTTTTCAGATCCCCGGGAGGTGACAGTGCTTGCCTTGTCCAGTGCTGTCAGCCGGGTTTAAAGGATGATCCAGACATGAGAGTTACTGGTACACACCAGGCCCCCAGCGGCCGCTTCCCACCTTCTGCAGCTTTGGCAAGAGATCTGGCCAACAAACAGGTTTTGGCTCTGCTCCTAGTGCAAGAAACTACAGGCTGGGTAAGTTCGTTCAACAGCTAAACAGTCGTAAAACGTCATTGTTGCATGTAAATTCCTTTCAACTATAAAAATGAAATTCCAGTTTCTATTTACCTATTCATTGTGACAGTATTATTAAACAGGTAAAGATGGGACTATTTTGTTATACTGTGTATAGTGAATGTATTGTACTGTGTCTGTGAAAAGTGTGCTTTAAATTATATTTTCATATGTTTTGTTGGGGACAAAGTACTTTAAGTTTGAAAGTGACAGAGGTTTGTTTTAGAACTGAAGGCAAGTTAAAGAATTCCTGTCAAGAAAGCTGCTTATAAATGTAAATCAAATCACATTTAAAATAAACTGCCTCTGACCTAAAGACTGCTCTTTGCTTGTTACTAACCTAGAGAGTTAAGTTCTTGGCTATATGTAGTCATTTATTTGTGTTTTTACTTTGGTATCATCAAACTGTATTCAAGAAACACCCAAAGCAACTTAAGCACTACATCATTAATGCACAAAATTACACAGAATGCTACAGCCTGGAGGAAAAAAAAAAAAGGATTATTTTTATTTAATCTGTCAAAAGGCCTTCAGATTTCACAGGCTGTTTCCTTACAACAACGCAACAGGGCCTGATGCTAAAAAAGCCCCTTTTAATGGTAGGAGATGAATTCCCTTTCTTCCAAGGGTTTTCAGAAACGAAGTGGCAATCGCTATGAAAGGAGAAAAGATTAAAATTTTAAGTCCATGAGGTTTTGGTAGGGGTATTTGGCTTCTGTCATGTACCTGCAAACTCACTGGGTCAGTTATTTTAAGCAGCCATGTGAGGGTAGCAGTTTAACAGGGAAACTATTTCAGTAATTCCCTGTAAAAAAAAAAAAAAAAAAAAAAATGCACACACGACACCACCACCACCAGCCCCCCAGAAGTCTCTGCTTTGGCACGATCAGGTTTTGAGGTTGTCCCACCTGTGTGGGATACCAACCTCTGAGATTTCGTAAGCCTTTAATAATATGATAGCTAATAATATTTTGGTTTTATAGCCTTTTCACATGCTGTTGAGTTATGGTAAGAAAAAAACCTGACAAAATATTCTTTGCAGTACTTCCATGCCTTACCTTAGACCATCTTTTGACATGAAGTTCACTGTTAAAAAAAAATAAGACTTAAAATGGAAAGCAGAGGACTGATGGAGTAGCTGCTAGCCAAGACTGCCATTTATCTGCATCATGCAGCTTTTCATAAATCCTGCAGTGAACAGGATATTGCACATGTTCACGAGAGAACTGCAGACAACAGGCGCTACTCAAAACCTTTATCCCCAAGTCTCTCAAACCAAGAGCATAAATAGATGTGAGCAACAGTTTCTTTGTCATACAGAGCTGAAACATCATTTACTCTGAGCATGCAAAGCCGAAACTGGTTTATTTCAAAACGAGCAACAGGAAAACAGGACCACTGACTCCATGAATAATTTTGCTTTTAATGTAACAAGACTACTGTACAACAAGTGGAAAGCAAATTTACTTAATACAGTTAAAGTAAATATAAAATGTTTAGATATGCACACATGTTTTTACTTACTGGAAAGAAATACATAAAGTTAAAATGCAGAAGGTTTTAAAAGCCCGAAGCCAGAAGGAACACAATTCACTGTTGTGAAAATATAACAATAATTTTCTACTGAATGCAACTGCAACATAATGGCAATGATTTTTTTAGACTGTTACTTTTAGGCATTTAAGCACAACAGTTTCTTTCAACTCAAAAATACTGCCTTAAGCTATAATGTACTTAATTTAACATTATCCCTTAAGGCAAACATTCTACGTGTAAAACTGAAGGATTTGCCATTGCTTTTGTTGCAAGCATGTAATCTCACAGTACATGCATCTACATTTCAGAAATGTACTAGAAAACTATATTTTCATAGGGTAAGTAATGTAACTTTCTGATTTAACTGTTACTCAAAGAAAAACTACACAAATTTGCTAGGAGAAACATCTGTTTATTACATTTTTAATCATGCCTCAGTTATGGTCAAGAGAAACCACAGGTGTTTTGGTGACCTTTTTTTTTTATGGAGCAGAAGAGCATCACGAAGCTGGTCTCATTTTTTCTGAGGCTAAGTCATTCCTGTGTCCTTACAAATTCCACTAAGTAGGGGAATAAATAGCTACTTACACAACAAGGTGGGGGGTTTTGGGGGGTTTTTTTAGTATAATGTTAGGTAAAGAGAGAAGACAACCCAATAGCAGCTTACAGCCACGATTCATCACGGCTCCCATTAGAGTACATTAGCTTTTAATCAGAAGTTCGCACTGTTACAGAAAAGCTGCACTGGTTTTGTTCCGTAGGAGGACTACTCAAAGTGGCGGTTTTTAAGCTACACTGCAAAACAAAGTATTTAATCAAAATTTAATACGTTCTGATCAAAGTGCGTCTGAACGTGCCTCTCAAACCCTTGCTGATCATAGTCAGGCGGGAACTGCTCACTGCACATGGGGCACACCTTCCAGTGACTCTCAACGTGTTCCTCAAACTTGCTCTGGTCATAATTAGGTGGAAACATCACATCGCAGAGAGGGCATTTCTTGTGCACATCAAAACTTCGTGAAGAAGTGGAGAGAAAGGAAAAAGGAAACAGTTATTTAATCTGTTATTGCCAAAGAAAATATAAAAGTAGGATCCTGTTGCCACTGACGTTAAGAGCTTTACTACAAACTTAAATTTGAGCAGATTTTGTATCTAAGCAAGTATGATACAGTTAATTTAAATGTTGTTGCTGAAAGTGCTCAATATAGTTAAAGTAGTTTTACAGAGGAATTCCAAAATAACCTGGCATTTTAAAAGCTACATAATTTTGACATAATTCCAGCTACCACTGAATACAAATCTATTGAATGTCTTAATAGCCAAGCAGTTTCATGGGAAACCACTCTCTCTGCTCATAAATGCTTGCTCTTAGCAAACATAACACTTTATAAAAGCTCTAAACTTAGGTTTCACAATTAGGTTGGAAAGAAAGGGGAGGGGGGGAAAACAAAAGTTATTCATTCATTTACTGAAGAGGTTGCCCACGTTCCATCAAAATAAGGTATAACACAAATAGTCTTCCCAGTCTCCCAGCATATTCTCTGACAATTGTAAACCAAACATTCATTGAAAATGCTTAATAGTTTTTCATCTCCACCACCCGCCTATGAATTAGAAAAGTCCAGTTATATAGAAACCCACCCATGCCACTAAAGACCAGTAAAAGATAACATTTACCTGGAATCAAAGCAGAAACCTGTTCCACGTTGATGCAAGAGAAGACTTGGAGGATCAGGAGCAGAAGGTACAGTGTTATCATCATCCTATTAAAAGAAAAAGGATGGGTATTAGTGGTTTCTAGTACCCACTAGAAACAGCTTTTTTCTTTCCCCTCCAAATACATTTTTCTTATCGAGCATAAACAAGGATGAAATGTACCTTTTGTTTTAATCTCTGCAGCGTAAGTTTTACTTCAGTGTACGTGTACAAAAGGCAGACGTGGTTATTGAATGTGAAAAGCTAAACACAGGCTGCCTTTTGACCACGTACCTGGAGCAGAGATCTGCGCCAGTACTGCTAGAATGCTGCTGCTGCTAACGCAGTAACTGAGGAACTGCAGGTCACCTCACTGCTAACGCCCGGGGGCTAAGTCGGAACAGAAAAACCTGTGTTAAACCGAACGCAGGGCATCACTCTACAAACCATAATAGCGTTTTAGCCAGAGCTAAAACTCAAAAATAAATTCTAGACAATAGCATGTCAAGTCAGACTTTAAAAGTCTGTCGATTTAAATTTCAGCAAGGGGAAAGACAGACATTGACTTCGATTCACACGCTTGCCTCCCGACGGTCAGTTTTGAGTGATCTGCTTATGCTGCTCTCACCAGCCAAGCATGTCACACCTTTCGCGCTGCCGTCAGGCACATCAGCTAAATTGCCCTGTTTGGCTGCTTCCTCTCATCAGCCCTGTCAGTTGTGCTCTCCCTTCACGGACACTAACAGCACATAAATAGCTGCAGCAGGCACTGATGAGGATCGCTCTGCTGATGGACAAGCAGAGGTTTGCCTCAGAGCTTCTATCAGGTTAGGAAGGCAGGTCGGCCCCTAGGGAATACGCTGCTCCTCACTTCTCACAAGAGAAGAAAGAAATCTGCCCGCAATGGGAAATTCTCAAGCAGAGAAATGAAGAATACCTACAGTGACTGGATTCTGAGAGTTCTCTTCTGACAAGCAAGGGGTCAGGCAGAGCACTTATATTTTGCATGGGTTTGGGTTGTGGGTTTTTTTTTTTTATTCTGTGATGACACCGTTACGAATTAATATTTAATGATGTAAGCAAACACAATTAGAAGAAAACGGCACAAAAGGGAAATAAGAAAGCAGGAAGAAAATCAGGACTGTGTAAACCCACTCTTCATGCAGTATAAAACTACTCATTACACAGCATCTTGGTTCTATTCTGGTATTAGATAATGCAGCACAAAACCTACTCATTTCAAGGTGGGAATTCAGAAAGATTTTTGAAATTTCAGCTCCTAGTTAATTTTCCTTTTCATCTCAAAGACACCTTACATGCAAGAATTATGAATTATCTAGCAGATATTCAAAAATGGATGTGCAAGAGACCATATATAACAGCATACATGCTATATGTTTTGCACAGATAGCTATTACGTATATTCAACCATATCTCATATTTAGGCTAATGTACTTTGTCCTCATGAAGAGTTAATGGAAACAGGGCAGGATAGCAAGATTCCCTCAATATTTTTCTTCTCCTGACAACATCTGTTTAGTTTCAACCATTTAACATTTCCATTAAGCAGCTAGTGGGGCTTGCCGTGACAGATGCTAGCAACAGACATATTTTCCTGTCTAACTTGCTTGCATTGCACCTGCAGTAAAAAGGGCACACGGGTTTTAAAATATTATTTGTTCCTTTTGTCACGGAAGAGGTAAGATGTATGTATTAAAGCAGAAAAACTATTTAAAGTACTCTTGTGCTACAATGCTACAGCTTCTATAGTGCCAAAAACATGACAAATTTGCTGAATACCAGACTGTAAGCAGACCAGGACTTAGCTGAGAAAACTGAATGTGCACCTTCCTTCAAAAAAATAGTTCCACTACAAACACAGGCCTAAATAACATTTACATCTTTTAGAAAAGACTTTCTCATCATTCTTTACTGTTTGTCACTCAGTTACCTCTTCAACACAGGGCATTTTTGTCACAGCACTTATTAATACTTGGTTACAAATGACAAGGTGGATGAGGTACTTTTCTGGTGAAAGGGCTCTTCAGGCTCAAGTTCCTGAAGTTTAGGACAGATTAGCAGACCCAACAGCAAATTATTCAATATATTACGGGTTATTAATTTTAGTTGAATAAGGAGTCAGGATTTACCAATGCTAAATATTAACTTGGTATATAAGGGCATTAACCAAAATTATGTGGCTAACATGATACAGATGAGTCTCTTTTCCCATTCAAAATTACTAACCATTCAACAAAACCCAACTTTTAGAAAGGGTCTTTACACAGACCTGAATGAAACTGCTGACCTGAATGGCCAGCTGTCACAGAACTCATCATTCCTGAAGTCAATGTTATAATACCACAGAAATTTTAGTCCCCCTATCAGAAAAGGAAACCTCTCGTTCTTTTCGCACACATTACACAGAGATGAAAATGTACTAAGTGGCAAATGAAATATGTTCCTAACACATTATTCAAGTAGAAGTGATCTTACCAATGCCCTCCATCCATTAATATTAGCTGTGTCAGCAGAAGCAGACTGCTTGAGCATCAGCTTCCCCTCATGAATATTTCTGCTCTCCTACCACAGTCCACGGGAAACTAAAGATTTTAATTAGAGTGAACAAAATGCAAACTGATTTGTACTAAGGTTTGCAATTTAAAAAATTTATTTAAAAAAATCCATACTGCCTGTCCATAAAGCTTTAACAGGTTAATAGGTTGGGTGGCCTTTTTTAGTTTGTTTTGGGTAGGTTTTTTCCACATTATTTACTTTACTTATTTTAAATATTTGTTCAGTATTTTGCCTCCCCCCTTTTAAAAAAAAAAAACAAAAAACAAACATTTGGGTTACTGCTAGTCACTTGGTAAGATAAAACTGTTTACATCTTTCATCCTTCCTTTCAGCCTCTAGCAAGTGTGATACCCTACCATGTACAAATATAACATTCTTCCTCATTCCTTTTTGGAAAATTCATTTGAGTATGATGCCTTCCTCTCCATGGGCACACATGCACTATCCTGCTTTGCTGCCTTGGAGGCTCTAGCTTCAACTAAAGGCAAACATAAGTTATTAACAGTCTGAAAAAAGACGAAAAAAGGCTTTTCTGATGTCAAAGTAACACTAACTTTGACATGTCCTAAGGATACAGCTTTCCCATGACCCAGTTCAACTAACTAAAAATCATACTGTGTGTTCCTTATAGTACCTTCTGACCTATGCACCATATAAGAATGACACCACTAAATATGTACTGGTATTATGATGTTAAGACACAGAAAGTCTGTCTCTTCAGCGTACTTCTGCTCTTGGCCAAGTATATAAAGAAAGACCAATTCTTAACCTTTTGTTATGCTTAGCCCAAACAAGAAAAATGCAAATCTATATTGAGCATACCTCAAAGTGCATATTACAGAGACTACTATATAATTAAAGAATGGTCAAACAGTAACAATGAGAATTTCATGTTAGTCTGAGAGTATTTCACAGCTATTCTAATTACAAGTTACACTAAACAGTATACAATCGCCAATAACTAAAAATTCTTATGCAATGCCCTGGGGTAACTTGGAACTTCTGGAAAACACAGAAGATATCCCACAGTATTGGACTCCGACAGCTGTCTATTTCTGTCATTTCAGATGGACAAAACTCCTAAAGTATACCCTGTAAAACAGAGAGCTACATGAAGGGAGGATAGATCTTACTCATCTTGGTTCACAATCACTTAGTGCCCAGTTTTCCAGCTAGTATAAACAGTGGTGTAACATATGCTTTTCAACCTAACACCTGACAACCAGTCACTCGCCCATGGTAAAACAAACTATCCCCTGAAGACTCCAAAGCTGAAACGAGAAGGCTAGTTGAAGCTGCTCTACAGAAAGCATTTGACAACAACTGTCAGGAGGCCAGGCCTCAATGGCTCGGCCTAGGCTGTATTTTAAGCATAGGCATAAGCTTATTCTCAAGACCCCGTGGTCAAGTCATCCAAGTTACTTGGACAGAAGCCCATACTCTGTATTTTGAGAAAGGGACAGTTTAATCTGCCCTTTGTGTAGACCCAAAGCCAGCTTTCTTGCACTCCAGACTGATGACAAGGGACACAGCTGCACATACTTAGTCCAAGACCTCTACAGTGCCCTGCAGTGATCTAACACAGTTGACACGTGGCCTCAGGTCCTTACAAAGACAGTCTGGTATCATGTACCCACAGGCTGGCACTGCGGTTATATAGCATAACAAGTGCCAGGCCTTCTGAATTCAGAAGGCTAGATAATTAGGTTAATAAATCATAAAAAAAATGCCTTCAGCATCACAACTTAACTATTATCACCGGACTGTAACTCTGCCTCTTTCAAATGGCCACAATGAGTTGCACAGATTATATGAATTATAAAGACATATACAGTATTAGACAATAAAGCATGGTAAAAAAGAGGCAGTTTGCCACTATAAGAGGAAGAAGGCAAAGCCAGATATTAACTGTCAGAAATAAGCACAACCCACCTAGTTTTACCAAAACTAAACAATTTTGTCTCAAGTACTGCTTTCTTGATTACAATTGTAATCAGTTCCAAGATTGCCAAACAAATTCGAAACAAAGCCATGTGACACACTACAAAAGCCACAGACTTGAAACAATCCCCATCTCTGATTTCTACAGATCATTTTAACATGCAACATTAAGCAAAGTGATAACCATCTTAAGCTTTAAAGAATAAATGAACAGCCGCACCGCTAACGTATAGTGCACATAAACTGGAAAGAGGAGTACATACATTTTCTTTCTGTGATTCAGCTCTGCTGTGGGAGTGAAATCAAACTCTTTTAGGTCTCTCTACCTCTCAGCAGGCAGTCGGGTCTCCCAGGAGGTACCTGGATACCAACTGCTCCTTTTATGTGTGTCCTAGACAAAAGATAGCAATTGGCCGCCAGGGTAAGGCCAGGCTAATAAAGCGTAGTGGGTTTTTTGCTAGAAGAAAGGCCATTTTGGATTCATCTCAAAAAATATCCTGACCTGGTTGTCAGTTGCCAAAAGTTACACCCCCCCACCCCCCACAAATTTACTGGGACTAACAGCATTGTTTAAGAGTCTCAGGATAGTTATTCTGGGCTTACTGCCAACTGTAATCAGGACTGTATTTTTAAAACTTACACTTCAGTATTAAATATATATACGTTTCATTTATGGATCTCTCCCATACATACCTGCTTCTAGAACTTACTTGCTCCAAATGACTACATCTTGGTCAATTATGGGAGAATGAGCAAATGGAAAGTTAGTGTTGAGTAGATGACGGCAGGAACTTGTGGCAAGTCAACTATTCTACACGAAATCACCCACTGTGTGTGTGCTCATCTGGCACGATTAACACAGACCAGCTTATCCTTCTCAGAAATCACGGTTTAATTGGCCTAAGAGTTCCAAAAGCCAAAGCTATGAAGAATTCCAGAAAGTCTTCGAGTCATATAAAACTGATTTTTTTCATGTCAACCAAATACATGAAAGTGCCCATTCCCAAGGAACAAAGTTTTGGGAGAAACACAATCAGAACACAATAGCAACGTTATACAAAAATTCTGATGCATTTGCAGATGTATCCTTACTTGGTCTACAACTCAGAGTAACTAAAGGCAGTAAAGGCAGTCTAAGTTTCATCATAGCTGGAGCGTCACCATCACTGAGAAGTAGAAAGAGAAGCCTACTACACTTGGGGTAAGAGCAAACAGCGTTCTCCTCGGGAATGTGGAAACTAAGTTCAGGTCACATTAGCAGCAAATGCCTCATCAGAAGGATCACCTCAATCATGAGCTCGGCAATTTTGTAACTTACCAGTAGGAAAGACAAAATGACTTTGTAGAAAGGTTACAAAGATAGCAGCTGCACTCCACAGAACTGAAGATCAAATCATTAGTTGCTGGTACAGAAGCACACCCAGGAAAATATTTCATGCACAACTTTAGCATGAAAATAATCCTCTTAAAGTGAGCTTAGGGCATCTCCAATGTCTTTCCTTACCATGGGAATGGTACGCACCCTAGCACCCATTCAGTACTACAAGGCTATGCAAAATTTCTGCCTCGCTAGGCGAAATGTGCTCTTAAGGAGCATATAGAATGTCTGACTGTAGAATGACAAAGCAGTAGTGAGTAAACAGAGACCAAGCTGGCACCCTTCTTCCCCATTGCCAACCAAAAGGCTAGTTACTATCTTATGCCATACCTCTAATCTATTAATATAATTGAAAGACTCCTGTTTCGTCCTTGGGATAGGTAGAAAGATCAACCCAGGCTGTGTCACCGGGATTTTTAAGAGGTGTATTGCTAAAAAGTACACGTGATGGCAGCCACGTTAGCTCAACAGGCTGACAGTTTTTCTTCATTGGGAAGGGAAATGGAGAACCACCTTTCTGTTGATGTAGAAAACTATGGTTGATCCATAATAGAAAGCAATTTACAATTCTAATGACACAGAATAGAAACACCAGCTCTTTCATGTATTGCAGACAAGGTACCATGAATTAGATCGTTTTCAGTACAAGACAAAAACGCATATACACGGATCATTACCCAGGAACACAAGATTCCTTTAGGCAAAAGTAAACTCAGAACTTCGAACACGTCTGTTACAAGACTGATGAAGAAAAAGTTTGCATTAAAAAATAAACAAAACAAGTAACAAAACAAACTACCTTATGAAGACTTTTAAAAAATAAGGGGCCACACGGGATTCCTGTACAGAAAGTTTGCATCAATTCAGACAGGTCCAAGATACTGCACTGAGGAGGACAACTTCAGTTCAAGTACAAGGATCAGGTTTTACCACAAAAAAAAAAAAAAGAGAACTAAGGAGTCCTGACTTTCTCTAGATTTGTCTTGCATTTCCCCTAACAATTCTCCCCCCACATCACCTCATGTTCTCTTCCTGTTTAATTGGATTAGTGACCAGTTTGCAGCCATATTCAGGCTCCTTAGCCAGCTGTTGGCTGCCTGTTAGAACAAAAATTTATTAAGCTCTCTCTCTTCTCCCAAGCAATTGTCAGAAAACCTGTAGGAAGTCAGTATCTAACACCTCTACAGCATGTCAAATATGGCTAAAGTTAACAGAAAAAAGCAAAACCAATACCCAGAAATAAAAAATGGGGGCAAGGCAGCAAAACAAAAATCTGAAGAAACGGGAAGAGAATCCTGCTTTGAACAAACACCGGAGTACAGATGATGAGAAAATGGGTACTCCACTTACGTCAATTCACAGCACAAATAATGCTGTACGAGTCCTTTACATGCTGGAATGGTCCAATGAAGGCAAAGGCTTTAAAATGTGACGACTAGCAATATATAGAAAGGAAATGTGCAAATGGACAAATGCACAAAGACAAATTCTAGATTCTTTCCCTGGTGCTAAGGAAGACATGTTGCAGTTGGAAATAGAGTAACTCAATATTTACAATGAAAGAAGATCAAGGTAGTAACAGTGCAGAAATGCAGGTTTTAAGTTTGAAGCAATTCTACCTAACTCCCTGTCCAGAAAACACTTCAAGGAAAAGCATTCAGGTTTTCTCCTCTGTCATCCAGATTGTTTATAAAGTTATTCAACTGCACAGGAATGTAAACACCAACTAGAGCAGGTAAGTTTGAGTTGCTAGACCCCCTCCATAGTTTGCTGACCTATTACTGGCCTTCATGCTGTAAAAGCAAGTCACAAAGCTTTTCTCACACAGGAGCGCACGCTTCCCTACTCTCATCTTACAGACTGAAAAAAGGCTTTTTTAGTCATATCTGAAAAGCTCGTTTACAGTAGTGCGCATACAACCTCTACTTGATTCTCCTATGTATCATCATATTGGCCCAGGGTCTCAAAGATCTCTCATCTTCGATAAAAGACGTAGACATGTTCATCATCATAGGTAAACCACCACCGAAACAGTCATGAAGTGGTGGAAGTGACTACAATATCCTCAAGTTCTTAAACTAATATAACATGTAGTAATAGAAATGTGGAGAGGAAGACGACAGAAGTCCATACAACAGTAATATTTTTTAAACAAAGCAGTAAGACTACCAATCTGGAAATACTGCTCCAACAAAAGGCTCTACATCTTACTGATTTAAAAATGCACAGAATTACATCTTAAACAGCGTATTTAAAAAAAACAGTACAATAAATGGTAATCTTCATATTTATTTTATATTTGCTGTTTCTTCTGCACAATTGACGGGCTCTCTTTTATAATGAGTTCTACATACATGGAAGTTTTCCCTTGCCATTTCTTTAAATACTGCATTAAAACTCTTATCTTTGGCATATTACTAAGTCTTTCTAGAAAGATTCTTGCAAGTACTCATTGCCACGTAAATCTGTACACTAGACATACAGACTATTTTTGGGAGGAGCAAGCAACTGAATTGCATGTGAAAGTAAAAAAAATAAGATATAAATTATTTGATTTAAAAGCACCTTTTCTCAAGTTGAACTTTATTTAAGCCTGTTATATTCTATCTCATTACAAAAAACCAAGCTGTGTCAGCAAATGAGCACAAGACTCTAGCACTGTTTCTCTTGGGTTTGCAAGAGGGCAAAGCACATAGATCAGAAAGAACACCCTGCTAATTAAACTGAAGCAGATGACTAAAGAAGAGAAGAGCTTGTCACATGTAATATCTACGTCAAGAACGATCAGATTAAATATGCAAAATGTGAAGTAAAGGTGGGCAACAGCATTAAGCTCACATTCTAGATCTCGAACAGGCTGCAAAAGTTCTGACAGTTTCTCTAATTATTCACAGTAATGGACATCGGGGGCAAAAGGTAGGAGGGAGAAATACATTTTTCTCCATTATAGGTGCTGAGCACCAGGGCTAAAATCATGCCTGTCTGAACACTGATCAGTTTCTGCAAAGGTTAATAGCAATTAAATGTGGCAAACTAGACTAAATGAGAAACAGGTCATGATTCCACTGTACTTGCAAAGAGCACAATACTTTGCAGAAAGGTATTTCTTGTTTAATATTTTTTAAGGTGCAAGAGTACTTAGAGTGAGTAGTAAGTCTGTTCCTGTTCAAATGAAGGCATACAGTCCAGTTCACTACAGAAGCCAATCTACTAAAACCATTTTTATACTAGAACGTTCAAGTTAACTGTATCAAAAAGAAAAGCTAACTAGTTTCCACTTAAAACATACAAAGCCCTAAAGAAGAAATCAGTGAGAATCTGTCACTTTCAGTTTAATCAGCTTATCAAAATAAGTCAATAGCTCTTCCAAATACATGTCTAATAGCAAAAAAAAATTCAAAATGGAAATTGATAAATGCAGAATTGCAAAAGACAGAACAGAAGACTTCATTAAAATGAAGTATCTAATATGAAACAAATTTTCATTCAGCATTTAACTGAAAAGACTGGTATCAGAATCCTCTAAATTTTTATTCATTCTGTTACAATTTAGTTCCTACATACGAATTATAAAATGAGTAAGACCTGGCTACGTTTTGAGCCCTCATGCTACCACACAGGAGAGAAAAATCAGAATGAGTTGAGATTACTTGGATTTTTCTACTTTAGTATTTTAAAAGATTAAGAAGCTACTGTCCTAATACCAAAACAAGCTGTCAATAACCCAAGAGACTGGGGGAACAAGTATATTATCATCAATTAAATCAATTAACATGCAGAGTTTTCTCCTTCAAAGCAAGCAAAGTTCACCTAAAACATTGTTCAGGGAAAAGAAAAATCAATTCCAGATTTACGTAACAATAGAAGAGGCTTATCAAATACTGAAAACCGACGTGCAACTCTTGATTACCCATTAGTAAACATATCTAGGAGAAAACATAATAAAAAGGTAACTTGCATTGCTATCCTCAGGATCTTCTAAACCGTCAGGCCGACTAAGGTTGCGTGAAGGCTGACTACACACCACATCATCTTCTAGCTCCCAAAAGGAAGTTCTAACAGGTGGTCTTTGAATCTCATCAGGATTAAAAGCGCCATCTGCTCCATCTGAAGAAAGATTAGAGTATCTTTGTTCAGTTGACTTAGTATTTTGAGATTACAGATGTGCTACCTTACATTTAAAAATCAAGACTTAAACACATTTTCATTTTAGATAATATAAAATAACAGAAGAGAAATCACCTTTTTCAAAAGGTGTTTCTTTAAAACTTTACTTTATTGATTCTCATCAGTAAAATAAAGGCACTTTATTGAGTCTCGTCTATCAACAAAGGCTCTGTAGACCAGTATAAAGATTGTTGGTATTTAACCAGCATTAAATGAGCCATTGCTTTTGAAACAGTGAGACAGAAATTATATTGGGGGGGTGGAATTTACTGACCTCTTCTTTCCTGAATTGCATAAGGGTTTCCATATTGCAATACTGGTAGTCTACTTGGCACTGCAGGAACTGGTCCATTTTCCTCCGAATATGGGTTGCGAAAATGTAATGTCTGTTGTGAAATCTGTCCTTCCATCATCCTTCCAGCTTGATTTCCTGGTGTCCTGCCAAGTTCCTAAGTAATGCAAAGTTTAAGATGTAATTAACCTATCAAATCCTAGCAAGTCTGAAATTTTTACAAAGTGGTTTTTATGAAATATTTAGATTTGTTTTTAAAAATACATCTGCCAGTCTTCCTATTGTCTCTTCATCTTGATCTAGTGCCAAATATACCACACATACCAACAACAGTCAATAAAGAAAATACAGCGAAGATATTTTAAAGACATTTCTGTTGTTTTGTCATCAGTTAATGTAAGTTACATAAACAGAACTGCCGCATTTTTCAAGGAATTCCTGCACCCTTTTTACAATGAAGAAAAAAAACAATTAAATAGATAAAGAATGGGTGGATTAACAATAACAAAGATAATGTGCAGTGAGAAATGTTTTTTAAAGTTACTATTAAAAATAATTATTTTTTCACGTCATACCATACCATTCAAGAACATACCATTTTAGTATGTGAAGTACATATATGTACATACTTCCCTATGAATTTGTGAGTGGCAGATATTTTAAGAATTAAGTACATTGCACTGGATCCTTTCTGATACCTAACAACTGCTGGTTGACCTACATGAAGCATAACTTAACATTAGTTAAGATGAGCTCAAGGCTATCAGTTTCAGCAGGAAACGAAGAATGTTAGAACAAACTTTTGTTCAATGTCCTTCACATGCACACACACAGGGAAAGAACCCAGCACAGAGAACTTAGAAGCAGTCTTCATGTGTTCTGTATAATGTAACTTCCTCAAAGTTACCCTTACTTGTATACAGTCACGTATGCACGTTAAGCTCTGTACATCATTTGCAGATGTGTTAGATGTAGCTGTGTTTAATACTGGAAGACAATTACTTTGTTCAAATGCAGAGATCCTATCAAACATATTCACCTAAAACTATACCTACAGAGGCAAAGATCCAGTACTTTTCCTTTTCTGAGTTTGATTTTTAAATAAGTGATGAAATATGTTAAACGGGTTAAAACAATTTTGTCCTTGTTTGTGATTCTGCTTGGTGATCATGTTCCACTTGTAATTATTAGCAGGTTTTTTAGTTGTTATTATTATATCAAAATATTTCTATTACTATTATACCAGGTATAGCCAAAAACTCACTTTTCCTAGTCACTGATAACACAGCTGAAATTTTTGCATGTTCCTCCTTTTTGCAAACAGAGAGAAGAAAAATGGATGTTTTCGATTAATACATAGTATTATCTACAATGTTGAGAAGTGGTTTGAGGCTTGCAATGACTGAAGATACGAGAACACTTCCGAGCTGCACTGTAAAGCAGACTTAACCTAGTTGGTACCTTTTTCTTCCTACATTAAAAAAGACACGCTGTAATCTATTAAAAAAATTACAATCTTAATGTAAATCAAAGGGAAGGGGGGGAGAGAACAATAAAGTAAAGAGACAGGTCAACATGTTAAGCAGTGTTTTCTACATCAATAGCATGAAGTTGTCAGCTTCTTAGTGGGCATGAGGGAAAGGCTAGTTCGCAGGAGCATCCTGAAGAAAATATTGTTACTCAGTGGAAGTCTCCCCAAAATACAACAAAATAGCATGGGAAAAAGTGCACATGTATGCACACTTGAAAACATAACAGAAAAAACGATGAAGCATGTTCTCACAGATCAATTCATGATAGGAGACAGAAAATGGTAGGTCAGAAAAGATCTGGAAAGGATCCTGGAAGCATAACAAGTAACACCTGATAAATGCAGTGGGAGGCTGACAGTCAAAATGATGGGCTAGGAAAATGCTGTGTACACTACAACACTTTCCGAATGAAAACAAGTGAGAAAAGGTTTGTCCCCTCAAGGCCAGAATGGGCTACAGCAAGTGTGACAATTCTACTGACATTCCAGGCAAGATTTTTAACTTGATGGACAGCTAGAAGAGACCATATTACAGATACTTTACATCAACAGGATTTAGGTAAATACCAGGATAACAAAAAATTAAAAATAGGTCAGAATTAAGACAATTTGCTCTATCATTTTGTACAATAACCTAGGTACAGTGCTCATCCCACTAGAAATCATGCAAAGGCCCCCGAATATATATGTAAACTCAGCACTAACTGCTAGACTGACTAATTCTCTCTCTTTGATAAATTTCAGGCAATTGATTCTAGGACATAGAACTACTACTCAAGGTTGGTATTTTCTATTTATATTAGCAAATAGAAATTAGTGCTATTTTTCACAAAGGGTAATCCAGACTAGGTTACTTATTTCAAATATTTATACTACAAGCATCATATGGAACAAAACTGCACTTGCCTAATTACAATTGGGTGGATTTTAAATCCATGAGAAGTTGTATTTTCATACACAGATTTCAAAGTTATTACACTTCTCATGAAAATTAATTTGCCCTCTATGAACTTAATGAGCAAACTTCCAATTCATCCCTCTTCCTCCTTCTTTATATCCTCACCTATTTTATATATGTACACCTACAGTTTAGCAAGGGTTTGTGTGTAGCTTACTTCAAAAATTCTGTGTTTTCATCCAAAATATAAAATTGCTGAATTTATTGAGGTGTTTAAATGGCCTGCTTTACTTAATTCTGTTGTTTAAATACTTGTGTCAGAAAGGCAATTAGTTCTTTCAGAAAAGTTCAAAACTCTTCAAAAAATTAATATACTTAAAATTCTAGATTCTTGCATACAATCCAGAGACACAGTAGTTATTATAAACTACTAAAGGAGTTTTATAACTTATAAACCTTTAAAACTCTAAACCAAGTGACTTAAGTGAGGTCAGTGCATCAGCTGTAATTCATCCAAAGAAAAGTCTTTCTCATCCCTCCATTTAATAAAATGTGTAAAGGCCGAGAGAGGATGTATGCCAAGAGTATCCAAAGGAATATGCCATTTACAATTCAGAACCAAGCAAAAAATTCTGAGATGTAAAAATGAAAAGAATAATTAAAAAATAGAGATTGTTAAGACAGGTATGCTTTCCAATCATTTTGTTCATTCTGGTTAGCATTTTCTTCTGGGTTCTCTGAGTTCACGTTTAATATTTGCTAATGTAGTGTTAACAAAAACTTCAAAGATGGAAGTGCACCTTTTCCTGAAAAGACTTTAAATTGAAACTTAAAACCAAGACTTCAATTACCAATTTAAGTGCATGAGAAGTAAAATGTCTCAGTTATTAAAAGGAACAACTCAATATATTTTCTTAAGAAGAGGTAAACTTCAGCCCAAACTCTAGAATATGAAAATGCAAAATCAAGTAGCAATAACTACTCTGAAAACAAAACACCACTAAAATGAAAAAAGACAGAGATTATACACTTATTGGTATACATATACTATCGGGTTTCAGACATAAAGGGTTTGGACTCCCAACAGCAATATCATAAAGTCATTTTCCAACAGGAAAAAACTAGTATCTGCAAACGGTAAGGCAGCTTACAGAAAATTCTTTTTGGAGCACCGGCTGTAAAACCAGTAGTGTTTATTTTCTTTTAAAAAAAACTAATATGGGACAATACAATTTCTGCCTAACACCCTCCAAGTAAAATATCCTCCTCTAGATATGATATAAAACTATGCTAGCGTTACTTTAGATTTATAAACTAAATTGCATATATGACTGAAATGGTTAGGGTTAAATGGTTAGGATTACATCTTAAAGTTTTAGTGAGCATGTAAAATCTAAATAATTAATCTTTACTTAATACAAAGCAGGAGCAATTAATTATCAGCGAAATTAAGATTTTCCTTTTTAAAATCAATTTCTTCTGCAATATGAAAGCAGTTTCAAATGAGAGGCAGTGGCATTAATACTTTAATTTTAGCATCACGTAAGATTAAAACAGAATGTAGATCAAAGTGACTGTAAAAAGGTGCTGTAAAATTGCCTTAGCCAGAAGTTGGATAGCTAGGGTAGAGCCTGATTTAAAAAAAAATTAAAAAAATAAATCAAAGGCTATATAAGTATGTAAATAAAAAGAAACCAAGTAATTTCATGCGTTTGAAGAGACAGCAAATGAACATTTTTAGTATGTATGTTTGGTGACATTTATAAACAAACACTGATAATGGAGTATAAATTGAAAAGCTGTTTACTATACTGTGCTTAACCTTTTAAATCATGGTTCCAGTCTAGCAAGGCACTTTGATTCTTCTTTGTAATGTAAATATCTATAAATTTGGTAGACAAAGTTTCAAGCTTTTATAAGCTCCATACATTATTATTACAGTTGTTCTCCTTATGTGTAGTGTTTAAAATTACCCCCTCCAGCTAAACTGAATTCATCAGAACTCAGCTTGTATTTTGCTTTCCTTCGAATTAGAAAATTATGAGAGATATCTATTAAAAATTACATCTTTGGTTAAAAAAAAGATAGTTTAAATACCAACTACTTGAGAATCTATAATTTTACAAAACACTTAACTAGCTTAATCTGAAATTAGTTCAATTTCAATTTATCAGTACACAAATTCCTGTTTTTACTAAGTATCTGTCCATACTGGATTTTTTAATTAATTTGAACAATCCTAACTCTTCCACAATATCATGCAATACTATCTGAATGTAATAAAGACATTTTATGATTTCACTTTTCAGTAAAGCCTGGCTTTGATTAATTGTCATATAGTACCTTAGAGATACTTCCAAGCATTAGAACATTAGCATTAATATTTCAGAATGTCTGGTTTAACATATGGTAACGTCGTAACAAATGGTAATGAATTTGATTAGACAGTGAATTCTTGAAAGTAGCAGTCCATTTGCTATCACATATTTAAAAATCAGGGTACTCTCTGTGTATCTTTCTTTTTCTGATAAAGACATTTTTCCAGTTGTAGTTTACTGAAGTCACTGCTGTCACATGTCAAGCTGCTCTTATTATTACAAGCAGTCAATAAGAGAACTGCAGATGTCAAAAGGATTTGGTTGTACGCACACATCATGAAAAACCTGGAGATTATAACGCTGAAATGTCTACATCTCTAGTTATAGGACAACACTGGATAAAAGCGAAAATAATCCTACCCAGTGAGCAAAAAAATAAACTGTCAAGCTAGGTATGTACCATTCATGTCTTATGCCAGGATTCCAAAGGGAATAAGGTTTACTAATTGTGCTGCCTGTCAGCCAGTAACTCCTGAAAGTATCAGGGAGAGAGTGTATCTCAGAGAAATGAAATTCCTGCAAGTTTTGTTAACTGATACTCCCTTAGAGGGCTGAAAGGCTGCAGCATGAGCTCAACAACAGTCTTTTCCCTTTAGCCAAGCAGCGCATGCACTAAGCTGATATCGGCCTCTAGACGCGTCACGGCTGAACCTCTTTCACTAAGAGATAAGAGTAAAGCAGGAAGGAGGCTGGGAGTCTACTGAAAACTTGAAGAACAGCGATGCTGCTGATATGCGAAAGGAATATAGAACAAAAACTGGTAGCAATTCTTATGTTCTGTGAACTGTATAGCTAGCTGCAATTTCAGATTATTACTTTACACAGAGTAATCCCTATCTGCAAACAGAATACTTATTTTAGATCCTGGATGGAATATCATTCCAGACAGAAACAAATAATTTTTGACACCATAAGGTTTTTGTTAGAGTATATGTAGAAAATATTCTAGAACACTATTACACAACAATAAACGGCAATATTTTCAAAGGCAGAGTAATTTTTGGCAAGTTGGTATATTAAGGCATATATTTTAAAAAAATAAATTAGTATTACTAACAGAATTTATAGTTTAAAATGCTAATTCATTTTGGCAAAATATCCAAACATGGAAAAATATGCTTAAAAAGCAAATTCTCACTTAAAAATAAATTGCAATTCCTCAAACCAAAGAGCCTCAGTGTTCATTTACAAAACTTAACAGGAATCCTGACAATACCTTCTCACTGGTAAAGAGCTCCAACTGTGATGCCAGTTCCTTTATTCGTCTCTCTTTTTCTGCCAGCTGAACCTATACGAAAAGAAGTTTAAGGTTGTGCATTAGTAAATACGAACTCGTTCCCTACATCTTATATTGTGAAAACATGAACTTCAGTGATTAAGTTCATCTTTCAGATGGAAATTATTTTGTCTACTATAGTTACATGCAACATCTAGTACAAATCAAAACCAACAATTCTTGTTAAGTTTATCTACTGGAGAACAGGAGTACATTAGCTGCCTTTTCTTGCCACTTTTCAGAGAGTAGTTGTGGAATGATAAAATCCCAGGGTTAAAAACCAGGAGTAGTGCCAGTAATACTAATGGCAGGAGGGACACCACTGCTCAGAAACAGTTGTGGGTTTGCAAGCCTCATCTAATTATTTCTAAAGGAATCTGTTGGGAACTATTTCAGTGACTTGTTTCATTCACTTCATTCACTTCTCTCCAGGTCTTATGTCCCACCACAGAACTGAGAGAACCAAAACCTCCTCTTACCTGAAAGACACTAAATTTGTTTCACAAACATTTATCTACCTTGTGTCTCTGTTGGGTGCTCTGGTAGGAGATGCAACTGACACATTACACAATTCTTCCAGGCTTCCTCCTTGCTTCAAAATGATTATTTAAATAACCTTTCTCTACAAAGGGCTACTTTATTTGGATTCTAGTTACTTTGCAGACTGCCTCTCCACTTCTTTTTCTAGTATATAAGCTCAATTCTCTGCACAGTTATGTATCAATTTTTTTCAATTCTGAAATTCCTTCTCCTAGTTCAGGTCAGAGAGAAATTTACCGACTGGGAAGAAAAACCCACTTTTTCTCCCCAACCTGCACCCTCCTGAATGATAACAAGTTTTGAATTGCAGTCCAAATGCTTTCAATTTTGGAACCAAGTATTTATTACTCCTGCTGTTGAGAAGTTAAAAACAAAGTTATTTTACATTAAATTATGCATGGCAGTCGATCACTGCTAATTAATAAAATTAAATAAATTGGAAAGAGTCAGGCATTTTATAAAATTGCAATTAGAGCTTTGAAAAGTGTCGAAGAAGGGCTGCAAAGCCTACACAGAGTGCTGAAATAAGCTGTATAAGAATTCAATATCTTGTAAAGAAGAAGTGCTGTAATTTCTAATGAAGGGGGTTCCTACTGGAACCGATATAATCACACTTCAATTTAATTCTTGCTCATCACAATGGGCATAAATGGGCAGAGAGTATTCTATCCTGACAACTACACTATCACCATTACACTGAAAACAAGCATAAAAGCTGGTCTTATGGAAATTTGTTGCTCTTATCTTGTCCTTGTTGACCTAAAAAGCCACTTCAACATATGTGTTACTATCACATAACCTCAAAGATTAAGGTCCCCTGTAAGCTAAAGCTGCCCATTATGCTTGACTTTCTGGTGCATGTGTTACATCACTCTACTAAAACTACAGTTGAGATCCTCCAAATTAAAGCAATTCTCTCATGATGATTTTAAAAACAATGTGTCACTCACCTTGTATCTCTCTAGTTAATTCAGATAAAATGCATTAGACATTGCTAGACTGGCAATGCAGCACGCAATATGAAGGTTTTGGACAAACACGCCAATCAATATTCCTGTTAGCATTATAGTAAGTAACAGGAAATTAGAACTCTCTACCCCCTTTTTTTTTTTCCCTGTAATACAAGATTAACGTCATTTAGAGGTTTGTCTAAATCCGCAATATTAAAAGACTGATAGCCACTTGGTAACATACTTAGCAGATCTGTCTTACTTTTAAAAAAGCATCGCAAGACTGCTTCTATAAGTGCAAAACAGAATTTCTATTTACAGTAAAAATACATTTAGTGTTTTTTCCCCATTAAAACTCTTCATTACTTGAACTGTTAGAAATAAGCAACTATGTTAAGAACAGGATACCATTCATCGTCATAAACAAAGTCTGTAACTTACTTTATACTGATCCTCCATTCCTGCTAGCTGTAATTTTATGCTCTCATTGATTTTCACTTGTTCTTTCCACTTCAGTTCCAGTTTAGCTAGTTCATCAGCATAAACACTGCATTTCATCTTCTCGTCCTAAAGTAGTTTATACCATGGCATGAAATATTTACAATTTTAATAAATTCCCCCTCCCACCCCCAACAATGACACTGTATAACTCCATGCTTGTAGAATGAGACCATTTACAAATGGCTTCCCCAAGAAATCATGCCCAACTCAAGCCTTTGAAGAGGACAGGACCCCTGAACACTGCATAAATGATGTTCAATACCTATTTTTTTCTTGCCTGAGTTTTCAACAAGCTGATACTCCTCTTTAGCTTCACAGTTTCAAGTTTCTTTGTATCCTAATACTATACTTTAATCATGACTATCCTTTCAAGTGTCTCACTTCAATACAAAACCTTTCTCCATGCAACTTTTACAACCTAAATATCTTTCATCCAGAAGGTCAAAGGCAAAGCTTTCCTCAAGCACCACTATAGAAGAAATAGCCAGCAGAAGCTAATGCAGGCTCTCCATAGACAGAGTAATGAGCAGAATTACATGACAGTTACAGCCTGGAGAGCACATTAAAATAGAATAATCTCACTGTGATAAGTAAGAGAAACAAGATGAACAGAGACAACACCCAGAAAGCATTTCTTAATTCTACAACAGTCAAGTTTTCACCAGCATCACTGATGCAATATTCCATCATTATACATACATCCAAACTGGTTAAATTAAAATCAAGTTATGACTGACAGGTATTGATACTTGAAGGGCATTACTATGGTGGCTACAGCACTACTGGTGCCAAGGTTGGTCCAGAGAACCATATAAATGCCTTTATGTGTCACTGAGCCCAAGCCAGTACACATCCACTTCGACGTTAAAACATTGTACAAGCCCAGGACAGTCAAATTTGTAGGAGTTATTACACTTGAAAAGTACATCAGATAAACACTGCTATACTTGTTTCAGACATCACTTGGCTTATAGCATCATGCTGTATTTGATTTATAAAGTCAATTACACTTAAAACAAAAAAAAAAGTATTCAAAACCTTAAGCACAGAAGTAGTAGTAGTTTTGTTCATTTGTTTTAACTGCATCTGGGTTTTCCTGAGGGGTCCTTGTCTGGACCCTCCAACACTACAAGTAATCAAGAGCTGACTTAATAAAAATCTGTTTTCTGATGTTTTCTAATGTTAAGATTTCTATCGTAATCGCTGTGTATCACACAAACAAGCACGGCAACTCAGCTGGGTAGGCTTTGTGGTTTTAAGACTTAGCACCTATAGCTACTTCCTGTTCAGTTTTCCAAAGCAGCCATTTACTTACTGCCAACATTTGCTTGCATTTCTTATACTTCTCTGTTTTCTCAGCAATTTCTTTATTCATTTCACGTACTTGCTCCTTTACCATGAATTCCGAAACTATGTCAGAAGAAATGGGGCTAACTGTGAACATTGAAGAAAAAACAAGAATGTTGATTTTTTTTTTTTTAATTCCATAATAAAGTTTGTATAAGAGAGATGACAGGCCAAATTTGACAGTGCACCAAGAACAGAGCCCTCCACGTTATCCAAGCAAACAGTTTATCAGAGACAATCAGTATCATATGGCTAGTGATATGCAAGATCAGTCATACTGGCATGTCTATGTTCAGTTCTGTCACACACTGAAGATGAACATAAATATACACACACAGGACAAAGGTCAACATAAAAAACCCCACAACACAACAACAACAAAAAATAAACAGAAAGACATCTCTCCCCTTAGCTCCCAAGAAAGTAAACACCGGAATATAGACATTATGATATCATGCTAGATAGTTTATTCTTCTGTAAAAACATGACAAGCCTCAGCAATCTATTTCATCCCATCACATACTATAACTGAGCTTGCTGGGATTTTATTTGTTTTAGGCAACACTTGTATTTACTTAAGACAGGAGGAAACTGACAGAAGTTACAACCTATAGTCTCTATGGACAGAAAGAATGTGTGAATTGTAAAGTAACACAAACAAAGTTAGTCAGCATTTACTGGCATTTATCAATTTAAATTGCATAATAAACCAGGCTTAGTTTTAACCTATTCTATGTTTATGTTTTAGAAGATTAGTTTTCTAAGAACTTAATAGTTCATAAAAATTATAACCTAGTTAAACATTTTCTAATAAGCCACTACTGCCTATAAATCATGAGAACAGCCTATACACTTGACCTTGCCATCACATAGTCAGAACTTTTCAGTGATTTCATTGGATAGTCATTGTAAAATGACTGCAAAATGGCCGTGCTATTGTACGCAATTTGCAAATTTGGGGATAATATTTTTTTAAAAGTGTATTGTTTATTAGCTTGGCAAAACCAGCTCTGTATTAACAAGCAAGCAGAAATTCAAGAGTTCATTCCTACTGACATTAGCAAATATCAGCTGAACTGTTTTGAAAAGATAACTGATGTTATTTGTGAATGTTACCACTTGAAAAAAAGACAAGATTTTTGGATTAATTTTGACATTTGATATTGCTTTACTAGAACAAGTCCACCTATTTTATACTATAAATACTATCATGGATTACTTCACATAAACAACATTTTCAGGCTGATACAAACAGACAAAATTTAAGCTGTTAATACCTGGAGATGGAGACAATTTTTTGTCTGTAACGATGGCAGTAGCTGTCTCAATGTTAGATGCATCTGTCAGTTTCTGTTGATGCCCCGCAATTTTCTTTGTGAAAAGAAATTTTGGTTTGGTATTTTATTAAATTATAGCCAAAGTAAAAAAAAAAAAAAAAAAAAAAAAGCAACTTCTATCTTGCACTATCCTCTCCTCCAAAATTTGACTAGATGGAATTGGTCATTAAAACAGGAAGTAATAATAAATATGCAAACACATTTAATTCTACTAATATTGAAATTGCCTCAGACTATGATTTTTATAACCTTACGTTTTAAAGTTCTTTTTTACCCCCCTAGAAACAGTAATTTCTATGCAAATTATTAGAAAGATCTCATTTTCTAGAGAATCAGTTACACTTAAATCCATCAACTTAAATTTAATAGTGCATTAGAAAATGGAGTCTGCATTACTAATGAGTGCTGGACTTCCAGTAGTGAAGTAGTGAAATTTGGTATTTGTTATCAGATGCACAATATAGCCAAAGTTGTGGAAGATCTTTAAGGAAAAGCCACAGGCGTTCTGACATGACACCTCATTCACCGTTGACCTTCCGGATGAGAAGACAACTTTTTAAAGTAATCTGTGAATCAAAGCTGGGTAACTGCCCCATTTGTTCTGTGGACAGCAGAAATACTTAAGTCTGTTTTCTTAAGAATTCATTTTTGTACATCTTCCCACTGCTCAAACACCTTTTGCCCTATTGAGCTCCTCTCTGACTCAGTCAGCAATTTTCACAAAATTCTGAAGCACTGTGCTCTCAAATCTGTTTGAAATTCGCTAACAGCTTCATTTACTAGGTGGCGTAAGACTCACATCATCACTGCAAAAACCTCATTTATTTACGGAACAAAGCTCAGAAGAGTGATAAGAATGCAAAATACATGTGTAATACAACTATATACCATGTGACTGAAACTTTCTCCCCATTTCACTTTGAAATCCTCCTCCATTTCCCTCACTTTGTTCTTTTTTTTTTTTTGTGGCAATACTGCATAGCTGTAGTAATTATGGATTTCTCCCTGTTCCATTTTCAAAATTCTTCCTTGAACAATGTTATGCTTATAGGTTCATCCAAACTGTTAGCTTTCTACATACACCAGTTACTATCAATCCTACGCTTGGTTTCGACTACTATCTAAAAAGAATCACAGAAGTACTTTAGCTTTATAGAAGAAAATGGTAAATTGAAGAGCTTACTGTATGTTTTAATCCTTTTTAAAAGCATTGGGTTCTGCAGAAAGAAATTCAATAGTTGCTGAAAAGTTACAAAAAGCAAGTGCAATTTCTCCCATTCTACTTACTGCCTGTTCAGTAAACTTGTTTACTTGTTTTTGAAGTTTTTGACATTCTTTGAATTTTTCCTTGTAATGGTCAGCAGCCATTTGCAGACGAAGCTTCAGATCTTCAACTTCTCTGCGCAGTTCCTGCTCCACTGCGTTTGAAGTTTCCTTAAAAAAAAATTAGAAACTATTCTCCCTTTTGTTCAAATACCACTATTTCTCAAAAAATCTTTTTTCAATTAAAGAAAGCATAAAGCTCATGTAAGTACAGAAGAAGTTCCTATTTTCTTTGTGGGAACAAAAGGAAGAGTAGTAGAGCACAGACAGACACAGCATCTGTGCTGAACTTCATTTCAAGCAGGACACACTGAGGAGTAGATACGCACTAGTATAATACCAGAGGCAGGTAAAGAGGATTCTCATTCTATGGGCTGATTAATGTATACCAAAAGTCTGAACACCTTATCTTATAGACAAATATAGCCACGTGGCAAAAATGGTCAGACTACAATTGTATTGCATCACACGGACTATGTTTCTACTGGAAGTGGTTCGGTTGTGCTGTTACACTGATACACAAGTTAAGCAAACTACATTTACAACTGGATATATGCCGTACTTGGATCCTTTCTAGTAACTTGAGTCATTCAGATGATCTGCTACTTCTTTCAGGATGCATTTCAAAGACATTGTATACAATTTAAATTCTTAGAAAAAAGCATGTAATTCTTGGATATTTTAAATATAACAGTTCGTTTGAGGACTGTACTATTCACTTTATATTTACTGTGCTATTTTGAAAAAAATATATTGAGCTGAACAGTAATTAACTGCTACATCATTACAGAAATTCTAGTAGTGAATTAATCCAATACAGTTGCAGTCACGGAAGATCTGGTACAAAACCCACTTAAGTCAGAATGATGAAACTTGTATTGCTCACTAGGTTTTTATCCAAGATGAAGAAAGTCAAGACAGCTTCCATTACATTAATATTTTTATACTTATAAATACTAAAGCAAATTAACTTTGACCACAAATATTGGAAGGACTCATAAGAATCAAGTCAGCATTCATCAATGAGGAAAGAACATAAGAAAATAGATGGGATTTTTTTTTTTTTTTATATAATCTGAATGAATTTTTAATGCTACTGTGGCTCACATAAAAGAATTAAGAAAGGGAGAGGATTCAAAATAACATAGATAAATAATATAGATACTGTGTTATTCTGTGAAAATAATCTGGAGGTGGAGAGGAGTTGCTGTAAGTAGTAGCAGAAACCTCCTTTCTTAACAACCTTCCAAATCAGCTAATGTTCACTTGATTTAAGGTAGTAACTTGAGTGCCAAAAGAGAATTTGAGCATGATTTGTACTAATTATCCAGAAACACATTTCATTCCCCAACTTTACCAAAGCTAGCTCTGACAGATTTTATAAATACAGATATACTTCAGTACTAAATGACAACTTACCTGTTCGTTTTTCAAAGCTGTGATTTTTTTAAGCTCAGCTAAAGCATCAGCAAGCTGCTTTTTCATTTTTTCATTTTCCAGACGTGCACTGTGAAGATCTGCCATTGTCTTATCTCGCACATTTACTGCGTCACTCAGCTCTTTTGACATTAGGACAGCTTCTTGTTTGCTAGCCTGAATCTGATCTTCAGCTTTCCGAAGCTGTTCTTTTAAAATACTTGCATCCTCCTGGGAAAGAGAAGGAAGGGAAGAGAATCCATAATTTTGTAATTCAAAGCTTAAATAAAGCTTGGTATAGGGATTAGAAACATTTGAAAGAAAACAGAGTTTTCCTAGTGGCTTTAGCAAAGCCACTTAATCATGAAGTAGTACACAAGTACCATTTTCCCCATTTACTTTCTTTGCTAAACAGTGGTGTGCAAACATATTTCACTGTGACATAAAGGCAAATTTAAGTATTATTATTTTACCTATACTGGATTTCTGTTGTATTTTCAGCTTTAGTTTCAAACATACGCCAAAAAAAAGTCTTTCTGTTTTCCAGAACACCTTCGTTCTTGTCCCTGTAGAACTCTTAACAGGCACAAACGGCCATCCAGCTTCAAAACCAAAGTTCATCCCACAGTAAGACACTGAAGGTAACAACAGAGTTAGAGGTCTTACAATGCCTACAACTGGTTGATGTAAGACACTATAAAGTAGCGCTGGGATGTTTTTTTTCACAGCTGCATTTCCCCAGATTTTGCACACCACCTTCTCAGAAGGAACTGAGAATAAAAAGTAATGAAGAGCAAGCTGCAGCATGCAGCACTAAGACTCTCAGCACTGCTGCAGCTCCACAGGGCAGCCCAAGGGCCAACTGACCAAAGCTGTACTACTGGCCTCTCATTCCTCAGAGAAGCCCAGGATCACAAAAAAAGAAATTTCAAAGCTACTTGCAGCTTCTGGGCTTCCTGAAGGCATAAACATCTCATATTCTTGAGTCTAGACATAAATTCAGGTCCATTAGTTGTTAATTTTGAATAATCACTTAGGATAGCAAGTCCAGAGGAATGCCAATATATTTTGTAAACATTTATGAAGATGGATGACTAGAAAATGCCCTAAAGTCCTATCGCTTCACTATTTTTGCAGCACATGATGAATCAGTTACATATTTCAGTAAATATCTGCAGTTTCACACAGTGTAAGACAAAAATCTTAATGATCCTACCAGAAATATCACAAGCGCTTCAAGATTAATAAACAACACTAATGTTTCGTTGCTTCCATACTGGCACACACACATTCCCTACATGTTTTTACTTCAGTAGTAGTTTAACACATTCGGAAACAAAACTGCAGAGCAGTCAAAAAACTAAAACATCTCAACAGCACTACTTTTCTACTTGAATTTTACATTCATAACTCGCATTACTTTAACACAATTTCTATTCCTTTGTGATCTAGACTGCTTTCTCTGTGAGAAGACTGACAAGATACACAAATGAAGTCACTTGCATAACCTGACTTTTCCATGCTGCCCTCAAAGGCTGTGTCTAAATTAACTCTCTAGTTTGGATCAAGAGCACATTTGTGAAGCAAAACTCCCAGTCAATTCCACTATTACCTATCACACTTTAGATCACAGGACAGAACAGTCTCAGGGCATAGAAACTACATTCCTTTTGGATGAAATGAAACAGGAAGATGTACATCAGGAACAAACACCTAACGGGTATTCTATCCGTAGCACCACACTAAAACTACTTTGAAGTAACCGCATCTGGACCACAGCAGCATAGATACCAGTTCTTCAGCAATTTCACACTCCTACTATACCACACTGCATAGCAATAGTTGCCTCTTCCTTAGAGGTCCTACTGGCACTTATTGCTGAGTTTTCAGTCAATTTAGTCCATTTACATGGTATCTTATCCTTTCTCACGTTTTACATCATTGTATCTTGACAGTACATTCACCTAATAACTCCTTCAGCACATCTTTTGATGTCTTCTCTGCTCCATCACCCTCTGCAGTCTCAACATACCTGCATTCTTAAGTATTGTCTTTTCCTCAATCTCCCTCTTCATGAAGTTAAAAGCAACTCAAAGGAGTGCATCACTTTTACTGATGCACTTTTACTGAACTTACAAATTACTTTTCACACATAGTTCATCTCACACTTCATGCGAGACACCTCAACAAGCTCAGAATCTGCAAAACTAGAATGGAATTCACTCTTTTGCTCATGTTCCACATCTGCTGAGAACACCATAATCCCCTTGCATCTCAGCCTATACCCTGGGTGATATCTTCAACTTCTTCCTTTCTCTTGTCAAGCACATACAACCTTAGATATGTTTAATTTAAACCAGGCCAATTATATTAGTAAATCTTACCTTGTTTGATGAGGAGAGCAAAAAAGCTTTCTTCATATTTTCTTTTTCAGCTATAAATAGCTGTAATCTGCCAACCTCCTCTTTATAATACGATATCATGTTTTCTTTGTTTGCATCCAAATTCTTAAACGTCTGGATTTCTTTTACTAGTTTGGTGTTTTCTATTTCTGTATTCTTCAAGTGTATCTGTAATGACGCTAAAAAATGTCAAACTCTTCTTCCACGTTACGAAAACTGCTGTTCACCTGTCCATTTAAGCGCTCACTAAGTTCTAACTCATCTCTGAGACAGATTAGAACAGGTAAAGAGAAGAATTAAACATTTGATGATATCATTGCCCTCCAGCACAAATTTTCTGGCTGAAATTCTTTCAGCTTGATCATCTAACAGCTCCACTCTACAGCCAGAGGTTAAGGCCCTGATACCTGTCCACATCAAATTAAGCTCTTCAGTATTAACTCCTCTCTTCACAAATGCTGGAGAACTAAGGACAAGCAAAAAAGAAGAAAACTAAAGAGAAATTAAACTTCTAGTAGTATCTACTTGCAATCATCTAAGCAAACAGGACTACAACAGCAATATCCAGTTCCAAAGACAGCGAACTACTTAAACAACTCTAGAGCTGTTTTTAAGATGTCAGAGTCTAAAGTTATCCTTTATTAGGCATAATATGGTAAAGTGTCGTCCACTCAAAACGAGAAGGTTTATGTTGCTTATTTACAAAGGGATTCCATGCCTGTGAAAGATGTTTTGAGATTTTATGACTTCTGGTGTATATCTAATATTGTCTGCCACATAATGACATTTTCCTACAAATATAAATAAATCTTTTAAATACACCTGATTTGTTTCATACAAATTAAGGATTTCATTGTTTTAGCATATAAGACAGAAACAGCGTTCTTCTTTCAAAAGAAAGAGTATGAAAACTAACAGCCATCAACTCAAGTCAGGTAAGGGTCGACATTCCTAAAGCCTGATCCGTTTCTGTATCTACTTTTCTAAGCAAATGGTCACATCAAATTATGCAAGCTAGTACAGCGGGCTGATATAAAAATTAAATATACGTGTTTGCTGCAAGAATGGTTCCAGCAGCTCACTCAAGTAGCCAGATGCTCTGGATGAAGTTTAAGATTATTTGCCAGACTTACAGGTTTGGTTTTTTGTTTGGTGCCTTTTTTATTTTGGGGGGGTGGGGGCGGGGTGCAGGGGGAGGGAACAGGATAGGGACAACGATGCATGGACAGGGTGGGGAGGGTGAGCCCTATTTTATCTTAAATATGGGTCTCTCTCAATACCAGCAAAAGAAATCATTTAAGCTAGTAAAAAAATCAATGCAACATAGATCCTACTGAAGTTTCTCAAAGTTATGCACAAGACTCAAGAATAGGGATCTAGAAAACACAGTCTGGAGAGAGAACTTAGAGTAAAAAGTAATTTACTTTTTCATAACTGTTCAGAAAACCAGTTACTAGGTGATGCACTGTGTAACTAAAGAACCATCTCACTAGCAGCTCTTATTTTTGGTTACTGTGCCGGCATTTTAACAACCTGGTGATCCATTCTCCTTCTTAGGCACCTTTTTATACGACTGGATGAATTCAGATATTATTTTCCTCGTTCATTTTTAAATGAGAACCTTTTTAAAAAAAAAAAATCTGTTCACAGAAGTTACTGATTTCCTTTTTTTCTTAACAAATTCAATTTATTAGACTTCTCCATAGAACATTACCACCTTTATTTCAAACCACTTCATTTCAGTGTATACAGGTACAAGGAATAAAGTTACCTTATAAAGTTCTTTTTCATCCTTTTCTGTCTTCAACACACATTCAAGTTGCTCCTTCTCAAGCGTCACTTTCTTCAGCTTGTCCTTCAGGCTAAGACATTGACAAATTATTAGTACAGAACTATTAATACAGAAAATTGATGCATACATTAAAAATTGTTAGTTTAAAAAAACACCTATGGAAAGAAACAGTAAGATAAGGAAGGTAAAGACAAAATTACTAAATACCTGTCTAACTCAGTTTCTTTTGCAATGGCTTTTTGAGTAACAGTCATGATATCTTCTTCAAGCTGGAGAACTTTTGAAGCAGCCTCATCGTGCTTTTTCTTCAAATCATCAACTTCAGTTTTAAGAGCTTCTGATGCTTGAACACTATTCTTTAAAAAAAAAAAATTGCAAATAGATGTCATTTAAGAAAGCACATCTTCAGAACTGCAACATGCTATTTGAATTAATGCTAAGATAGATAAATATTGTTTATTACTAAGCTATATGAAAAAAACCATAGGCGTGCTGTAGTTTTATTCCTAATAAAGGAGTATTTCACAGACATATCACCAGTTACTACTAGTTTTCTACACAAAATAGTATAGTGTTTCTATATTCAGTAACATTAATTTATTATGAGAAAAAAGATTAATACATACATTTCAAATCATGCTTATCATTCTAAACCATCCATCTATGAATGCAATAAGCAGCACAGCATTCATACATGAATGAGCATTCTATTTAAACAGTATCACATTTATACAATTAAAATATTTGAAGCATATTTAGAAAATTGTAAAAGTAAAATGTTTAAAGTTGCTCAGTGATTTTACTTTAGAGCACACGTAAAGCTACAACATAAGGCAGATGGTCATTAGATTTCTTCAAAATGTATAACAAACTCCTTTCAAATATATATAAATATATGTATTGAATATATATATTCAATATATAAAATATATTAAACTTGCTATGTGCAGTTAATATATTAATAAGGAGTTCATTTTGGTGCAAGCATTCAGTTACACAGAGACTACCAAAGACTTCAGAGTATAGGGCAAACAAAACCACATTACATAGCTTTTGCCCACCTCCTTTCTGCAAAGTAACCACCGACTGCCTAGCTTAGAACACAATGAACTTCTAGTTTTGTTTGTTCTTTCTTTTACTTGAAAAGAAGGAAAGGTTGCATTTGACCAGATAGCTACATCACTCAAGCAAGCCACAGTAAAGACAACTGCAGGCAAAAGGAGACAAAAAAAATGGAAGTACTAGTAATCCTGATGGAGAACTAACTACACTACATTCTCCTAGTTAGAACAAGTCTCACAAAGCTCATGGAAGCTCATGAAACAATTGCAGGATTCATGTCTTGGAGATTGGAAGCTGAGACAGAGGATGATGGCAACACCCAAAGCAGATTCCTTTGTCAGAAAACTGACAGATGCAAGATGGGAAGCCATTTCCAAGTACCGCATTCATTATGTATTTACAGTAATGTCCATACCGTCCTAAGGCAGTGGACAGCTAAATGTCATCTCCACCACCGCAAAATGGCCATTTAAAGTCAGATCATCTTAAGTAACCCAGAAAAGAAATTAGTAACACAAAAGTAGAACACACATATTGAGATAACATGCTATTTCTGATACCAAAATTCAATCAAACTCCGCTTAGTATCAACCATGAAAGTGGTATGAATCAAAGTGTAAACAAGATCAAGACAGACTGACCAACCTGTCTGACTACAGCATGACATAGTGTTTGTGCAGATACTAAGGTACAAGCTGTCTTTCTGCTCTACATTTGGAAGATTAAAGCACTAGTTCATCTATTCATTTTTAAACAAACCTTAGCACCCTGAAACAACGAGACTGTACTGTTATATCAAGAGAAACACAACAGCCAGAGTTTACAGAGAACCCCTACCAGCCAGATTCCAACCTAACTATGTTTTAAGTACAATAAAATATAATGAGGACTGTTTTTACTCATTAATTGTCAAAATACACTGTTCGCAAATGTAATTAAGCCCTGCTTTTACAAGCAACTAAACAGAAGTTTCGGCATTATGAATATTTTTGGGTGGTAGGGGGTGTTGAATTCTGAGGGGGTGGCAAATGTAACTGACTCAATCACTTCCTAAACACTATACCAGCACAGAAAGCAGATTTAAATTTTTGTTACATATGCTATAAAAACAGAAGAGGACTAATACATTACAACTGTCGAAACTCTAAATGGCTTTATTGTATGCCTTAATATAATAAAGAATTCCAAGGCATCATGAATATACCATCTTTTTTGAAAACAACATGGGAAAAGATGACCCACAATTTTCATAAGGTCTTTATTTTTGAAGAGCTATCAGTTTCCTGCAACCAAAAATATATGCACTTGGTGTAAAAAGGCAGGATATTTTAATTACAGTCAGTATTCCAAGTAAAACTTGCTATATAACCAGCAGCAACACCACACATTATAACTGCTTGTCCTTCTCTAGTGCAGTGGAGACTAATTACTTGTCCCTGTTTTGAAAGCCTAGTATAGTAAAAAGTCTATTTCAATGCATATCTGTGTTTTCTCTAAACACCACTTTGGTACAACTGTAACTGTTGTAACCCAAATGCCTTCAAAAGAATTTAATCTGATACATTATATATACAAACTGTACAAACAGTTCAAACAGGCTGCCAAAGGTAACATACATTAAAAGGAATTAATAGCCTGAAAAAAATTTACTCCACAAACAGCATTACAATTGATGCTGCTTTGCTAGTTATTCTAAAGGGACTTGGTATTAAAATGTAAAAGTTCCATACTTAACAGATTCTCACCTAATAAACTTGTTTAGATACAACTAAAGCCCACAGTTTTGAAAGAAAAAAGGATTAATTTTTAGAGACGACTTGTTATTTTACAGAATTCTTAGCAATTCAATTTAGATGCTGCAATCCTAGTCCCACACACTCTGGTTACAGTGGTTTCAGAGCCTGTAAAATTTAAAATTAATACTCCTAGACTATTTTACAGGTAAAAGTCAACTGTGTTTTAGGAGGAATCTAAAGTGGAAGAATATAATAAACACAATCAACTACATGTACAACCTCTATTACAGAAAAGATAACTACTTTCTGTAATATTCATTTACTTAATTTCTCTTAATTTACCTGGTGCATCTACAAATATTGTAACTTTTCTTCCACTTTCTTAACAGTAAAAAAAGCACAGCAAGAGCATGAATAATTTTAATGAAATAGTTTAAAAACACCCAACAATTTTAAGGTTATTTTTACTCTGGATTGTATTTTTAATCCAGTTACAAATGCAGCTTCCCCTGTCACCCCTCCCTAGAGTTGCAACAGCCTTACGAGTGGAGGGGGGGGGGAAGCAGACTGCGCCACAAGGGTCAGAACAAGCAGCCAGAAATTACTTATGTCAGCTTCACTGCTGCAAAACAAAAAGCTACCAAAACAAAAATTCCTACAACTACCATGAGTCTCACTACTGAAATGAAACAAAGAAAATTCAATGTAGTTGTCGAGTGAATTTAGTTTCCCCAGAACCAAAATTCCATATAGAAAATTTTGATGTGCCCTCAGATAGGGAATGAGAAGAAAGACAGGGGCACCAAAATCTTTATTCTAAAATGGCAAAAGATTTAAGACAGATTATTTTAAAATCAGTTTTATTGTAATCACATGAAACATTGTCCCCCCCCGTAAACACATAACGTGATTTGTTTATACTGCATTACAGCTACCAAAAGAACAGTGTTTTTACATCAATAAGTTTAAGTTACAGATCAGTTGCTCTACGTTTGTGTAACTTAATCGTAAATACACGCATTGAAACATCATAAAGCTATTATAAGCTCTAAAAGATATGCAAAGATCATGCCTGTGTTCTTCCTTGAAACATGCTTAAAATCTATTTATTAAACCTCTGCTACAAAAGGACTAATAACCTTTTACTTGAGAATGGAATAGCCATAAAGTTTCTAGATTCTCACTTTCATAACAGAAAACTATGGCAAAAATCTGTACGTTCAACAATCAAGAACAATGTGCTTTCCCTACTTATTTCTTACTTCTAATGGATTTTCACAACACCAGTAAAACATTTCAAAGTACGGTTAATGAAAGCAAAGCAGTACAGACATCCCTTCCTGTGAATCAACATACACAACGCATTTTTCAGACATACTTATGGCAGAGAAAGATCCAACAAACAGAATAAAATACTTGAAAAATACAACATAAGACTATTTCCAGCTGTGGCATCTTGCAGTATGGTAGTGGGCAGCATGCTTTTTTTATGCTTCATCTTCCTCTTTCATAACATGTAAAACTCCCTATCCACTTTTTAAAAGCCATTCCACATCTAAAACATTCACCTTTGGTTAACAGCTAGTATCTGTTCCTACTTCCTACTCTTACCTTTCCAACTCTAACCATTCTATGATCTGCAGTCTTTGTCTTACTTTTTACAGAATGCATACATTGTAATGAGCAAGAATGAAAGGTTAAAATGAGCTATGCCAACTCTGAAACCAAAGAGGTCAATTCACCAAATACAAGGCAATTTATTTAAAAAAAAAAAAAAAACAAAACCCACACACAAACCACACAGACACAGCACATCAAAAAACCAGCAGCACCTTTTGAGTTTCAGGTGTATTTATCTGCATGTAATTTAACATCAGGGGAACCATTATGTTTCATACCCTGTAGAAAATTTAGGGGATCTAGATGAATTATCTGCAGGAGCCTTTTGTTTATCCCACTGACATTATAGTAGCTCCAACAGAATCGTGTAAAACACTTAGCTGACACCATACTCTGTTTAAAAGGATCTCTGAGAACAAATGATGAACATAACATAGTACCGCTGCAGCCACAGCAAAATCTGAGTGTGCTCAGTGCCCTGTAACACAGGGCCTGTATGTTCTGAAAGGAAACCTCAAGTTGTTAATTTTTCTTTCTAAAATAAAATTTAAGCATTCAGTAAAACAGTAAACCAATTACAAATAAACTCAATGAAACTAAGCTTTTATCTTTGTGACTATGATTGGCAATAGAAATACTGCTCTAAAAACACTGAAGTCTCTCTATTCCAAAAAAACTAATATGACAGTGGTAGCAATTTCATTGTGTTATCTCTTCACCTAACACTGTTAAACAGACAGACTCTACAAAACTAAGACCTAACTCTGTAAAAGTTCATCTAAGTAACATCAGTCACCCAATTACTGTCATGAAGACTACAGACATGCAAGTTTTTGCAGGAGGCAGCTGAAGTATTTAAACACACTATGGTTTTGCAACATGCATTTACATTTCAGAATGTTGATTTCTTAAAACATCTTATAATTTCATTATAAACTATCTCTTTTGCAGAGTCATTCTCGTGAATACATAATTTGAGTTGAAGTGCAGGCAGGACACCTATGTAAAACATTTAAGAAACTCTTGAATGAACCTGTTCGATCACCCAGTGAAATATATTTCAATTAATCAGTTTAAGAAATATTCATACACAGAACAGTCACTAAAATAAAACAGCATTTTCCCTTCACTGGATGTTTACAGCACCTTGGGTGCTATAATTGCTGGTGCCAACCTAAGCAAGTCTGAGCATTTAATTTGTATCTTTAAAACATTATTTACATGGAGTTTGGCGGGTTTTGTGGGGTTTTTTTGTGGTTTTGCTTTCTGGGTTGAGGTGTGGGTTTTTTGGTTTTTGCTTTTTGGGTGGTTGGTTTTGTTTCAGGGGGGAGGGGTGTTGGGGGGGTTTTTTGTGTTTTTTTGTTGTTTTTGTTTGTTTGGGGTTTTTTTGTTGTTTTTGTTTTGTTTTGTTTTTTAAAGATTGCATCTCCCTGACCATCAGATTTTCACACATGCAGCATACATAAACAGTAACAGCATAGCTTGATTTTAAACAGGCACTGAAAAAAACACTTGATTCACTTCCTTTTATGCATGCAGTCTGAACTGGGCACTTGTGCAATCATCACATCAGCAGTACAACAGCATTTTGTCACTACCTACCCAAAGAAACTCTCATCAAATGGCATCAAAAGCCAACTTAAACGAATCCCTAATATTTGAATAAAACCCTCCAATGAATAAAGCTACTGTGCAAGTAGAACCTGTCAGTAGAAATGTGAATTTAGATGGATGTCCTATTAAAACTTTCTATCAGATACAGGAATGAGCCCACTTTTTAAGAGTTAAATGGTGAATTAAATTGTCAAAAAGCATGAAAGAGCAAGTTTATCAAGTCAGTAAATTCACTTCTGCCTCAATTTATGCCAATGTCATAACAGAAACACTATTCAGATGTTCACAGCATCAAAGAATGAGCAGGTAATCTGCAAATCTGGTGCTTCTGACTCAAGTTAAACGCTTACAGAAACTACTGCCACAGGACTGACTTGTCACCACTGTAACAGTAAAGAAATCAGTTCAGAAGTACTCTCTTCCCACTAGAGGGAGACAAAAGACTGCAAAAGCATCATTTGCAAGCTCTGCTCTCTACAGAAGAGTAGAAAACCTGCGTTCACAAAATTGAATAGTTGCAGAGTGTCAGATGAGTGACCAATGAAAGACTGCCACAACAACTACTGCATGTTTCTCTTGTTCAGCATAGTAATATTAAATCTTAAAACAGTAGGCAAGTGCACTGCTGCCAGAGAGCTTACACACAGGTTAGGTACACACAAAACTGGGAACACAAAGACCAAAAAGCGTATATATTTTTATATTCATAATAGATATAGATTATAAATATTTGTATTACTATTTTCTAGATAAAATCACAGTCAGTTTTTGAGTCAATGTTCTTCAATTTTTCCAAAAGTAAAATATATTCAGATTAAAGCAGCTTACTAATGTAACTCAACATACTTGAGCATGTACCAGTGAACAAGTTATCTTCGTAGGAAACCAAAGGAAAAGTTGAAATATTGAATGCAACCTGAAACAGTTCTGGTGACCATGTATCATGTGTTGTCTTCTTAAGTAAAATACTCATAGTGAGTAATTACATCGTTATTTTAACAGTGTTTTATTAGTAGAGTTACAAGCTGTATATATGGCATGATTCTAAATAAAAGTATGCTACCAGGGAACATCATCCTAGTAAGTACAAATTAACTCTGAAACACTAACAGAAGGCTGTGAGAAAAAGATGTGACATCTTTGAAACATTTCCAGTAATTTCACATTTACTCTGAATTCCCACACAGAGTAGTAGCAGATTAAGTTAAACCTTCACACTCTGTAAGAGCTAATTTAATGTCATCTGGGGAAAAAAAAAAGTCTAGGAATGGTTTAACTGGCATGAAAAATCCTACAGAGGAATACTATGTTTTCCTGTAACTGAAAATACAGCCCTTTTAAAAAGAGTGTGCATGTTGGGGGGCAGGAGAAGAAAGGGGAAACATTCACGGGAAAGATTCACTTACCCCTCCCTAAACTGATCTTGTCAGAACAACTACATACTGCATTAAGCAGCCATTTAAAAACACGCATAGAGCCCAATATTCAACCTTTGATGAACACTGATTGTATTACACCTGAATAGATTGTGTGGTATGCTATATTCCTAAGAGATTTATCTACTTTTAGCTGGTTTCTTTCTAATGTTTTTCCCAAAGAGCCTCTAAAGGTTCACTTACAAAGCATCCCAACTAGGCAAAAAGCAGACAGACTGCCCAGAATTCTGAGAGTAACAAGGTGAGGAAGAGCGATCAAATAATCAAGAGTGGGAGGGGAACACTAATTGGGATATAGCTGTAACATTGTCTGTCAACAACTATCCTGTCTATATTAAGAAATCAGTGTTTCTACAGACACTTCTCAATGATCCAAACTACTCCTGAACTATTCGTGAGACCAAAGGACTGATAAAAATCAATACCAAAAAGAGTAAAAGTAGTCTAAAGGCATACAAATAAACATTAATAACAAGGGGATTTTAAGAAAACTGTGTTCAAACAAAACATTTGCATATTATGAACTCAGAGCTTTTCCATCACTAATCTACCTTCTACATGTTACACTGTACCACAGTAAGATAACTTATGTACTATGACCCCAACCACAACATCGACATCCCTGTCAATGTAATTCTAAAAATATAAGGTAGTTTAACAAGGTATTCGATCAAAAGACAGAGACATGAGGTCATACTATTTGCTCAGAAGGAACTTAAGATGATTTTTAGAAAAGAGGCAGATAGACAAGCATTTTGTATGAAGGGGTTCATAACTCCAGGGCCTCCTTATCACAATGCAAATGGTAATAAACAAATAGTAGTCGCCAGTACATTAGCAGCATAAAGAGCTCTGCGCCCTGCACTCAATTAGAATCAAATGCATGTGTATGTACAGACGTATCCACTTCCTTTGCTCATGTAATTGCTGCTTTTTAAATACAGTACTTTGTACCACTGTGGGTTTTTTTAGAGGGCTCTTTGGACAAGCAGAAATATTATCTGTGCCCTTCTTGATGGAAGTACTTGCAAAAAGGAAAAAATCTAGTATGTTGTTAAGAGATGGCACATGGGTTAAATGTGGCTTAGCTTTATTTTTAACAGAAGTAAAGATTTCTATCACTTATAGCTACCTCAAACTACAAAGGTAACGATATGCAGTGTTTACAATAATTATATTTTCTTATACAGCTGTTTTGTTTTATTAGTTGTTTTTCTTTAGCCTAATATGCTCTAAAGTATATTGAAAGAATTTTAACAGAACTCCAAATAGGTAAACCTTTACTTAAGTTAAACATTTTTTAAAAAAAATAGATTTTTAAATTCATCAACTCCACTTTTTATCTATTTATGTATCAAAATCTTAGAGCATAACTAAAAGCCACATGTATGTGACAAAAAAGCACTAGGAATAAAAGAAGAAAATAAAAAGCCCACAGAATTACTTACTTAAAACAACCATTCTGTAACTTAAAGGCAAAAAAACCCCCATAGTCCAAATCAAAACAACCTAGCTCCTGCTAAGCACAGATGAAGATTCTGCTGTTACATTAAAAAAAATATATATTTTGATTACTTAGCCTTTCAAGGTTATCCCCTGTAGTCTTATATAAAAAACATCCAGGTTAATACATTGTTTAGGTTTATTGCCAATAACAATTATTCACATCACGTGAAGCTGACTAGATTAACGGGAGGGTTTTGGGGAGAGTGGTTTTGGAGGGTTTGTTTTGGTGGTTGTTGCAGGGTTCTTTTGTTTGGGGTACGGTATTTCTGGGTTTGGGTTGGCTGTTTTTTGGTGGGGGTTTTTGGTGTTGTTTTTTTGATTTTTTGTTTTTAAACAAGCCACAAGGAAAATATAACCTAGGTACTGTAATCCAACTGAGTGCTGCATAACTGCCGCTCAGAAATCTTTAAATCAATCTATTAACACACTGTACGTGTTCCCAGCAAAGGTAAATCTTATCCCTTGACCCACTGCTGTATTTCATGTATTGGGGTAGGGAGGCAAGGAGAGCAAGAGGGAAGTCATCTTTAAGACTGGAAAGTTTAGAGAGAAAGACGCATATAAAGTATTGCTTATTACACTTGCTGATGATGAAAAAATTAACTTATTGCACCTGATTTAGTAGATGCTTGTTTAAGAGTAACACTCAATTTATATTCTACTTATGTATATGAACAAATGAAAGATTTTTTTCAACTCAGATTTGCTTCTTTTTTTAAACAAGTGAAAAACAGAGAATAGAACATAAAAGGTGTAAAATAAGACTGTGTCAAAGGCTGAAGAGACAAAAAATAATTGCATGAGTTAAAAAACTTCCATAGTATCCTAGACAGGTGAAGAGCTGCATCAGCCTCAGATTAGACATGTACTTACAGCTCAGCTAATACAAGTGTGAAGTTCTTCATACTGCATCAACACTTCCAACAAAATACACCAAACATTCCTGAAATTAAATTCTAATTGCTAAATTCTGGTATCTTACAAGCAAAACTATTTTTGATTATAGAAATTCACAGTAAAATGTGAGAGAGTATCAAGACATTTTTGTTCCCATACAGTCTAACTGTATCCTTGCTGGACAGCTGTCAAAATCCCATTTGACAAATTGTTCTAAAACAGCATTGTAGACCTAATATGGATTAGAACTGGCAGTTTACTTTTAAACATTTTTTTTAAATGAGACACTCAAATGACAATGAAATGTATTTATGTAGCTCATCCAGATTTATCCACCAAGCTTATAATTCTGCAAATCCATGAAATGCATACTTTTAAATGTTTAATTCTCATCTCATTGATTTAAGCTAGTTCTCCCGTGTACTTGAAATGAAAATCACTCTTTTATAGGAAAAACTTTTTTCTAAACAAGATCTTACCCTTTCTTTTTTCCTTACCCAACATTCCATTTCACTATGATTGTTTAAAAGTAAACTACAAAGTTTCAACAGTTTCAAACTCCCTCAACAAACTCCTATTAAAGGTGTATCACACAGAACTGTTGACATATACATACTAGTACTTAGAAATAGCCTATTAACTGCTGTCCACAGCTAAATTATATAGGCTTCATTACTTCAAATTTGTCCATGTCACCACCTCCCTCCCACATGTTTTTAATCTTCTCCTAAAAGTTGTTTTTCAAAAAGCAGCAGCTTAAAAATAGATTAGGTACAACTGTCTTGTGCAGTTTTTGTAATATTAGATTTCCTCCTTACCACATGTAGAATTCCTAATTAAGTTTACTTTGTTTTAGGCTAGATTTATATTTTCAGTATCAATTAACACTGTAAATTGATTTTTAGGTTTGTGCTTGTTTCCTCTTTGAAAAATCTTCAGACCTTTGAGAAGCCCTTTAGAGAAGTTATTAGTTACTTTACACTCTTTATATGCCTTGGCAGCAGTATTCTCTGTTAAGTTTTGATCTTTATTTTTAATAGCAAAATTTTTTACCATTTTCAATACCCTGTGTTCTACATAGTTATTCCTTAATGGGAGTTTTTTTAAAAGCCTTCCTCCATTTTAAGTTAATGTAAGCAAACTTGAAACTATCAACTACTTTCCACTATGAATTCCACAGTTAAATGTCAACCATCTGGTAACAGTTGTCATCGATTATCTTACCAAGCCTGGTACCAAAAGCCTTAAATATTTTAACCATTTTACGACATAAAAGGAATAGTGGCAGGAGGTTAATAGGAACTGACCTATTCTAGTGTAAATGTCTATCTAACTGCTGAGGGGTTTTGATAGCTGATTTTAACACAGTTTAACTGGTTCTTGAAAAAGGAGGATTACAGACATTATGAGTCAGCTTTAATCAGTTAAACAACTAACCTTTTGCTCTGTTTGCAGTTGGTCACATCTCTGCTTTTCATGGTTAAGTTCTTTTTCCAGTCTTTCAACTTGATCTCTGAGTTGTGCCGTTTCCTTTTCCAGCACAGAAGTTACCTTTAATAGCTCTTCTTTTTCTTTTATTATTTTTTCAATTTTAAACTGTAAAAACAAAAAACCCATTGTTTTTTGGTAATTTTTCTCCCCTTCATTCCTATCAAACAAGTGGGTAACAAATTACTCCACTGTTTGAGCAAAAGCACCAAACGTGTGTCCTCTGGCTAGGTTATTGTACAGTTTTCCCCTTATTCCCAAACTGCTGAAGTTTCATTGCTTTAACTAAATAGTACTACATTACCATCAGACAGCACACTTTGCAGTGTCTTGATTTATACTCAAGTTTTCCCTCCGTAAGTGAAGTGCCTTTACTGTTCTCAAGTGACAGCAACTATGGAGGAGCTGTGATGATGACAGCTTGGTGAAAAAAATGGCTGTGAGTGTAGAGACACACACAGACACACACGCTAAAGCAATGCCTGAGGAATTTCACCCAAAAAAATGAATACACACATAGCCAAAATTAAGGACTGGCCCATGCATTGTGGCCTTTCAATACTTAAAGGGGGCTTATAAGAAAATGGGGACAAACCTTTTAGCAGGGCCTGTAGCGATAGGAGAAGGGGTAATGGTTTTAAACTAAAAGAGGGTAGATTCAGATGACATTTTTACAATGAGGGTGGTGAAGCAGTGGAACAGGTTGCCCAGAGAGGTGGTAGATGCCCCATCCTTGGCAACATTCAAGATCAGACTGAGCAGGGCTCTGAGTAATCTGATCTAGTTGAAGATTTCTCTGCTTATTGCAAGGGGGTTGTACTAGGTGACCTTTAAAGGTCCCTTCCATCCCAAACCATTCTATGATTCTATGAACCAAGATAATAAAAAATGTTTGGAAAAAATCTTTTTCTTTAGTTTGAGTACTATGGGTATATATATATATCTGAAAAGCAAAAATATCTCAGATGTACCTCTGTACTAAGTCTCTTATCCCTAAATTTTGAAAACTCAAATCAAATGCATGCATGTATGTCCCTAGACGCAACTGACAAAAGCATGGAACATCTGATGGCAACGTAAGGCAACTATACTGAGCAGTTTTCCAATAACCAACTCATACACTCAAGTTAGTTTGGTTTTAGGTTTTGTTGTTGTTGTTGTTGTTTGGGGTTTGTTTGGGTTTTTGTTTTGGTTTGGTTTTTTTTAAGTAGGTCTGAGCTTACAAAGTATCAACAAGCAAATGAAAACATCCTGACTCTGGATGTAAGCATAGAAGTTTAACCGCATCCATCTAGCAAAGAATGACACGCAGAACACTGCTTTAAATAAAACAAGAGCTATTCTAACATACTTTGGCATCCGCAATTATTCGGCTTAGCTTCCAGGGCTCTTCACTTATGGACAAGTTAAAGCGTACTGGTTCTGTAATTTTTTTCTCCTTAGGACGAGCACCATTTCACACAAAGGTTATCTTCCAGGCCCCCAGTTAGTTGGAGAGTACCAACGTGAGAGATGGGCAACTATCTACTCTGTTATGGTTTCCCAGTCTATGCTTAGGGCTATATCATATCTGTAACCAGTTCAAAATCTTTACCCATTTATCCTGCAAATGTTCTAAACTCCAATCAAATACTAGAGAACAAGCCAGAAATATATACATTACACATACATAGGTTTTTTTCCTCCTGGTTTGTTCTTCAATACTTGTAAATGTATGTATATATAAAAAAATAAATAAGATAGTAACATTTTAAGAATTGTTGAATCAAACCTCAAGAAGTCCAGCTTTTGTAGTCACCACTAACATATCAGAGTTTCCTTCATCCTCCATAGTGAGCAATTCTTCAACAGGGGAAGAGGTGCGAAACTGGAAAGGTGTGCTTGCTCCACGAATTTCTCCCTTATGAGTCACGTAACAGAACTGGTAAAATTCTCCATCATCATTTGGTAGATAATATCCTATCAAAATAAATCATATTTGAAGAAACATTCTACACAAACATACAAGTCTCCATCTAGAAATAGATTATTGAGATCATGTTTGACTTATGAATTTCATGCTCATTACCTCAGTAAGGCACAGATAAATCATCAAAACAGCAGAAAGGAAAAGTCATCCTATTTAGTAACTTTCATCTCCCAACAATTTCTCCTAGCTTTTAAGGCAAACGCTGTGACAGTGACAGGTAATAGGTGCTATATGTACACATCACCTTACATGCATTAGGTAAGAGCTGCTGTTTATCTATTTATGAAACAGACAGAATCATTAGCAATCAGATGCCCTGAAGCTGGATCAGGACCACATTAGTAAGCAATCTTTTGGCCTTGGAATACCTATACAACCAAAGAAAATAAAGACAGAGTAACATGCAATGACAAGACATCTGCTACTTTACCAGGTTCAATTTTTTGCATGTTTTTTCCGGAGTAACTACAATTTACTTTCCCTATTTTTAAATGCTGAAGCACAGGAATGTTCTGAATTGATGACACAAGCTCCAAATAAGGAGAGGGTGGGGTTTAACAAAGAGCTTATTTTTTAAATTAAAAAAAATTCTTCTAGACTTTGCAAGCTAAGAATAACTCATCTTTCTTGTATCTATGTAATACTGCATGCTGCTAGCAAATTATTTCAGAAGAATTTCTGCGTGACGATTCCATTGAACTGTTGCCCACTAAAGCTTCAACATCAAGCCTCTTACATCACCTGGATTCACATGGTAATATCTGTGGATGTTAAACAATCATTTCCAGAACTAATGAGATTTTTACCTTTATTAGTAAATACAAGAAACCACGTTAAAAGGTAAGAAAACTAATTGATTTTATTCAGAACACTTAATTATCAGATACCTTAGCCAGCTTGAGTATGGTACTAGCATAGTAAATCCTCACCAAGTGTTTAATCCAGCACGTGATGTCACCCGTTTCTGTTCATATTTCATCACAATTCAATCTGCTTGCTTTCTAACTTCATTATTAATTTCTCTTCATCAATTTTTATTCCAGATTTCTGGAAGACTTTCCCCAGCACTCTTAGCTACTTTTCCCACAAACGGTAAAACATTACACATGCTATACGGACAGCACTTGTATCAGGCACTTCATGTTTCCATTAGTCTTTTACTTTATTAACTACAGCTAAGGGAATAGTATCTTAATCTCAAAACCTCAGGATTCCTCAGGATCTGTCCTTTTGGACCTGACTACACTTTCCTATACAGCACTGCAGTTCAGTTTACCTGATTCAATGCTTAAATAAGGTGATACTATGCAGAAACAAATTCAGAACAATCTACTTCACAGCTTCAGCAAGTTTTAATATTGGTTCAGACAAACTGATTTTAAAACTACTTAAAGTCTTTTTTCTTGTGTCTAACATATGGAGAGCATAGATTCCTGATTGTTTTCTTCCAGCACATTTCTTGATCATAAAAAAAAAATTATTTAAAACACGCTGCACAACATTTACTATTTATCTCAGTTAATTAAGCTCCTATAAGCTCTACTGATCTCATCTCAGCAGCACTAAAATATCTTGCCAAACACAACTGGGAGACTGTCTGGAGATTAAATCTGGCAGGTCTATAAAACTGGAGGACTGTCAGCATGGAATGTAACAGATGGGACAGAGTTACCTGGTCTCCTCACGTGTGGTAAAACTTCTAAGTACAAAGGGCTGATAATAGCACATAGAGTCCTAGGTTTCTACGTCACTTTTAGTTTCAGTTCAACCCAATTCCATTCATTCAATGAATTTTGGTAACAGTAACAGAAACTAATGACCTTCTTCCAGTTCCTACAGAGCACACATACTTTTCACAGATTTCAAAGTTATAAAATGGTCAGATCACATTGATAGGATCATCATTGAAAGTCCCAGAAAAAATTACTTTGCATAACAGAAAGAACAGCGAACTCATCCAAGTTAACCACATTTGCAGCTACTATTTGCAGCCTTAACAAGACAACAAGCTAACACAGTAGTCATTTTGGAACTTCCTTTTTTTTTCCTATACATTTTAAGCAATAAACACACACACAAAGACTAAAGCCAGCTCTGGGAAGTAAAAAAGAACGTAAGATGGTACATAAAATTCTGTTAGTAAGTAGAAAAGCATTAAACAAGTTTAATGGAGGTGCTCTTTTCACATGCAACTTTGAATATGTGCAGACTTTTGTCATTTGTAATGTCCTGTGGCAAGAAGTTCTGCACATTGACTGCGTTATACAAGTATCATCTCTACCTCTGTTTTGAACCTGTCACTTGGTAGCTTAAATCAGTGGCTCTTACTTCTTTAAATATGAACAATGGATAATCCACTCATGCCATGGGTAGCTGATTTTAGAGACATCAATCATTTCCCAGGCTGAAAAACCTGGCAGAAGGAAGTTCTGAAAGCCATCTAGTCCAACTTCCCACTCGAAACTGTTGTCAGCACCAGTCTGAGACTACCGTGGTTGTGTCTAAGCAACTGGGTGGAATTCCCATCCTTTCCAACCAGGGATACCTGTTCAAGTGCTGCACTAATCTGTCTTCATAAAAAGGTTCTTCCTAATGTCAGATGTAAACCTCCCAGGCTACAATCCGTGGCCACTGTCCCTTTTTATATTTAATGACAAGAGTGTGGCTTTCATCTTCGTAACCCCATACCTTTACACAGAAGTTATTTCTTAATTTTGATGTTCCTTGTTGCGCTTTGTTCCTTTGTTCTACTAGAGCTTTTTTGAGATTGTGAAGAGGAGGGAGAGGATCTGATCACACAGTGTTGAAAATGCAGTTACACTACAGATTTGTACAGTGGAGTAACATTTTTGTTTTGTTCTTTATGCTTTTCTTAAAAACTTCAGTCATTTTCATCAATTCCTCACTGTCAAAAGGTCCTCCGCAACTCTGACCCTTCACCAAACCATCATCTGCATTATTTATTCTTTGACAAGAACCACTTTACATTGGGAATGATGTTTAAAGTCCAGAGATTAAAGACAGTGTAAAGACACAACATGTTAAGAGTTGCCAAGATTAAGAAATCCTGTTAATGATCAAACAAAGTCACTTTCTGTATTTTAATAGCTTCTAGCAGAGCTTCTCTATCAGTCATAAATGTTGTCCATTACTATGTAAAAACATACTAAGTCACATACTTTACTGTGTGAAGTTCAGCCTTATTTTAGATGTCAAGGAAATTGTAAAGGGAAGTGTGGAAAATTCTCCTCCAATTTATGTCTGTAAAAGTCTGGAACCTCAGCATTGTAATGAACAGATAAGTATTTAAAAGGCTGGAAAGTACAGGTAGATGCTGCTTTATACTCACCTTGGAAAGTCAGCACACAGTTAACAGTTGATCCTTCCACATAATTTTCTGGCATAGGTGACCAAAGAAATGTGTAATAATCTCTTGCGGTACTCCAACCAACCTAAAATAAAGTAAACCACAAGAAAAGAAAAAAAAAAAGAGAAAATATTAAGCAGAAGAATTTGTTATACACAGTTAAGATATCATGGTCTGGCCTTTACAACATACTGTAATATGCATATTTCTGCTTCAACATGCAATAAAAAGATACTTAACAATGTTCACAAATCAGGAATATTTTAACAAGCATGTCAAAGATTTAGCATGAATTTTATTAAGCTTGTTACCTAAGGCAATAAATGGGTCTAAGGCAATAAAAGGGTCTATATAAATTAAAACACCAGACAGTTTTCACTATACATTAAACTACTATTTGGTACATATTTTTTTTCTATAAAGATACACATTACTATATTAAAAAAAATAGTAATTCTGAAGTTTATAGTGAGATTTTCTTAGTCGAAGTTCTGCCAATGCTGACTATTTTGTGTCCATAATCCAACAGGGTCATCAGAAAACGGGGAGGAAAGAAAAGATAGCACTCTCTTCTACTCAATAAGGCCAAATTTGACAGGGCTAAGCTACCACTTTTTGGACAACTTGTGCAATACTAAAGACCAGCATTTCACTGGAATACTAATTCTTCCATACATACATGCCATGTCGGCAAGGAAAAAAAAAATTTGCGTCAAAACCTCACTCAGCTAAGTTGGTGCAGTCTTCCCACTAACTTCAATAAACATCTGCTTTAAGGCTTTTCATAAGAGTACAGCTCTGTACAGTAAGAAATGCTATCCTCTGAAGAAACATATTCCAACAAGCTTGGAACACACCCAAAGCAACTACTGTAAAGCAATGGATATTAATAATAGCATAACGCTAAAGGAGAAGAAGAAATATATCTGGCTTATTCCACTGACTAAAAAAAAAAAATACTAAAAACCTTCTCAAAAGCTAGGTGTAGTACAATTTATCAATAACTGCATATGCTGTCTTGGAAGACTTCAGAAGAGGAAAGGGGACAAACTGTTTACCAATGTTTATCAGGTAAGACAGCATTTCAAGACGAAGAAGAAAAAAAAACACAAAAACCCCAACAATCAAAAAAGATGAAGTTACTAATCATGATTTCTATTACTTCAATAGACAAAACTTCTAAACTTCAAGTTCATACCAAATCCTCCTTTATAAAGGACACATTGCAATGGTGTATTTTAAAAGCATTAAGAATTGGTTTTTTTAGGAGTTGTCAGCTTTAAAAAAAAAAGAAAACAGATGTTTGGACAGGCAAAGAAAACAGCAGAACTGTAAGTAATTCAATAGCAATTACAAATGTAAATTAATAATTAGCATTAGTAAAAAAATTCTGAATAGATTATTCCATAGTTGTCTACTTCTTCATTTTGTATCAAAAAGTGTGGAAAAAGCTAATGTTTGGAAAAAAATAACTGGTCTGAGATGACCACACCTTTTTTATATTCTTAAAAACAAGGATGAATGACAGCAAAACCAGATGAAATTTTCATTTTGCTAACTACAGTCACTTCTTTAAGGCAACATTCATTAGGACAAAAGCAGTGCAGACTCGTGACACATTCACCAGAATAGAATCACCTACTAGATCTTAAGCCTATTCTTAGCCAAAATCTTAAAGATGCCAGTGAAATGAGATTTCCTGGGGTTGTTATTCCCACCCTGTTAAATATCTCAGAAGCAGCAAGGAGAGCTCTTCCAGTAACTTGCAGGGAGGGGTGAAAGCAATTTTTCCTCGATAAAAGTTCACAGGGAAAAACATTTTGCAAGTTTTCACATTAGCCATGTCTTCAAATTCAACTCGGATGCTAATAACCTTTGTTTGCTGAACCACTTTTACCTCAGAAAAGGGAAGCACATACCATTACTTGATGCCCTACAATAAAGCAAGCAGACAGCTTTTTAAATGTAGTTATCAAAGAGTGAAAAAATCCCCATCTTGTTCTTTTTAATTTCAGAAGGGAAACTGAATTATGCCCAGAACAAATACTGTATAGAACTGAAGTAATCTTTTCATCCTACTCTAGTTTTCATTTCTGTTTAAAAAAAAAAAAAAAAAAA